>JAECXF010000071.1:0-57376 GCA_018151655.1 Drosophila bocqueti
CACCACCTGCTGGATGAGCTGGATCTGCTGCTGCGATCCCATGCACTTCGCTCACAATGTTGGGCCAGAAATTTTCAATGGTAGGCGGCAGTTTTTCGCGCCACCGCCGTTGGAGCCTGGCCCTTGTCAGCGGCGTACGACTGGGCGACGGCCGAGCTCAGTTCCACCACGATCGTTCGGATTAGTCAGGCGGATCGACAGCGGCTTGGCGCGCTCCAAAATCTCCTAAGTCACTTTGTTCACCTGCGACTTGGCCGTGTCTTCATACCGGGGAGGTTAGAACCAGTTGGGAATTATTTGCACACATGTGCGAGATTTTGTTCATTGGCAATGATGGCGATCTGAGGGAAAGAAGTTGCTCGTTAGTTTGACTTTCGGTTGAATATATCCCTGCTTACACTCACCGGGACATTCGTCAGCTCGCCCGTGGGCGTCACCACCTGCTGGATGAGCTGGATCTGCTGCTGCGATCCCATGCACTTCGCTCACAATGTTGGGCCAGAAATTTTCAATGGTAGGCGGCAGTTTTCGCGCCACCGCCGTTGGAGCCTGGCCCTTGTCAGCGGCGTACGCCTGGTCGACGGCCGAGCTCAGTTCCACCACGATCGTTCGGATTAGTCAGGCGGATCAGCTGCGACTTGGCCGTGTCTTCATACCGGGGAGGTTAAAACCAGTTGGGAATTATATGCACACATGTGCGAGATTTTGTTCATTGGCAATGATGGCGATCTGCGGGAAAGAAGTTGCTCGTTAGTTTGACTTTCGGTTGAATATATCCCTGCTTACACTCACCGGGACATTCGTCAGCTCGCCCGTGGGCGTCACCACCTGCTGGATGAGCTGGATCTGCTGCTGCGATCCCATGCACTTCGCTCACAATGTTGGGCCAGAAATTTTCAATGGTAGGCGGCGTTTTTCGCGCCACCGCCGTTGGAGCCTGGCCCTTGTCAGCGGCGTACGACTGGTCGACGGCCGAGCTCAGTTCCACCACGATCGTTCGGATTAGTCAGGCGGATCGACAGCGGCTTGGCGCGCTCCAAAATCTCCCTAAGTCACTTTGTTCACCTGCGACTTGGCCGTGTCTTCATACCGGGGAGGTTAGAACCAGTTGGGAATTATTTGCACACATGTGCGAGATTTTGTTCATTGGCAATGATGGCGATCTGAGGGAAAGAAGTTGCTCGTTAGTTTGACTTTCGGTTGAATATATCCCTGCTTACACTCACCGGGACATTCGTCAGCTCGCCCGTGGGCGTCACCACCTGCTGGATGAGCTGGATCTGCTGCTGCGATCCCATGCACTTCGCTCACAATGTTGGGCCAGAAATTTTCAATGGTAGGCGGCAGTTTTCGCGCCACCGCCGTTGGAGCCTGGCCCTTGTCAGCGGCGTACGCCTGGTCGACGGCCGAGCTCAGTTCCACCACGATCGTTCGAATAAGTCAGGCGGATCACCTGCGACTTGGCCGTGTCTTCATACCGGGGAGGTTAAAACCAGTTGGGAATTATATGCACACATGTGCGAGATTTTGTTCATTGGCAATGATGGCGATCTGAGGGAAAGAAGTTGCTCGTTAGTTTGACTTTCGGTTGAATATATCCCTGCTTACACTCACCGGGACATTCGTCAGCTCGCCCGTGGGCGTCACCACCTGCTGGATGAGCTGGATCTGCTGCTGCGATCCCATGCACTTCGCTCACAATGTTGGGCCAGAAATTTTCAATGGTAGGCGGCGGTTTTCGCGCCACCGCCGTTGGAGCCTGGCCCTTGTCAGCGGCGTACGACTGGTCGACGGCCGAGCTCAGTTCCACCACGATCGTTCGGATTAGTCAGGCGGATCGACAGCGGCTTGGCGCGCTCCAAAATCCCCTAAGTCACTTTGTTCACCTGCGACTTGGCCGTGTCTTCATACCGGGGAGGTTAGAACCAGTTGGGAATTATTTGCACACATGTGCGAGATTTTGTTCATTGGCAATGATGGCGATCTGAGGGAAAGAAGTTGCTCGTTAGTTTGACTTTCGGTTGAATATATCCCTGCTTACACTCACCGGGACATTCGTCAGCTCGCCCGTGGGCGTCACCACCTGCTGGATGAGCTGGATCTACTGCTGCGATCCCATGCACTTCGCTCACAATGTTGGGCCAGAAATTTTCAATGGTAGGCGGCAGTTTTTCGCGCCACCGCCGTTGGAGCCTGGCCCTTGTCAGCGGCGTACGACTGGGCGACGGCCGAGCTCAGTTCCACCACGATCGTTCGGATTAGTCAGGCGGATCGACAGCGGCTTGGCGCGCTCCAAAATCTCCTAAGTCACTTTGTTCACCTGCGACTTGGCCGTGTCTTCATACCGGGGAGGTTAGAACCAGTTGGGAATTATTTGCACACATGTGCGAGATTTTGTTCATTGGCAATGATGGCGATCTGAGGGAAAGAAGTTGCTCGTTAGTTTGACTTTCGGTTGAATATATCCCTGCTTACACTCACCGGGACATTCGTCAGCTCGCCCGTGGGCGTCACCACCTGCTGGATGAGCTGGATCTGCTGCTGCGATCCCATGCACTTCGCTCACAATGTTGGGCCAGAAATTTTCAATGGTAGGCGGCGGTTTTCGCGCCACCGCCGTTGGAGCCTGGCCCTTGTCAGCGGCGTACGACTGGGCGACGGCCGAGCTCAGTTCCACCACGATCGTTCGGATTAGTCAGGCGGATCGACAGCGGCTTGGCGCGCTCCAAAATCTCCCTAAGTCACTTTGTTCACCTGCGACTTGGCCGTGTCTTCATACCGGGGAGGTTAGAACCAGTTGGGAATTATTTGCACACATGTGCGAGATTTTGTTCATTGGCAATGATGGCGATCTGAGGGAAAGAAGTTGCTCGTTAGTTTGACTTTCGGTTGAATATATCCCTGCTTACACTCACCGGGACATTCGTCAGCTCGCCCGTGGGCGTCACCACCTGCTGGATGAGCTGGATCTGCTGCTGCGATCCCATGCACTTCGCTCACAATGTTGGGCCAGAAATTTTCAATGGTAGGCGGCGGTTTTCGCGCCACCGCCGTTGGAGCCTGGCCCTTGTCAGCGGCGTACGACTGGGCGACGGCCGAGCTCAGTTCCACCACGATCGTTCGGATTAGTCAGGCGGATCGACAGCGGCTTGGCGCGCTCCAAAATCTCCCTAAGTCACTTTGTTCACCTGCGACTTGGCCGTGTCTTCATACCGGGGAGGTTAGAACCAGTTGGGAATTATTTGCACACATGTGCGAGATTTTGTTCATTGGCAATGATGGCGATCTGAGGGAAAGAAGTTGCTCGTTAGTTTGACTTTCGGTTGAATATATCCCTGCTTACACTCACCAGGACATTCGTCAGCTCGCCCGTGGGCGTCACCACCTGCTGAATGACCTGGATCTGCTGCTGCGATCCCATGCACTTCGCTCACAATGTTGGGCCAGAAATTTTCAATGGTAGGCGGCGGTTTTCGTGCCACCGCCGTTAGAGCCTGGCCCTTGTCAGCGGCGTACGCCTGGTCGACGGCCGAGCTCAGTTCCACCACGATCGTTCGGATTAGTCAGGCGGATCGACAGCGGCTTGGCGCGCTCCAAAATCTCCCTAAGTCATTTTGTTCACCTGCGACTTGGCCGTGTCTTCATACCGGGGAGGTTAGAACCAGTTGGGAATTATTTGCACACATGTGCGAGATTTTGTTCATTGGCAATGATGGCGATCTGAGGGAAAGAAGTTGCTCGTTAGTTTGACTTTCGGTTAAATATATATCCCTGCTTACACTCACCGGGACATTCGTCAGCTCGCCCGTGGGCGTCACCACATGCTGGATGAGCTGGATCTACTGCTGCAATCCGATGCACTTCGGTCACAATGTTGGGCCAGAAATTTTCAATGGTAGGCGGCAGTTTTCGCGCCACCGCCGTTGGAGCCTGGCCCTTGTCAGCGGCGTACGACTGGGCGACGGCCGAGCTCAGTTCCACCACGATCGTTCGGATTAGTCAGGCGGATCGACAGCGGCTTGGGCGCTCCAAAATCTCCCTAAGTCACTTTGTTCACCTGCGACTTGGCCGTGTCTTTATACCGGGGAGGTTAGAACCAGTTGGGAATTATTTGCACACATGTGCGAGATTTTGTTCATTGGCAATGATGGCGATCTGAGGGAAAGAAGTTGCTCGTTAGTTTGACTTTCGGTTGAATATATCCCTGCTTACACTCACCGGGACATTCGTCAGCTCGCCCGTGGGCGTCACCACCTGCTGGATGAGCTGGATCTGCTGCTGCGATCCCATGCACTTCGCTCACAATGTTGGGCCAGAAATTTTCAATGGTAGGCGGCAGTTTTCGCGCCACCGCCGTTGGAGCCTGGCCCTTGTCAGCGGCGTACGCCTGGTCGACGGCCGAGCTCAGTTCCACCACGATCGTTCGGATAAGTCAGGCGGATCAGCTGCGACTTGGCCGTGTCTTCATACCGGGGAGGTTAAAACCAGTTGGGAATTATATGCACACATGTGCGAGATTTTGTTCATTGGCAATGATGGCGATCTGCGGGAAAGAAGTTGCTCGTTAGTTTGACTTTCGGTTGAATATATCCCTGCTTACACTCACCGGGACATTCGTCAGCTCGCCCGTGGGCGTCACCACCTGCTGGATGAGCTGGATCTGCTGCTGCGATCCCATGCACTTCGCTCACAATGTTGGGCCAGAAATTTTCAATGGTAGGCGGCGGTTTTCGCGCCACCGCCGTTGGAGCCTGGCCCTTGTCAGCGGCGTACGCCTGGTCGACGGCCGAGCTCAGTTCCACCACGATCGTTCGGATTAGTCAGGCGGATCGACAGCGGCTTGGCGCGCTCCAAAATCTCCCTAAGTACTTTGTTCACCTGCGACTTGGCCGTGTCTTCATACCGGGGAGGTTAGAACCAGTTGGGAATTATTTGCACACATGTGCGAGATTTTGTTCATTGGCAATGATGGCGATCTGAGGGAAAGAAGTTGCTCGTTAGTTTGACTTTCGGTTGAATATATCCCTGCTTACACTCAGCGGGACTTTCGTCAGCTCGCCCGTGGGCGTCACCACCTGCTGGATGAGCTGGATCTGCTGCTGCGATCCCATGCACTTCGCTCACAATGTTGGGCCAGAAATTTTCAATGGTAGGCGGCAGTTTTCGCGCCACCGCCGTTGGAGCCTGGCCCTTGTCAGCGGCGTACGACAGGTCGACGGCCGAGCTTAGTTCCACCACGATCGTTCGGATTAGTCAGGCGGATCGACAGCGGCTTGGCGCGCTCCAAAATCTCCCTAAGTCACTTTTTCACCTGCGACTTGGCCGTGTCTTCATACCGGGGAGGTTAGAACCAGTTGGGAATTATTTGCACACATGTGCGAGATTTTGTTCATTGGCAATGATGGCGATCTGAGGGAAAGAAGTTGCTCGTTAGTTTGACTTTCGGTTAAATATATATCCCTGCTTACACTCACCGGGACATTCGTCAGCTCGCCCGTGGGCGTCACCACCTGCTGGATGAGCTGGATCTACTGCTGCGATCCCATGCACTTCGCTCACAATGTTGGGCCAGAAATTTTCAATGGTAGGCGGCAGTTTTCGCGCCACCGCCGTTGGAGCCTGGCCCTTGTCAGCGGCGTACGACTGGGCGACGGCCGAGCTCAGTTCCACCACGATCGTTCGGATTAGTCAGGCGGATCGACAGCGGCTTGGCGCGCTCCAAAATCTCCCTAAGTCACTTTGTTCACCTGCGACTTGGCCGTGTCTTCATACCGGGGAGGTTAGAACCAGTTGGGAATTATTTGCACACATGTGCGAGATTTTGTTCATTGGCAATGATGGCGATCTGAGGGAAAGAAGTTGCTCGTTAGTTTGACTTTCGGTTGAATATATCCCTGCTTACACTCACCGGGACATTCGTCAGCTCGCCCGTGGGCGTCACCACCTGCTGGATGAGCTGGATCTGCTGCTGCGATCCCATGCACTTCGCTCACAATGTTGGGCCAGAAATTTTCAATGGTAGGCGGCAGTTTTCGCGCCACCGCCGTTGGAGCCTGGCCCTTGTCAGCGGCGTACGCCTGGTCGACGGCCGAGCTCAGTTCCACCACGATCGTTCGGATTAGTCAGGCGGATTTTCACCTGCGACTTGGCCGTGTCTTCATACCGGGGAGGTTAAAACCAGTTGGGAATTATATGCACACATGTGCGAGATTTTGTTCATTGGCAATGATGGCGATCTGCGGGAAAGAAGTTGCTCGTTAGTTTGACTTTCGGTTGAATATATCCCTGCTTACACTCACCGGGACATTCGTCAGCTCGCCCGTGGGCGTCACCACCTGCTGGATGAGCTGGATCTGCTGCTGCGATCCCATGCACTTCGCTCACAATGTTGGGCCAGAAATTTTCAATGGTAGGCGGCAGTTTTTCGCGCCACCGCCGTTGGAGCCTGGCCCTTGTCAGCGGCGTACGCCTGGTCGACGGCCGAGCTCAGTTCCACCACGATCGTTCGGATTAGTCAGGCGGATCAGCTGCGACTTGGCCGTGTCTTCATACCGGGGAGGTTAAAACCAGTTGGGAATTATATGCACACATGTGCGAGATTTTGTTCATTGGCAATGATGGCGATCTGCGGGAAAGAAGTTGCTCGTTAGTTTGACTTTCGGTTGAATATATCCCTGCTTACACTCACCGGGACATTCGTCAGCTCGCCCGTGGGCGTCACCACCTGCTGGATGAGCTGGATCTGCTGCTGCGATCCCATGCACTTCGCTCACAATGTTGGGCCAGAAATTTTCAATGGTAGGCGGCGGTTTTCGCGCCACCGCCGTTGGAGCCTGGCCCTTGTCAGCGGCGTACGACTGGGCGACGGCCGAGCTCAGTTCCACCACGATCGTTCGGATTAGTCAGGCGGATCGACAGCGGCTTGGCGCGCTCCAAAATCTCCCTAAGTCACTTTGTTCACCTGCGACTTGGCCGTGTCTTCATACCGGGGAGGTTAGAACCAGTTGGGAATTATTTGCACACATGTGCGAGATTTTGTTCATTGGCAATGATGGCGATCTGAGGGAAAGAAGTTGCTCGTTAGTTTGACTTTCGGTTGAATATATCCCTGCTTACACTCACCGGGACATTCGTCAGCTCGCCCGTGGGCGTCACCACCTGCTGGATGAGCTGGATCTGCTGCTGCGATCCCATGCACTTCGCTCACAATGTTGGGCCAGAAATTTTCAATGGTAGGCGGCGGTTTTCGCGCCACCGCCGTTGGAGCCTGGCCCTTGTCAGCGGCGTACGCCTGGTCGACGGCCGAGCTCAGTTCCACCACGATCGATCGGATTAGTCAGGCGGATCACCTGCGACTTGGCCGTGTCTTCATACCGGGGAGGTTAAAACCAGTTGGGAATTATATGCACACATGTGCGAGATTTTGTTCATTGGCAATGATGGCGATCTGCGGGAAAGAAGTTGCTCGTTAGTTTGACTTTCGGTTGAATATATCCCTGCTTACACTCACCGGGACATTCGTCAGTTCGCCCGTGGGCGTCACCACCTGCTGGATGAGCTGGATCTGCTGCTGCGATCCCATGCACTTCGCTCACAATGTTGGGCCAGAAATTTTCAATGGTAGGCGGCGGTTTTCGCGCCACCGCCGTTGGAGCCTGGCCCTTGTCAGCGGCGTACGCCTGGTCGACGGCCGAGCTCAGTTCCACCACGATCGATCGGATTAGTCAGGCGGATCACCTGCGACTTGGCCGTGTCTTCATACCGGGAAGGTTAAAACCAGTTGGGAATTATATGCACACATGTGCGAGATTTTGTTCATTGGCAATGATGGCGATCTGCGGGAAAGAAGTTGCTCGTTAGTTTGACTTTCGGTTGAATATATCCCTGCTTACACTCACCAGGACATTCGTCAGTTCGCCCGTGGGCGTCACCACCAGCTGGATGAGCTGGATCTGCTGCTGCGATCCCATGCACTTCGCTCACAATGTTGTGCCAGAAATTTTCAATGGTAGGCGGCGGTTTTCGCGCCACCGCCGTTGGAGCCTGGCCCTTGTCAGCGGCGTACGACTGGGCGACGGCCGAGCTCAGTTCCACCACGATCGATCGGATTAGTCAGGCGGATCACCTGCGACTTGGCCGTGTCTTCATACCGGGGAGGTTAAAACCAGTTGGGAATTATATGCACACATGTGCGAGATTTTGTTCATTGGCAATGATGGCGATCTGCGGGAAAGAAGTTGCTCGTTAGTTTGACTTTCGGTTGAATATATCCCTGCTTACACTCACCAGGACATTCGTCAGTTCGCCCGTGGGCGTCACCACCTGCTGGATGAGCTGGATCTGCTGCTGCGATCCCATGCACTTCGCTCACAATGTTGGGCCAGAAATTTTCAATGGTAGGCGGCGGTTTTCGCGCCACCGCCGTTGGAGCCTGGCCCTTGTCAGCGGCGTACGACTGGGCGACGGCCGAGCTCAGTTCCACCACGATCGTTCGGATTAGTCAGGCGGATCGACAGCGGCTTGGCGCGCTCCAAAATCTCCTAAGTACTTTGTTCACCTGCGACTTGGCCGTGTCTTCATACCGGGGAGGTTAGAACCAGTTGGGAATTATTTGCACACATGTGCGAGATTTTGTTCATTGGCAATGATGGCGATCTGAGGGAAAGAAGTTGCTCGTTAGTTTGACTTTCGGTTGAATATATCCCTGCTTACACTCACCGGGACATTCGTCAGCTCGCCCGTGGGCGTCACCACCTGCTGGATGAGCTGGATCTGCTGCTGCGATCCCATGCACTTCGCTCACAATGTTGTGCCAGAAATTTTCAATGGTAGGCGGCAGTTTTCGCGCCACCGCCGTTGGAGCCTGGCCCTTGTCAGCGGCGTACGCCTGGTCGACGGCCGAGCTCAGTTCCACCACGATCGTTCGGATTAGTCAGGCGGATCAGCTGCGACTTGGCCGTGTCTTCATACCGGGGAGGTTAAAACCAGTTGGGAATTATATGCACACATGTGCGAGATTTTGTTCATTGGCAATGATGGCGATCTGCGGGAAAGAAGTTGCTCGTTAGTTTGACTTTCGGTTGAATATATCCCTGCTTACACTCACCGGGACATTCGTCAGCTCGCCCGTGGGCGTCACCACCTGCTGGATGAGCTGGATCTGCTGCTGCGATCCCATGCACTTCGCTCACAATGTTGTGCCAGAAATTTTCAATGGTAGGCGGCAGTTTTCGCGCCACCGCCGTTGGAGCCTGGCCCTTGTCAGCGGCGTACGCCTGGTCGACGGCCGAGCTCAGTTCCACCACGATCGTTCGGATTAGTCAGGCGGATCGACACGGCTTCCAATCACCTGCGACTTGGCCGTGTCTTCATACCGGGGAGGTTAAAACCAGTTGGGAATTATATGCACACATGTGCGAGATTTTGTTCATTGGCAATGATGGCGATCTGAGGGAAAGAAGTTGCTCGTTAGTTTGACTTTCGGTTGAATATATCCCTGCTTACACTCACCGGGACATTCGTCAGCTCGCCCGTGGGCGTCACCACCTGCTGGATGAGCTGGATCTGCTGCTGCGATCCCATGCACTTCGCTCACAATGTTGGGCCAGAAATTTTCAATGGTAGGCGGCGGTTTTCGCGCCACCGCCGTTGGAGCCTGGCCCTTGTCAGCGGCGTACGACTGGGCGACGGCCGAGCTCAGTTCCACCACGATCGTTCGGATTAGTCAGGCGGATCGACAGCGGCTTGGCGCGCTCCAAAATCTCCCTAAGTACTTTGTTCACCTGCGACTTGGCCGTGTCTTCATACCGGGGAGGTTAGAACCAGTTGGGAATTATTTGCACACATGTGCGAGATTTTGTTCATTGGCAATGATGGCGATCTGAGGGAAAGAAGTTGCTCGTTAGTTTGACTTTCGGTTGAATATATCCCCCTGCTTACACTCACCGGGACATTCGTCAGCTCGCCCGTGGGGTCACCACTTGGTTTAATCCCCGATCCCATGCACTTCGCTCACAATGTTGGGTGGCCAGAAATTTTCAATGGTAGGCGGCAGTTTTCGCGCCACCGCCGTTGGAGCCTGGCCCTTGTCAGCGGCGTACGCCTGGTCGACGGCCGAGCTCAGTTTCCATTTAGAGTTATATTTCTTCAGGAATTAAAAGACTTTTCATTTTTAGTTTTTTGTTTTTTTTTTTGCGGAGCAGGTAATGTCCCCCCGCTTCGCTTTATGCTTCAGTTGTTAATGCCCTTTGGCTTTTTCCATATAATATTTGCTTAGCTTAATTCGGAAGCAGCGCTGCCGGCGTAGGCTGCAGCGCTGCGCCGCTTATATACGTAACTTATGTATATGTCGCTGTGCTAGGGAGGAGGTATTATGTTCACGTAGTGACAGAGTGGTCGCGCATGTAAGATATGCGGACTCAGCACTTAGGTGGCCCGTTGCAAGGGTCTTTGGCTTATAAACTAAGTGCATTTAATATATCTGTAATTATGCATAACACTGAGTACAGTGTGCATTCGCTATGTGAACATACTACATCTCCCTCCTTTTAAAAAATAACGTAATAAAATGGAGTTATTTTCTAATTTATATATATATGTATATATTTATTAATTTTTTTTTTTTTTTGTATAGTATATTTTTAAATTCAAAATTAGCTAAATTAGATAAATGTTTTATATTGAACTATAGAAAAGATATATTTATTTATTTTGTGCAAAAATTTGTTTTTGCTTTTAGTTGGTTGATATAAAATATATAAAATCAATTACATTGTTTAAAGACATTCTAATTTATTTGTTTTGTTTATTTATATATATGGTTGTTTTATATATGTGGTTGGCCAACCCTACAAAATATATTAGGAATTAAAAATTTTTAATCTATCCTTATGTACCTTTTGTTTTTTATTTTTATTAGTTGAAATTATTATATTCTCGTTCTCCTCTATACTTTCTACCTTATATGGACCAGTATATTTAAAATCTAACTTATGTCCAGTTTCGTTTTTTAACAAAACATGGTCTCCTATTTTAAGTTGAAGATCCACTACTTTTTTATCATAGTGTTTTTTACTTCTAGCTTTATTCTTTTCTAACATTATCCTAGCTCTTTTATAAGCTACCTCTAGCCTATATTTAGATTCCTTAGCGTAGTCATCCACGTTATATAGTGGGGAAATCGTATCTATTGTATTAAAGTGTTTTGGCAGATTGTTTTGTTTACCAAAAACTAGCTCATATGGACAATAATCATGTGCCATAGAGGGTGTCGTATTGAAGCAAAAAACGAAATATTGAAGCCATACATCCCAATCAGTTTTGTCAACCGATATATATGAACGTATATATTCATTGAATGTTCTATGACTTCTCTCGATTACACCTACTGTCTGATGGTGGTGTGCAGTAGATGTTATGTTTTCAATTCTCAGGTATTTGCATAGTTCGGTAATTATTGAATTCTTATACTCTGTTCCCATGTCCGAAATGAACGTCTTCATTGGACCGTACTTTAGAATAAAAGATTCGAATATTGCTTTAGCGACAGTGTTTGCGCTTTTATCTGGTATTGGTATTGCAACCAAATATTTTGTCAAGTCACAAATGAGAGTGACTGCATATTCATTGCCATTTTCTGATTTGGGTAGAGGACCGATCGTGTCCACTATCACTCTATCAAAGGCATTTTCAGGGGGTTTCTGTAATGGTCATTGGAGTCTTTGTGTGTTTTGTTGTTTTAGACTTCTGACATTTAGGACATCTACGAATATATTCTTTTATTTCACTGGTCATATTTTTCCAGTAGTAGTGTCTCTTTACTTTGGCCAAAGTTTTAGTTATGCCAGTATGACCTCCTTGAATGGGATTATCATGAAATGTAGACAGTATAGCTTCTTTTTCTTCTTTATTTTTTATTAGGGTCACCGGGTTGAGTAGCGCTACTCTTAATGATTTTAGTATGTTATTGCCCATTTTTTAAAATTATCAATTGAAACATGTTCAAAGATATTTTCCCACGGTGCCATTTTGAGTTGGCTGATTTTATATATACCGGCTTGCATGTCAAGCCTTTGGAAGAACTGACCTAAGTCCAGTGTTCCATTAGTATACAGATCGCTAACATCATATCTTGCAATAATTTTTTTCCATGTCTGAAAAGACATAAATTATTTTTTACTTGCAAGGTCACTACTTTTCGTACTTCATCATTTTTAATGACTTCATATACGTTGGGCTGAGAAGCTTTTAGTGGAGATTGCCTAGGCAATTCTACTTTTTCTGTTCCTGCGCAGGATTTCTGTCTACTTTGTTGCCTGGTAGTGACTTTCAGGACTTGATTTTGTAATTCTTTAAGTTCTTTTATTGTAATTCGTGACAGAGCATCTGCCACGAAGTTGTCTTTGCCCTTAAGATATTCGACTGTAAAGTCGTATTCTTCTAATTCTAGTCGCATTCTAGTCAGCTTTGAGCTTGGGTTGACCATTGAAAATAAATAAGTCAAGGGCCTGTGGTCTGTTTTCACTGTAAAGTGCTTGCCATAGATATATGGTCGAAAATGTACTATTGCCCAATGGATTGCTGTTAATTCCTGTTCCGTAGTGCTTTTATTACTTTCTCCCTTGGTAAAAGACCTTGATGCATAGGCTATAGGAAGTTGTATTCCATTGTGGTTTTGTGTTAAAACCGCGCCACAAGCTTGTTTGCTTGCATCCGTTATTATGCAAAATTCTTTGCTGAAATCCGGATATTGCAATAAGGTGGGTTGCATGAGCTTTTCTTTTAGGTACAGGAATGCGTTTTGGCATTCGCTTGTCCATTCAAAAGGAACATTCTTTTTACATAATCTAGTTATGTGCCGTGAATAGTCGGCGAAGTTTTCAATGAAACGTCTATAATAATTGCAAAATGCAACAAATCTTCTAGCGCTGTCCGCGTCATGCGGGACTGGATAATCTTTAATGACATCATATTTTTTGTCATCCGGCAGAATTCCTTTATCTGTACATCTATGACCGAGAAAGGTCACTTCGTGCATGAAAAATGAGCACTTTTGTGGATGTAGCTTCAGATTATGGGTTCTGCATAGATTAAAAACATCAATCAAATTCTTGAACATATGCTTTTCAGAACAACCAATTACTATTAGGTCATCCATGTACAAGAATGCTTGAGATGGCTGAAGGCCTGAGAATGCTAAAGTCATCATTCTCTGAAAAGAATTCGGCGCTATTTTTAAACCAAAAGGTAGTCGCGTGAAGCGATACGAACCATTGTCCGTTGAAAAAGACGTTATATTTCTTGAGTCCTCATCAAGTTCAATTTGATGAAATCCGGACATTAAATCAAGACATGAAAAATATTTTGCTCTACCCAGTTGATCTAGAATATCGTCAATTCTAGGAAGTGGGAATTTATCAGAAAGTAATTTTTTATTTATCTGGCGATAGTCAATTACTAATCGCCATTTTTTACTTTCGGAGCCTGGTAAGGTTTTCTTTGGAACAAGAAGTAGTGGGCTGTTATATTCAGACACTGAAGGCTCTACTATTTGGTCACTAATAAGTTTCTCAACATGTTTTTGAATTTCGTTTTTCTGACTATGCGGACTACGATAATTTTTAATATAAACCGGTTCATCGTCCTTCAGTCTCAGCTTCTGTTTGTAAAAGTTATTGGTTGTAATAGGTTCTGTATCTAGGCCGAAAACGTCACTGTACTCTTTACACAGTTCTGATAATTCTGTTTTAAATTGAGGTGGAAAATTCTTTGACAATTGTTCCAATACGATTTTTTCTCTATTTTCTGGAGTTGTTTGGACCACGTCATAATTTGATAGTGATTCAAATTCCAGATTTTCTACATTTACTATTTTATCGGTATTTGTAGTATTTAATACTCGGACGAACAAACTTGTGGATGCTGCTACTGTATTCGCAACGAAGATACCAGGTTGAATTTCCTGATTTGGTATTAGGATATTGCTTTCATTTGTAACAATTCCAATCTTTCGGACAACTTGGGATCTAGCTGGTAGGAATATGGAATTACCACCCGAATAATTGGTAATGGACATTATAATCGGAAAGTTCAAATTGTTTGGTCTGATTATGAACTTGTCCTCTTCCTGCTTGTAGTCAAGCTTACAATTGTATTTTGTTATAAAGTCCAATCCAACAATTCCATCGCATTGTATTGCAAAACTCGGGTCAACCAAGTGGAAGTTGTGTGGTATTATATATCCTCCAGTTTGTAATTCTAGGCTTGCTAAGCCTTTGGAGTTGATTACTCCTTTCCCTATTCCTTCTATATTAATAATATTTTCTTCTTGAATATTATTAAAAATGTCAGAATTTTCCTTTATAAGCGAAATGTCCGCTCCAGTATCTAGTAAAAATGTTAAAATTTTTGTTGAATTTACATTGGAAAATGAGATATATTTGTTGAGACCGAAGTTTATGACATGAACGCGTGCGCTCAGTTCTGAGTACCTAAGGGCAGGTTTGAGTTTTCCGAATTGCCTTGAATGGCTCGGACATAGTTATTATTGTTGTTATTAAAACGATTTCCGTTTTGATTGTAGTTTCCTCTGTTATAACTTCTATTACGACCGCTATTATTGGTCTGGTTATTATAACTTTGGTTGTTTCGGTAGTAGCCATTGTTTTGGTAGTGATAGTTACCACGGTAGTTACCACGGCCCCCTCTACCACGAAAATTAGATCGGTAATTATTACCACGATAGGCCTGTCCACCGCGTGCATATAATACAGAATTTCCATTGCCCGTCATTTCAGTACTGCATTGCATGTACTTCGTAACGGCTTCATTCATTGTATTATAGTTACCGGCTTCAAGTATGGTTTTTAGCCTGCCATGTTCACAATTTTTAGTCATTGTGGTTATGGCCTCCTTGGTGCTGAACTTTTCGGCATGTTCGGCCGATAAACCTTCATCAATATATGATGCTTCAAGGAGTTTCCTAAGGTGGTTAATGTCATTGGTAAATTTTTCTGCAGTTTTACCTTTCTGCATTGTCCTAGCCATTTTAGCCTTTACTACATCGGACGATTCGCCGACAATATTGGCTTGGAGTATGGCGATTATCGAAGAGATAGTAGTCTCATTTTTCACCTTGTACAGGGTGGATCCTACTATCTTCGACTTAATGACCTCGACAGCTAATTCTTCGAATGGTCCTTTTGTTAAATTGACCAATCTCACGGCTGTTAAAAATCTGGCGAGATTTAATTTTTCGCCGTTGAATTCTGGTATAGAACTCGATATATCTTTGATATATGCCCGTTGGGCTTGCGAGTCGGTCATTATTGTTTCGATGTTCTCTAGCAAATCTAATAAAGTTTCAGAGTCGTCTGACTCTAATTCTAATTCCTCTTCCCGTGTTGGTGGTATTGTTAATACCGCGGGAATGGTTAGATCGTGCAGATCTTGTTCTCCGAAATTAGCTTCTTCCTCAGTTTCAGGCTCTTGAGTTTCTAGCTCAACTGGCTCAGAAACTTCGCTTGCTCCAAGTGTCAACTGGGTGTTTAAAATGTTAGGGATTACAATTTGCAAGTTGAACTTTTCTTTTATAGACAGTAAATGTTTCCGGAACCTATTCAGGAATCCTGACACTTCTGTCCAATGTTTCTTGCTTAGTCTCTCCCTGTTGTCGTATATTATCGCGCGTGCTTGGTTGAAACACTCTACCAAAACAGTTGCGTGTCTGTTCACAGTTGCCTTTTGTACAGGCCTATTCTGTGATAACGACTTGTATGATTTGTCGAATTGGTGCTTTATTTCGTTTAGTACTTTGCACAACTCTTTCCATTCCATGATAGGATTTTTATAATATGACAATAATAATAATAATAGATTTTATTTATTTTTTTTTTTATTTATTTATTAATTAAAAAATTTTTTTTTTAATTATGCAAAGTAAACCACTCTAAAGTGTCGGCCTTGACTCTTCTGATAGGCAGTGACTGCACGTATAATTGCAGTGAACACTGTCCAGAGGTCCTGGGCAGTCAGCTGGACATTTTTTCTTTCGCTGCGGTAGGCCCTTTGGAGTGGGTGGATTAATTATTTTCTTTTCATTTATTGACCTGATTGCCGAATGCGTAGCGCCTTGGGGGCTTTCTTTTTTCAGTTTTGAGGTGAGAAAGTCAAGATCACTTTGCAGTGTCTGCGCGGTTTCCCACGTGGGAGGTGGAGTTTTTGTATAAAGGAGCCACTTTAAGTGCGCTACCCTTTTTTTTATTTTACTTTGCACACCTCCGCGTTTACCCATTGCATTACGCACTCGGATTTACTACTCAAACAATAATATTTTTATTTATTTTTATTTCCTTTTTCTTGTTTTTTTTTTTCTTTAACAAAAGTTTGTTTATTATATATTTTACATATACATATATATATAAAAGAATTTTCTCATATATTAAAACATATTGTTATCATAATCATTTATTTAATTTAGACCTTATCTAGGTCGTTTGCATGGCTTAAGGCCCTCTTTGTAATGCATTTATTATGCTTTATATAAGCCTTGTAAATAATATATGCACACATTATAGCAACGATTATGAACAACAGTACGTTAGTAAGATGCGAATCCATGTTTTTTAATTCGATCTTATTTTCGATATTAGCAGTGGAGTCCACCGCTTTAGCGTCTAACGTCATGTCTGGTTTTCTATGAATTCTGTTTGTGTTATTAATTAATATGCCATTTATGAATGGCTTGTCTACAGAGTTTGATATTCTATACATGCAAGCATTTAATTGTCAATTTTCTAACCAAAGACATAATATTTAAATTATTTTATTTTATTTTTTTTTTATTTAAATTGCCTCTTTTTTTTTGTTTTATTGTAATTATATTAATTTCATTACTTTTCCATTTTATTATTATTATATTTTTTTTTCATAAATATATCAATTCGAATTTCTGATTCTTTTTGAAATGAGATAATAATAATGTACAATAGTCCTACCTAATATTTTGTGAGGCTTTACGGGCCACACATCTCATCGGGCAGAAAAAGTTCCGCTCAATGTTACAAAATTGTTTTTTAAAGATATTTTGCGTGCCTCGCAGGGCAACAAAAAATTCCTTGGTGTGCCACGCAGGGCAACAAAAAAATATTTTTTTCGGCTGGGGCTGTGTCCTTCTCACATTGGACCTTCTCGCATTGGACTGTCCCTCGTAGGCGCAGGGGGCGGTCTGCCTCCCACACTTGTTTTCTTCTCCTGGCGCCGGTGCTGCCGGGATAAGTAGGCTCCCACGAAGGCGTAGGGGGCGGTCTGCCTCCCACACTCGTCTTCTGCCGGCCAGTTATGCCGGGATAAGTAGGCTCCCTCGAAGGCGTAGGGGGCGGTCTGCCTCCCACGCTCGTCTGCTGTTGTTCTTACAGATTTTCTCGGCCAGTAATGCCGGGTTGAGGGGGTTCCCGCGAAGGCGCAGGGGGCGGTCTGCCTCCCACGCTCGTCTGCTGCTGTTGTCCTGGCCTATGGGCTCAGGCGGCGCCGGTGCTGGTCCTCGCACAGGCTGTCTTCAAAATGTCGGGCTTTTTCCCATAGTTCAGTGATGGAATTATATTGGCTCATCGGGCAGATTGATATTGATATTGATTGCTGCTGCCTGGCCACTTTTTCACATAATCATTTTCAACTTTGAGTTTTGGGTTGCTGCCGAAGTGGCGGACGAAGGCTGTTGATCACTTGCACTAGATGGCCTCGGCGAAGACACGGATTGAATTTTTGTATCACTTGTCACGGTCGCCATGTAATGTTAGGTTTATCAGGTCATTATAAAACACCATTTAGAGTTATATTTCTTCAGGAATTAAAAGACTTTTCATTTTTAGTTTTTGTTCTTCTGTTTATTTTGCGGAGCAGGTAATGTCCCGCTCCGCTTTATGCTTCAGTTGTTAATGCCCTTTGGCTTTTTCCATATAATATTTGCTTAGCTTAATTCGGAAGCAGCGCTGCCGGCGTAGGCTTAAAGCGCTGCCCCCCTTTTTAATTACTTTTTTTTTTGTTTGGCTTGGTAGGGAGGATGTTTTTATTTTAATTAAATGAAGACTGGCCTCACATATAAGGGATGCCGACCCAACAAGGTTGGCCCCTTGAAAGTTTGGTTTTTTAAAAAAAAATTAATTTTTTTTTTTTTTTTTTTATTTAACAAAAAACAGAGTGCATTTTCTATTAAAAATATAAAAAAAAAAAAATAATACCATTTTTTTTTGTTTTTTTTTTTTGTAAAAATGGGGGAAGTAGGTAGTAATTTTTTTTTTTTTGTTTTAATATATTTTTTTTTTACTTTTTAGAACAACCCCCAGCTTTCCCCTGTTCGTCCCCACTTTTTAAAAAACCTGGTAATGTTGGTTGGATCCCCCGCACTTCCCCTAAAAATTTTTCAAAAAATTTTTTAAAAAATTTTAAAGTTTTGGCCGCCGCTTTCGCCGCCGCCGCTTTTGGCTTGTCCCCTTGGCCGGGCCCCGGGCGGGGCGAGGCCCGAACAAAAAAAAAACCGATCGTTCGGATAAGTCAGGCGGATCAGCTGCGACTTGGCCGTGTCTTCATACCGGGGAGGTTAAAACCAGTTGGGAATTATATGCACACATGTGCGAGATTTTGTTCATTGGTAATGATGGCGATCTGCGGGAAAGAAGTTGCTCGTTAGTTTGACTTTCGGTTGAATATATCCCTGCTTACACTCACCAGGACATTCGTCAGTTCGCCCGTGGGCGTCACCACCTGCTAGATGAGCTGGATCTGCTGCTGCGATCCCATGCACTTCGCTCACAATGTTTGGCAAGAAATTTTCAATGGTAGGCGGCGGTTTTCGCGCCACCGCCGTTGGAGCCTGGCCCTTGTCAGCGGCGTACGACTGGGCGACGGCCGAGCTCAGTTCCACCACGATCGTTCGGATTAGTCAGGCGGATCGACAGCGGCTTGGCGCGCTCCAAAATCTCCCTAAGTCACTTTGTTCACCTGCAACTTGGCCGTGTCTTCATACCGGGGAGGTTAGAACCAGTTGGGAATTATTTGCACACATGTGCGAGATTTTGTTCATTGGCAATGATGGCGATCTGAGGGAAAGAAGTTGCTCGTTAGTTTGACTTTCGGTTGAATATATCCCTGCTTACACTCACCGGGACATTCGTCAGCTCGCCCGTGTTTGTCACCACCTGCTAGATGAGCTGGATCTGCTGCTGCGATCCCATGCACTTCGCTCACAATGTTTGGCCAGAAATTTTCAATGGTAGGCGGCAGTTTTCGCGCCACCGCCGTTGGAGCCTGGCCCTTGTCAGCGGCGTACGCCTGGTCGACGGCCGAGCTCAGTTCCACCACGATCGTTCGGATAAGTCAGGCGGATCAGCTGCGACTTGGCCGTGTCTTCATACCGGGGAGGTTAAAACCAGTTGGGAATTATATGCACACATGTGCGAGATTTTGTTCATTGGCAATGATGGCGATCTGCGGGAAAGAAGTTGCTCGTTAGTTTGACTTTCGGTTGAATATATCCCTGCTTACACTTACCGGGACATTCGTCAGCTCGCCCGTGTTTGTCACCACCTGCTAGATGAGCTGGATCTGCTGCTGCGATCCCATGCACTTCGCTCACAATGTTTGGCCAGAAATTTTCAATGGTAGGCGGCAGTTTTCGCGCCACCGCCGTTGGAGCCTGGCCCTTGTCAGCGGCGTACGCCTGGTCGACGGCCGAGCTCAGTTCCACCACGATCGTTCGGATAAGTCAGGCGGATCATCTGCGACTTGGCCGTGTCTTCATACCGGGGAGGTTAAAACCAGTTGGGAATTATATGCACACATGTGCGAGATTTTGTTCATTGGTAATGATGGCGATCTGCGGGAAAGAAGTTGCTCGTTAGTTTGACTTTCGGTTGAATATATCCCTGCTTACACTCACCAGGACATTCGTCAGTTCGCCCGTGGGCGTCACCACCTGCTAGATGAGCTGGATCTGCTGCTGCGATCCCATGCACTTCGCTCACAATGTTTGGCAAGAAATTTTCAATGGTAGGCGGCGGTTTTCGCGCCACCGCCGTTGGAGCCTGGCCCTTGTCAGCGGCGTACGACTGGGCGACGGCCGAGCTCAGTTCCACCACGATCGTTCGGATTAGTCAGGCGGATCGACAGCGGCTTGGCGCGCTCCAAAATCTCCCTAAGTCACTTTGTTCACCTGCGACTTGGCCGTGTCTTTATACCGGGGAGGTTAGAACCAGTTGGGAATTATTTGCACACATGCGCGAGATTTTGTTCATTGGCAATGATGGCGATCTGAGGGAAAGAAGTTGCTCGTTAGTTTGCCTTTCGGTTAAATATATATCCCAGCTTACACTCACCGGGACATTCGTCAGCTCGCCCGTGTTCGTCACCACCTGCTAGATGAGCTGGATCTGCTGCTGCGATCCCATGCACTTCGCTCACAATGTTTGGCCAGAAATTTTCAATGGTAGGCGGCGGTTTTCGCGCCACCGCAGCTGGAGCCCGGCCCTTGTCAGCGGCGTACGACTGGGCGACGGCCGAGCTCAGTTCCACCACGATCGTTCGGATTAGTCAGGCGGATCGACAGCAGCTTGGCGCGCTCCAAAATCTCCCTAAGTCACTTTGTTCACCTGCGACTTGGCCGTGTCTTCATACCTGGGAGGTTAGAACCGGTTCGAAATTATTTGCACACATGTGCGAGATTTTGTTCATTGGCAATGATGGCGATATGAGGGAAAAAAGTTGCTCGTTAGTTTGACTTTCGGTTGAATATATCCCTGCTTACACTCACCAGGACATTCGTCAGCTCGCCCGTGGGCGTCACCACCTGCTGGATGAGCTGGATCTGCTGCTGCGATCCCATGCACTTCGCTCACAATGTTGTGCCAGAAATTTTCAATGGTAGGCGGCAGTTTTCGCGCCACCGCCGTTGGAGCCTGGCCCTTGTCAGCGGCGTACGCCTGGTCGACGGCCGAGCTCAGTTCCACCACGATCGTTCGGATAAGTCAGGCGGATCAGCTGCGACTTGGCCGTGTTTTCATACCGGGGAGGTTAAAACCAGTTGGGAATTATATGCACACATGTGCGAGATTTTGTTCATTGGCAATGATGGCGATCTGCGGGAAAGAAGTTGCTCGTTAGTTTGACTTTCGGTTGAATATATCCCTGCTTACACTCACCAGGACATTCGTCAGTTCGCCCGTGGGCGTCACCACCTGCTGAAAGACCTGGATCTGCTGCTGCGATCCCATGCACTTCGCTCACAATGTTGGGCCAGAAATTTTCAATGGTAGGCGGCGGTTTTCGTGCCACCTCCGTTACAGCCTGGCCCTTGTCAGCGGCGTACGCCTGGTCGACGGCCGAGCTCAGTTCCACCACGATCGATCGGATTAGTCAGGCGGATCGACAGCGGCTTGGCGCGCTCCAAAATCTCCCTAAGTCACTTTGTTCACCTGCGACTTGGCCGTGTCTTCATACCGGGGAGGTTAGAACCAGTTGGGAATTATTTGCACACATGTGCGAGATTTTGTTCATTGGCAATGATGGCGATCTGAGGGAAAGAAGTTACTCGTTAGTTTGACTTTCGATTAAATATATATCCCTGCTTACACTCACCGGGACATTCGTAAGCTCGCCCGTGGGCGTCACCACATGCTGGATGAGCTGGATCTACTGCTGCAATCCGATGCACTTCGGTCACAATGTTGGGTCAGAAATTGTCAATGGTAGGCGGCAGTTTTCGCGCCACCGCCGTTGGAGCCTGGCCCTTGTCAGCGGCGTACGCCTGGTCGACGGCCGAGCTCAGTTCCACCACGATCGTTCGGATAAGTCAGGCGGATCAGCTGCGACTTGGCCGTGTCTTTATACCGGGGAGGTTAGAACCAGTTGGGAATTATTTGCACACATGCGCGAGATTTTGTTCATTGGCAATGATGGCGATCTGCGGGAAAGAAGTTGCTCGTTAGTTTGACTTTCGGTTGAATATATCCCTGCTTACACTCACCAGGACATTCGTCAGTTCGCCCGTGGGCGTCACCACCTGCTAGATGAGCTGGATCTGCTGCTGCGATCCCATGCACTTCGCTCACAATGTTTGGCCAGAAATTTTCAATGGTAGGCGGCGGTTTTCGCGCCA
The DNA here is from genome assembly GCA_018151655.1 of Drosophila bocqueti. Lineage (NCBI taxonomy): Eukaryota > Metazoa > Arthropoda > Insecta > Diptera > Drosophilidae > Drosophila > Drosophila bocqueti. Next base: position 22,148 of record JAECXF010000071.1, read on the forward strand.
CCGCCGTTGGAGCCTGGCCCTTGTCAGCGGCGTACGCCTGGTCGACGGCCGAGCTCAGTTCCACCACGATCGTTCGGATAAGTCAGGCGGATCAGCTGCGACTTGGCCGTGTCTTCATACCGGGGAGGTTAAAACCAGTTGGGAATTATATGCACACATGTGCGAGATTTTGTTCATTGGTAATGATGGCGATCTGCGGGAAAGAAGTTGCTCGTTAGTTTGACTTTCGGTTGAATATATCCCTGCTTACACTCACCAGGACATTCGTCAGTTCGCCCGTGGGCGTCACCACCTGCTAGATGAGCTGGATCTGCTGCTGCGATCCCATGCACTTCGCTCACAATGTTTGGCAAGAAATTTTCAATGGTAGGCGGCGGTTTTCGCGCCACCGCCGTTGGAGCCTGGCCCTTGTCAGCGGCGTACGACTGGGCGACGGCCGAGCTCAGTTCCACCACGATCGTTCGGATTAGTCAGGCGGATCGACAGCGGCTTGGCGCGCTCCAAAATCTCCCTAAGTCACTTTGTTCACCTGCAACTTGGCCGTGTCTTCATACCGGGGAGGTTAGAACCAGTTGGGAATTATTTGCACACATGTGCGAGATTTTGTTCATTGGCAATGATGGCGATCTGAGGGAAAGAAGTTGCTCGTTAGTTTGACTTTCGGTTGAATATATCCCTGCTTACACTCACCGGGACATTCGTCAGCTCGCCCGTGTTTGTCACCACCTGCTAGATGAGCTGGATCTGCTGCTGCGATCCCATGCACTTCGCTCACAATGTTTGGCCAGAAATTTTCAATGGTAGGCGGCAGTTTTCGCGCCACCGCCGTTGGAGCCTGGCCCTTGTCAGCGGCGTACGCCTGGTCGACGGCCGAGCTCAGTTCCAACACGATCGTTCGGATAAGTCAGGCGGATCAGCTGCGACTTGGCCGTGTCTTCATACCGGGGAGGTTAAAACCAGTTGGGAATTATATGCACACATGTGCGAGATTTTGTTCATTGGCAATGATGGCGATCTGCGGGAAAGAAGTTGCTCGTTAGTTTGACTTTCGGTTGAATATATCCCTGCTTACACTTACCGGGACATTCGTCAGCTCGCCCGTGTTTGTCACCACCTGCTAGATGAGCTGGATCTGCTGCTGCGATCCCATGCACTTCGCTCACAATGTTTGGCCAGAAATTTTCAATGGTAGGCGGCAGTTTTCGCGCCACCGCCGTTGGAGCCTGGCCCTTGTCAGCGGCGTACGCCTGGTCGACGGCCGAGCTCAGTTCCACCACGATCGTTCGGATAAGTCAGGCGGATCAGCTGCGACTTGGCCGTGTCTTCATACCGGGGAGGTTAAAACCAGTTGGGAATTATATGGACACATGTGCGAGATTTTGTTCATTGGTAATGATGGCGATCTGCGGGAAAGAAGTTGCTCGTTAGTTTGACTTTCGGTTGAATATATCCCTGCTTACACTCACCAGGACATTCGTCAGTTCGCCCGTGGGCGTCACCACCTGCTAGATGAGCTGGATCTGCTGCTGCGATCCCATGCACTTCGCTCACAATGTTTGGCAAGAAATTTTCAATGGTAGGCGGCGGTTTTCGCGCCACCGCCGTTGGAGCCTGGCCCTTGTCAGCGGCGTACGACTGGGCGACGGCCGAGCTCAGTTCCACCACGATCGTTCGGATTAGTCAGGCGGATCGACAGCGGCTTGGCGCGCTCCAAAATCTCCCTAAGTCACTTTGTTCACCTGCGACTTGGCCGTGTCTTTATACCGGGGAGGTTAGAACCAGTTGGGAATTATTTGCACACATGTGCGAGATTTTGTTCATTGGCAATGATGGCGATCTGAGGGAAAGAAGTTGCTCGTTAGTTTGCCTTTCGGTTAAATATATAACCCTGCTTACACTCACCGGGACATTCGTCAGCTCGCCCGTGTTCGTCACCACCTGCTGGATGAGCTGGATCTGCTGCTGCGATCCCATGCACTTCGCTCACAATGTTTGGCCAGAAATTTTCAATGGTAGGCGGCGGTTTTCGCGCCACCGCAGCTGGAGCCTGGCCCTTGTCAGCGGCGTACGACTGGGCGACGGCCGAGCTCAGTTCCACCACGATCGTTCGGATTAGTCAGGCGGATCGACAGCGGCTTGGCGCGCTCCAAAATCTCCCTAAGTCACTTTGTTCACCTGCGACTTGGCCGTGTCTTCATACCGGGGAGGTTAGAACCGGTTCGAAATTATTTGCACACATGTGCGAGATTTTGTTCATTGGCAATGATGGCGATCTGAGGGAAAAAAGTTGCTCGTTAGTTTGCCTTTCGGTTGAATATATCCCTGCTTACACTCACCGGGACATTCGTCAGCTCGCCCGTGGGCGTCACCACCTGCTGGATGAGCTGGATCTGCTGCTGCGATCCCATGCACTTCGCTCACAATGTTGTGCCAGAAATTTTCAATGGTAGGCGGCAGTTTTCGCGCCACCGCCGTTGGAGCCTGGCCCTTGTCAGCGGCGTACGCCTGGTCGACGGCCGAGCTCAGTTCCACCACGATCGTTCGGATAAGTCAGGCGGATCAGCTGCGACTTGGCCGTGTTTTCATACCGGGGAGGTTAAAACCAGTTGGGAATTATATGCACACATGTGCGAGATTTTGTTCATTGGCAATGATGGCGATCTGCGGGAAAGAAGTTGCTCGTTAGTTTGACTTTCGGTTGAATATATCCCTGCTTACACTCACCAGGACATTCGTCAGTTCGCCCGTGGGCGTCACCACCTGCTGAATGACCTGGATCTGCTGCTGCGATCCCATGCACTTCGCTCACAATGTTGGGCCAGAAATTTTCAATGGTAGGCGGCGGTTTTCGTGCCACCTCCGTTACAGCCTGGCCCTTGTCAGCGGCGTACGCCTGGTCGACGGCCGAGCTCAGTTCCACCACGATCGATCGGATTAGTCAGGCGGATCGACAGCGGCTTGGCGCGCTCCAAAATCTCCCTAAGTCACTTTGTTCACCTGCGACTTGGCCGTGTCTTCATACCGGGGAGGTTAGAACCAGTTGGGAATTATTTGCACACATGTGCGAGATTTTGTTCATTGGCAATGATGGCGATCTGAGGGAAAAAGTTACTCGTTAGTTTGACTTTCGATTAAATATATATCCCTGCTTACACTCACCGGGACATTCGTAAGCTCGCCCGTGGGCGTCACCACATGCTGGATGAGCTGGATCTACTGCTGCAATCCGATGCACTTCGGTCACAATGTTGGGTCAGAAATTGTCAATGGTAGGCGGCAGTTTTCGCGCCACCGCCGTTGGAGCCTGGCCCTTGTCAGCGGCGTACGCCTGGTCGACGGCCGAGCTCAGTTCCACCACGATCGTTCGGATAAGTCAGGCGGATCAGCTGCGACTTGGCCGTGTCTTTATACCGGGGAGGTTAGAACCAGTTGGGAATTATTTGCACACATGCGCGAGATTTTGTTCATTGGCAATGATGGCGATCTGCGGGAAAGAAGTTGCTCGTTAGTTTGACTTTCGGTTGAATATATCCCTGCTTACACTCACCAGGACATTCGTCAGTTCGCCCGTGGGCGTCACCACCTGCTAGATGAGCTGGATCTGCTGCTGCGATCCCATGCACTTCGCTCACAATGTTTGGCCAGAAATTTTCAATGGTAGGCGGCGGTTTTCGCGCCACCGCCGTTGGAGCCTGGCCCTTGTCAGCGGCGTACGACTGGGCGACGGCCGAGCTCAGTTCCACCACGATCGTTCGGATTAGTCAGGCGGATCGACAGCGGCTTGGCGCGCTCCAAAATCTTCCTAAGTCACTTTGTTCACCTGCAACTTGGCCGTGTCTTCATACCGGGGAGGTTAGAACCAGTTGGGAATTATTTGCACACATGTGCGAGATTTTGTTCATTGGCAATGATGGCGATCTGAGGGAAAGAAGTTGCTCGTTAGTTTGACTTTCGGTTGAATATATCCCTGCTTACACTCACCGGGACATTCGTCAGCTCGCCCGTGTTCGTCACCACCTGCTAGATGAGCTGGATCTGCTGCTGCGATCCCATGCACTTCGCTCACAATGTTTGGCCAGAAATTTTCAATGGTAGGCGGCGGTTTTCGCGCCACCGCCGTTGGAGCCTGGCCCTTGTCAGCGGCGTACGCCTGGTCGACGGCCGAGCTCAGTTCCACCACGATCGTTCGGATAAGTCAGGCGGATCAGCTGCGACTTGGCCGTGTCTTCATACCGGGGAGGTTAAAACCAGTTGGGAATTATATGCACACATGTGCGAGATTTTGTTCATTGGTAATGATGGCGATCTGCGGGAAAGAAGTTGCTCGTTAGTTTGACTTTCGGTTGAATATATCCCTGCTTACACTCACCAGGACATTCGTCAGTTCGCCCGTGGGCGTCACCACCTGCTAGATGAGCTGGATCTGCTGCTGCGATCCCATGCACTTCGCTCACAATGTTTGGCCAGAAATTTTCAATGGTAGGCGGCGGTTTTCGCGCCACCGCCGTTGGAGCCTGGCCCTTGTCAGCGGCGTACGACTGGGCGACGGCTGAGCTCAGTTCCACCACGATCGTTCGGATTAGTCAGGCGGATCGACAGCGGCTGGCGCGCTCCAAAATCTCCCTAAGTCACTTTGTTCACCTGCGACTTGGCCGTGTCTTCATACCGGGGAGGTTAGAACCAGTTGGGAATTATTTGCACACATGTGCGAGATTTTGTTCATTGACAATGATGGCGATCTGAGGGAAAGAAGTTGCTCGTTAGTTTGACTTTCGGTTGAATATATCCCTGCTTACACTCACCGGGACATTCGTCAGCTCGCCCGTGTTTGTCACCACCTGCTAGATGAGCTGGATCTGCTGCTGCGATCCCATGCACTTCGCTCACAATGTTTGGCCAGAAATTTTCAATGGTAGGCGGCAGTTTTTCGCGCCACCGCCGTTGGAGCCTGGCCCTTGTCAGCGGCGTACGCCTGGTCGACGGCCGAGCTCAGTTCCACCACGATCGTTCGGATAAGTCAGGCGGATCAGCTGCGACTTGGCCGTGTCTTCATACCGGGGAGGTTAAAACCAGTTGGGAATTATATGCACACATGTGCGAGATTTTGTTCATTGGCAATGATGGCGATCTGAGGGAAAGAAGTTGCTCGTTAGTTTGACTTTCGGTTGAATATATCCCTGCTTACACTTACCGGGACATTCGTCAGCTCGCCCGTGTTCGTCACCACCTGCTAGATGAGCTGGATCTGCTGCTGCGATCCCATGCACTTCGCTCACAATGTTTGGCCAGAAATTTTCAATGGTAGGCGGCGGTTTTCGCGCCACCGCCGTTGGAGCCTGGCCCTTGTCAGCGGCGTACGCCTGGTCGACGGCCGAGCTCAGTTCCACCACGATCGTTCGGATTAGTCAGGCGGATACAGCGGCGCGCCAAAAATTCAGCTGCGACTTGGCCGTGTCTTCATACCGGGGAGGTTAAAACCAGTTGGGAATTATATGCACACATGTGCGAGATTTTGTTCATTGGCAATGATGGCGATCTGCGGGAAAGAAGTTGCTCGTTAGTTTGACTTTCGGTTGAATATATCCCTGCTTACACTCACCAGGACATTCGTCAGTTCGCCCGTGGGCGTCACCACCTGCTAGATGAGCTGGATCTGCTGCTGCGATCCCATGCACTTCGCTCACAATGTTTGGCCAGAAATTTTCAATGGTAGGCGGCGGTTTTCGCGCCACCGCCGTTGGAGCCTGGCCCTTGTCAGCGGCGTACGACTGGGCGACGGCCGAGCTCAGTTCCACCACGATCGTTCGGATTAGTCAGGCGGATCGACAGCGGCTTGGCGCGCTCCAAAATCTCCCTAAGTCACTTTGTTCACCTGCAACTTGGCCGTGTCTTCATACCGGGGAGGTTAGAACCAGTTGGGAATTATTTGCACACATGTGCGAGATTTTGTTCATTGGCAATGATGGCGATCTGAGGGAAAGAAGTTGCTCGTTAGTTTGACTTTCGGTTGAATATATCCCTGCTTACACTCACCGGGACATTCGTCAGCTCGCCCGTGGTTGTCACCACCTGCTAGATGAGCTGGATCTACTGCTGCGATCCCATGCACTTCGCTCACAATGTTTGGCCAGAAATTTTCAATGGTAGGCGGCAGTTTTCGCGCCACCGCCGTTGGAGCCTGGCCCTTGTCAGCGGCGTACGCCTGGTCGACGGCCGAGCTCAGTTCCACCACGATCGTTCGGATAAGTCAGGCGGATCAGCTGCGACTTGGCCGTGTCTTCATACCGGGGAGGTTAAAACCAGTTGGGAATTATATGCACACATGTGCGAGATTTTGTTCATTGGCAATGATGGCGATCTGCGGGAAAGAAGTTGCTCGTTAGTTTGACTTTCGGTTGAATATATCCCTGCTTACACTCACCGGGACATTCGTCAGCTCGCCCGTGTTTGTCACCACCTGCTAGATGAGCTGGATCTGCTGCTGCGATCCCATGCACTTCGCTCACAATGTTTGGCCAGAAATTTTCAATGGTAGGCGGCAGTTTTCGCGCCACCGCCGTTGGAGCCTGGCCCTTGTCAGCGGCGTACGCCTGGTCGACGGCCGAGCTCAGTTCCAACACGATCGTTCGGATAAGTCAGGCGGATCAGCTGCGACTTGGCCGTGTCTTCATACCGGGGAGGTTAAAACCAGTTGGGAATTATATGCACACATGTGCGAGATTTTGTTCATTGGTAATGATGGCGATCTGCGGGAAAGAAGTTGCTCGTTAGTTTGACTTTCGGTTGAATATATCCCTGCTTACACTCACCGGGACATTCGTCAGTTCGCCCGTGGGCGTCACCACCTGCTAGATGAGCTGGATCTGCTGCTGCGATCCCATGCACTTCGCTCACAATGTTTGGCCAGAAATTTTCAATGGTAGGCGGCGGTTTTCGCGCCACCGCCGTTGGAGCCTGGCCCTTGTCAGCGGCGTACGACTGGGCGACGGCCGAGCTCAGTTCCACCACGATCGTTCGGATTAGTCAGGCGGATCGACAGCGGCTTGGCGCGCTCCAAAATCTCCCTAAGTCACTTTGTTCACCTGCGACTTGGCCGTGTCTTCATACCGGGGAGGTTAGAACCAGTTGGGAATTATTTGCACACATGTGCGAGATTTTGTTCATTGGCAATGATGGCGATCTGAGGGAAAGAAGTTGCTCGTTAGTTTGACTTTCGGTTGAATATATCCCTGCTTACACTCACCGGGACATTCGTCAGCTCGCCCGTGTTCGTCACCACCTGCTGGATGAGCTGGATCTGCTGCTGCGATCCCATGCACTTCGCTCACAATGTTTGGCCAGAAATTTTCAATGGTAGGCGGCAGTTTTCGTGCCACGCGTTAGCTGCTTGTAGGGCGTACGCGACGGCCGAGCTCAGTTCCACCACGATCTCGGCTAAGTCACGGTTTTCACCTGCGACTTGGCCGTGTCTTTATACCGGGGAGGTAAGAACCAGTTGGGAATTATTTGCACACATGCGCGAGATTTTGTTCATTGGCAATGATGGCGATCTGAGGGAAAGAAGTTGCTCGTTAGTTTGCCTTTCGGTTAAATATATATCCCAGCTTACACTCACCGGGACATTCGTCAGCTCGCCCGTGTTCGTCACCACCTGCTAGATGAGCTGGATCTGCTGCTGCGATCCCATGCACTTCGCTCACAATGTTTGGCCAGAAATTTTCAATGGTAGGCGGCGGTTTTCGCGCCACCGCAGCTGGAGCCTGGCCCTTGTCAGCGGCGTACGACTGGGCGACGGCCGAGCTCAGTTCCACCACGATCGTTCGGATTAGTCAGGCGGATCGACAGCAGTGGCGCGCTCCAAAATCTCCCTAAGTCACTTTGTTCACCTGCGACTTGGCCGTGTCTTCATACCTGGGAGGTTAGAACCGGTTGGAAATTATTTGCACACATGTGCGAGATTTTGTTCATTGGCAATGATGGCGATCTGAGAGAAATAAGTTGCTCGTTAGTTTGACTTTCGGTTGAATATATATCCCTGCTTACACTCACCAGGACATTCGTCAGTTCGCCCGTGGGCGTCACCACCTGCTGGATGAGCTGGATCTGCTGCTGCGATCCCATGCACTTCGCTCACAATGTTGTGCCAGAAATTTTCAATGGTAGGCGGCAGTTTTCGCGCCACCGCCGTTGGAGCCTGGCCCTTGTCAGCGGCGTACGCCTGGTCGACGGCCGAGCTCAGTTCCACCACGATCGATCGGATTAGTCAGGCGGATCGACAGCGGCTTGGCGCCCTCAAAATCCCCCTAAGTCACTTTGTTCACCTGCGACTTGGCCGTGTCTTCATACCGGGGAGGTTAAAACCAGTTGGGAATTATATGCACACATGTGCGAGATTTTGTTCATTGGCAATGATGGCGATCTGCGGGAAAGAAGTTGCTCGTTAGTTTGACTTTCGGTTGAATATATCCCTGCTTACACTCACCAGGACATTCGTCAGTTCGCCCGTGGGCGTCACCACCTGCTGAATGACCTGGATCTGCTGCTGCGATCCCATGCACTTCGCTCACAATGTTGGGCCAGAAATTTTCAATGGTAGGCGGCGGTTTTCGTGCCACCTCCGTTACAGCCTGGCCCTTGTCAGCGGCGTACGCCTGGTCGACGGCCGAGCTCAGTTCCACCACGATCGATCGGATTAGTCAGGCGGATCGACAGCGCGGCGCGCGCTCCAAAATCTCCCTAAGTCACTTTGTTCACCTGCGACTTGGCCGTGTCTTCATACCGGGGAGGTTAGAACCAGTTGGGAATTATTTGCACACATGTGCGAGATTTTGTTCATTGGCAATGATGGCGATCTGAGGGAAAGAAGTTACTCGTTAGTTTGACTTTCGGTTAAATATATCCCTGCTTACACTCACCGGGACATTCGTAAGCTCGCCCGTGGGCGTCACCACATGCTGGATGAGCTGGATCTACTGCTGCAATCCGATGCACTTCGGTCACAATGTTGGGTCAGAAATTGTCAATGGTAGGCGGCAGTTTTCGCGCCACCGCCGTTGGAGCCTGGCCCTTGTCAGCGGCGTACGCCTGGTCGACGGCCGAGCTCAGTTCCACCACGATCGTTCGGATAAGTCAGGCGGATCAGCTGCGACTTGGCCGTGTTTTCATACCGGGGAGGTTAAAACCAGTTGGGAATTATATGCACACATGTGCGAGATTTTGTTCATTGGCAATGATGGCGATCTGCGGGAAAGAAGTTGCTCGTTAGTTTGACTTTCGGTTGAATATATCCCTGCTTACACTCACCAGGACATTCGTCAGTTCGCCCGTGTTCGTCACCACCTGCTAGATGAGCTGGATCTGCTGCTGCGATCCCATGCACTTCGCTCACAATGTTTGGCCAGCAATTTTCAATGGTAGGCGGCAGTTTTCGCGCCATCGCCGTTGGAGCCTGGCCCTTGTCAGCGGCGTACGCCTGGTCGACGGCCGAGCTCAGTTCCACCACGATCGTTCGGATAAGTCAGGCGGATCAGCTGCGACTTGGCCGTGTCTTCATACCGGGGAGGTTAAAACCAGTTGGGAATTATATGCACACATGTGCGAGATTTTGTTCATTGGCAATGATGGCGATCTGCGGGAAAGAAGTTGCTCGTTAGTTTGACTTTCGGTTGAATATATCCCTGCTTACACTCACCAGGACATTCGTCAGTTCGCCCGTGGGCGTCACCACCTGCTGAATGACCTGGATCTGCTGCTGCGATCCCATGCACTTCGCTCACAATGTTGGGCCAGAAATTTTCAATGGTAGGCGGCGGTTTTCGTGCCACCTCCGTTACAGCCTGGCCCTTGTCAGCGGCGTACGCCTGGTCGACGGCCGAGCTCAGTTCCACCACGATCGATCGGATTAGTCAGGCGGATCGACAGCGGCTTGGCGCGCTCCAAAATCTCTCACCTGCGACTTGGCCGTGTCTTTATACCGGGGAGGTAAGAACCAGTTGGGAATTATTTGCACACATGCGCGAGATTTTGTTCATTGGCAATGATGGCGATCTGAGGGAAAGAAGTTGCTCGTTAGTTTGCCTTTCGGTTAAATATATATCCCTGCTTACACTCACCGGGACATTCGTAAGCTCGCCCGTGGGCGTCACCACATGCTGGATGAGCTGGATCTACTGCTGCAATCCGATGCACTTCGGTGACAATGTTGGGTCAGAAATTGTCAATGGTAGGCGGCAGTTTTCGCGCCACCGCCGTTGGAGCCTGGCCCTTGTCAGCGGCGTACGACTGGGCGACGGCCGAGCTCAGTTCCACCACGATCGTTCGGATTAGTCAGGCGGATCGACAGCGGCTTGGCGCGCTCCAAAATCTCCCTAAGTCACTTTGTTCACCTGTGACTTGGCCGTGTCTTCATACCGGGGAGGTTAGAACCAGTTGGGAATTATTTGCACACATGTGCGAGATTTTGTTCATTGGCAATGATGGCGATCTGCGGGAAAGAAGTTGCTCGTTAGTTTGACTTTCGGTTGAATATATCCCTGCTTACACTCACCCGGGACATTCGTCAGTTCGCCCGTGGGCGTCACCACCTGCTGAATGACCTGGATCTGCTGCTGCGATCCCATGCACTTCGGTCACAATGTTGGGTCAAAAATTGTCAATGGTAGGCGGCAGTTTTCGCGCCACCGCCGTTGGAGCCTGGCCCTTGTCAGCGGCGTACGACTGGGCGACGGCCGAGCTCAGTTCCACCACGATCGTTCGGATTAGTCAGGCGGATCGACAGCGGCTTGGCGCGCTCCAAAATCTCCCTAAGTCACTTTGTTCACCTGCGACTTGGCCGTGTCTTCATACCGGGGAGGTTAGAACCAGTTGGGAATTATTTGCACACATGTGCGAGATTTTGTTCATTGGCAATGATGGCGATCTGCGGGAAAGAAGTTGCTCGTTAGTTTGACTTTCGGTTGAATATATCCCTGCTTACACTCACCAGGACATTCGTCAGCTCGCCCGTGGTTGTCACCACCTGCTGAATGAGCTGGATCTGCTGCTGCGATCCCATGCACTTCGCTCACAATGTTTGGCCAGAAATTTTCAATGGTAGGCGGCAGTTTTCGCGCCACCGCCGTTGGAGCCTGGCCCTTGTCAGCGGCGTACGCCTGGTCGACGGCCGAGCTCAGTTCCACCACGATCGTTCGGATAAGTCAGGCGGATCAGCTGCGACTTGGCCGTGTCTTCATACCGGGGAGGTTAAAACCAGTTGGGAATTATATGCACACATGTGCGAGATTTTGTTCATTGGCAATGATGGCGATCTGCGGGAAAGAAGTTGCTCGTTAGTTTGACTTTCGGTTGAATATATCCCTGCTTACACTCACCAGGACATTCGTCAGTTCGCCCGTGGGCGTCACCACCTGCTGAATGACCTGGATCTGCTGCTGCGATCCCATGCACTTCGCTCACAATGTTGGGCCAGAAATTTTCAATGGTAGGCGGCGGTTTTCGTGCCACCTTCGTTACAGCCTGGCCCTTGTCAGCGGCGTACGCCTGGTCGACGGCCGAGCTCAGTTCCACCACGATCGATCGGATTAGTCAGGCGGATCGACAGCGGCTTGGCGCGCTCCAAAATCTCTCACCTGCGACTTGGCCGTGTCTTTATACCGGGGAGGTAAGAACCAGTTGGGAATTATTTGCACACATGCGCGAGATTTTGTTCATTGGCAATGATGGCGATCTGAGGGAAAGAAGTTGCTCGTTAGTTTGCCTTTCGGTTAAATATATATCCCTGCTTACACTCACCGGGACATTCGTCAGCTCGCCCGTGTTCGTCACCACCTGCTAGATGAGCTGGATCTGCTGCTGCGATCCCATGCACTTCGCTCACAATGTTTGGCCAGAAATTTTCAATGGTAGGCGGCAGTTTTCGCGCCACCGCCGTTGGAGCCTGGCCCTTGTCAGCGGCGTACGACTGGGCGACGGCCGAGCTCAGTTCCACCACGATCGTTCGGATTAGTCAGGCGGATCGACAGCAGCTGGCGCGCTCCAAAATCTCCCTAAGTCACTTTGTTCACCTGCGACTTGGCCGTGTCTTCATACCTGGGAGGTTAGAACCGGTTCGGAATTATTTGCACACATGTGCGAGATTTTGTTCATTGGCAATGATGGCGATCTGAGGGAAAGAAGTTGCTCGTTAGTTTGACTTTCGGTTGAATATATCCCTGCTTACACTCACCAGGACATTCGTCAGCTCGCCCGTGGGCGTCACCACCTGCTGAATGACCTGGATCTGCTGCTGCGATCCCATGCACTTCGCTCACAATGTTGGGCCAGAAATTTTCAATGGTAGGCGGCGGTTTTCGTGCCACCTCCGTTACAGCCTGGCCCTTGTCAGCGGCGTACGCCTGGTCGACGGCCGAGCTCAGTTCCACCACGATCGTTCGGATTAGTCAGGCGGATCGACAGCGGCTTGGCGCGCTCAAAATCTCCCTAAGTCACTTTGTTCACCTGCGACTTGGCCGTGTCTTCATACCGGGGAGGTTAGAACCAGTTGGGAATTATTTGCACACATGTGCGAGATTTTGTTCATTGGCAATGATGGCGATCTGCGGGAAAGAAGTTGCTCGTTAGTTTGACTTTCGGTTGAATATATCCCTGCTTACACTCACCAGGACATTCGTCAGTTCGCCCGTGGGCGTCACCACCTGCTGAATGACCTGGATCTGCTGCTGCGATCCCATGCACTTCGCTCACAATGTTGGGCCAGAAATTTTCAATGGTAGGCGGCGGTTTTCGTGCCACCTCCGTTACAGCCTGGCCCTTGTCAGCGGCGTACGCCTGGTCGACGGCCGAGCTCAGTTCCACCACGATCGATCGGATTAGTCAGGCGGATCGACAGCGGCTTGGCGCGCTCCGAAATCTCCCTAAGTCACTTTGTTCACCTGCGACTTGGCCGTGTCTTCATACCGGGGAGGTTAGAACCAGTTGGGAATTATTTGCACACATGTGCGAGATTTTGTTCATTGGCAATGATGGCGATCTGAGGGAAAGAAGTTGCTCGTTAGTTTGACTTTCGATTAAATATATCCCTGCTTACACTCACCGGGACATTCGTAAGCTCGCCCGTGGGCGTCACCACATGCTGGATGAGCTGGATCTACTGCTGCAATCCCATGCACTTCGGTCACAATGTTGGGTCAGAAATTGTCAATGGTAGGCGGCAGTTTTCGCGCCACCGCCGTTGGAGCCTGGCCCTTGTCAGCGGCGTACGACTGGTCGACGGCCGAGCTCAGTTCCACCACGATCGTTCGGATTAAGTCAGGCGGATCGACAGCGGCTTGGCGGCTCCAAAATCTCCTGTCACTTTGTTCACCTGCGACTTGGCCGTGTCTTCATACCGGGGAGGTTAGAACCAGTTGGGAATTATATGCACACATGTGCGAGATTTTGTTCATTGGCAATGATGGCGATCTGCGGGAAAGAAGTTGCTCGTTAGTTTGACTTTCGGTTGAATATATCCCTGCTTACACTCACCAGGACATTCGTAAGCTCGCCCGTGGGCGTCACCACATGCTGGATGAGCTGGATCTACTGCTGCAATCCGATGCACTTCGGTCACAATGTTGGGCCAGAAATTGTCAATGGTAGGCGGCAGTTTTCGCGCCACCGCCGTTGGAGCCTGGCCCTTGTCAGCGGCGTACGACTGGGCGACGGCCGAGCTCAGTTCCACCACGATCGTTCGGATTAGTCAGGCGGATCGACAGCGGCTTGGCGCGCTCCAAAATCTCCCTAAGTCACTTTGTTCACCTGCGACTTGGCCGTGTCTTCATACCGGGGAGGTTAGAACCAGTTGGGAATTATTTGCACACATGTGCGAGATTTTGTTCATTGGCAATGATGGCGATCTGAGGGAAAGAAGTTGCTCGTTAGTTTGACTTTCGGTTGAATATATCCCTGCTTACACTCACCAGGACATTCGTAAGCTCGCCCGTGGGCGTCACCACATGCTGGATGAGCTGGATCTACTGCTGCAATCCGATGCACTTCGGTCACAATGTTGGGCCAGAAATTGTCAATGGTAGGCGGCAGTTTTCGCGCCACCGCCGTTGGAGCCTGGCCCTTGTCAGCGGCGTACGACTGGGCGACGGCCGAGCTCAGTTCCACCACGATCGTTCGGATTAGTCAGGCGGATCGACAGCAGCTTGGCGCGCTCCAAAATCTCCCTAAGTCACTTTGTTCACCTGCGACTTGGCCGTGTCTTCATACCGGGGAGGTTAGAACCAGTTGGGAATTATTTGCACACATGTGCGAGATTTTGTTCATTGGCAATGATGGCGATCTGAGGGAAAGAAGTTGCTCGTTAGTTTGACTTTCGGTTAAATATATATCCCTGCTTACACTCACCGGGACATTCGTAAGCTCGCCCGTGGGCGTCACCACCTGCTGGATGAGCTGGATCTACTGCTGCAATCCGATGCACTTCGGTCACAATGTTGGGCCAGAAATTGTCAATGGTAGGCGGCAGTTTTCGCGCCACCGCCGTTGGAGCCTGGCCCTTGTCAGCGGCGTACGCCTGGTCGACGGCCGAGCTCAGTTCCACCACGATCGATCGGATTAGTCAGGCGGATCGACAGCGGCTTGGCGCGCTCCGAAATCTCCCTAAGTCACTTTGTTCACCTGCGACTTGGCCGTGTCTTCATACCGGGGAGGTTAGAACCAGTTGGGAATTATTTGCACACATGTGCGAGATTTTGTTCATTGGCAATGATGGCGATCTGAGGGAAAGAAGTTGCTCGTTAGTTTGACTTTCGGTTGAATATATCCCTGCTTACACTCACCCGGGACATTCGTAAGCTCGCCCGTGGGCGTCACCACCTGCTGGATGAGCTGGATCTACTGCTGCGATCCGATGCACTTCGCTCACAATGTTGGGCCAGAAATTGTCAATGGTAGGCGGCAGTTTTCGCGCCACCGCCGTTGGAGCCTGGCCCTTGTCAGCGGCGTACGACTGGGCGACGGCCGAGCTCAGTTCCACCACGATCGTTCGGATTAGTCAGGCGGATCGACAGCGGCTGGCGCGCTCCAAAATCTCCCTAAGTCACTTTGTTCACCTGCGACTTGGCCGTGTCTTCATACCGGGGAGGTTAGAACCAGTTGGGAATTATTTGCACACATGTGCGAGATTTTGTTCATTGGCAATGATGGCGATCTGCGGGAAAGAAGTTGCTCGTTAGTTTGACTTTCGGTTGAATATATCCCTGCTTACACTCACCAGGACATTCGTCAGTTCGCCCGTGGGCGTCACCACCTGCTGAATGACCTGGATCTGCTGCTGCGATCCCATGCACTTCGCTCACAATGTTTGGCCAGCAATTTTCAATGGTAGGCGGCAGTTTTCGCGCCACCGCCGTTGGAGCCCTGGCCCTTGTCAGCGGCGTACGCCTGGTCGACGGCCGAGCTCAGTTCCACCACGATCGTTCGGATTAGTCAGGCGGATCAGCTGCGACTTGGCCGTGTCTTCATACCGGGGAGGTTAAAACCAGTTGGGAATTATATGCACACATGTGCGAGATTTTGTTCATTGGCAATGATGGCGATCTGCGGGAAAGAAGTTGCTCGTTAGTTTGACTTTCGGTTGAATATATCCCTGCTTACACTCACCAGGACATTCGTCAGTTCGCCCGTGGGCGTCACCACCTGCTGAATGACCTGGATCTGCTGCTGCGATCCCATGCACTTCGCTCACAATGTTGGGCCAGAAATTTTCAATGGTAGGCGGCAGTTTTCGCGCCACCGCCGTTGGAGCCTGGCCCTTGTCAGCGGCGTACGCCTGGTCGACGGCCGAGCTCAGTTCCACCACGATCGTTCGGATAAGTCAGGCGGATCAGCTGCGACTTGGCCGTGTCTTCATACCGGGGAGGTTAAAACCAGTTGGGAATTATATGCACACATGTGCGAGATTTTGTTCATTGGCAATGATGGCGATCTGCGGGAAAGAAGTTGCTCGTTAGTTTGACTTTCGGTTGAATATATCCCTGCTTACACTCACCGGGACATTCGTAAGCTCGCCCGTGGGCGTCACCACATGCTGGATGAGCTGGATCTACTGCTGCAATCCGATGCACTTCGGTCACAATGTTGGGCCAGAAATTGTCAATGGTAGGCGGCAGTTTTCGCGCCACCGCCGTTGGAGCCTGGCCCTTGTCAGCGGCGTACGACTGGGCGACGGCCGAGCTCAGTTCCACCACGATCGTTCGGATTAGTCAGGCGGATCGACAGCGGCTTGGCGCGCTCCAAAATCTCCCTAAGTCACTTTGTTCACCTGCGACTTGGCCGTGTCATCATACCGGGGAGGTTAGAACCAGTTGGGAATTATTTGCACACATGTGCGAGATTTTGTTCATTGGCAATGATGGCGATCTGCGGGAAAGAAGTTGCTCGTTAGTTTGACTTTCGGTTGAATATATCCCTGCTTACACTCACCGGGACATTCGTCAGCTCGCCCGTGGGCGTCACCACCTGCTGGATGAGCTGGATCTGCTGCTGCGATCCCATGCACTTCGCTCACAATGTTGGGCCAGAAATTTTCAATGGTAGGCGGCAGTTTTCGCGCCACCGCCGTTGGAGCCTGGCCCTTGTCAGCGGCGTACGACTGGGCGACGGCCGAGCTCAGTTCCACCACGATCGTTCGGATTAGTCAGGCGGATCGACAGCGCTTGCGCGCGCTCCAAAATCTCCCAAAGTCACTTTGTTCACCTGCGACTTGGCCGTGTCTTCATACCGGGGAGGTTAGAACCAGTTGGGAATTATTTGCACACATGTGCGAGATTTTGTTCATTGGCAATGATGGCGATCTGAGGGAAAGAAGTTGCTCGTTAGTTTGACTTTCGGTTGAATATATCCCTGCTTACACTCACCAGGACATTCGTCAGTTCGCCCGTGGGCGTCACCACCTGCTGGATGACCTGGATCTGCTGCTGCGATCCCATGCACTTCGCTCACAATGTTGGGCCAGAAATTTTCAATGGTAGGCGGCAGTTTTCGTGCCACCGCCGTTGGAGCCTGGCCCTTGTCAGCGGCGTACGACTGGGCGACGGCCGAGCTCAGTTCCACCACGATCGTTCGGATTAGTCAGGCGGATCGACAGCGGCTGGCGCGCTCCAAAATCTCCCTAAGTCACTTTGTTCACCTGCGACTTGGCCGTGTCTTCATACCGGGGAGGTTAGAACCAGTTGGGAATTATTTGCACACATGTGCGAGATTTTGTTCATTGGCAATGATGGCGATCTGAGGGAAAGAAGTTGCTCGTTAGTTTGACTTTCGGTTAAATATATCCCTGCTTACACTCACCGGGACATTCGTCAGTTCGCCCGTGGGCGTCACCACCTGCTGGATGAGCTGGATCTGCTGCTGCGATCCCGATGCACTTCGCTCACAATGTTGGGCCAGAAATTGTCAATGGTAGGCGGCGTTTTCGCGCCACCGCCGTTGGAGCCTGGCCCTTGTCAGCGGCGTACGACTGGGCGACGGCCGAGCTCAGTTCCACCACGATCGTTCGGATTAGTCAGGCGGATCGACAGCGGCTGGCGGCTCCAAAATCTCCCTAAGTCGCTTTGTTCACTGCGACTTGGCCGTGTCTTCATACCGGGGAGGTTAGAACCAGTTGGGAATTATTTGCACACATGTGCAGAGATTTTGTTCATTGGCAATGATGGCGATCTGCGGGAAAGAAGTTGCTCGTTAGTTTGACTTTCGGTTGAATATATCCCTGCTTACACTCACCGGGACATTCGTCAGCTCGCCCGTGGGCGTCACCACCTGCTGGATGACCTGGATCTGCTGCTGCGATCCCATGCACTTCGCTCACAATGTTGGGCCAGAAATTTTCAATGGTAGGCGGCGGTTTTCGTGCCACCGCCGTTGGAGCCTGGCCCTTGTCAGCGGCGTACGCCTGGGCGACGGCCGAGCTCAGTTCCACCACGATCGTTCGGATTAGTCAGGCGGATCGACAGCGGCTTGGCGCGCTCCAAAATCTCCCTAAGTCACTTTGTTCACCTGCGACTTGGCCGTGTCTTCATACCGGGGAGGTTAGAACCAGTTGGGAATTATTTGCACACATGTGCGAGATTTTGTTCATTGGCAATGATGGCGATCTGAGAGAAAGAAGTTGCTCGTTAGTTTGACTTTCGGTTAAATATATATCCCTGCTTACACTCACCAGGACATTCGTAAGCTCGCCCGTGGGCGTCACCACATGCTGGATGAGCTGGATCTACTGCTGCAATCCGATGCACTTCGGTCACAATGTTGGGTCAGAAATTGTCAATGGTAGGCGGCAGTTTTCGCGCCACCGCCGTTGGAGCCTGGCCCTTGTCAGCGGCGTACGACTGGGCGACGGCCGAGCTCAGTTCCACCACGATCGTTCGGATTAGTCAGGCGGATCGACAGCGGCTTGGCGCGCTCCAAAATCTCCTAAGTCACTTTGTTCACCTGCGACTTGGCCGTGTCTTCATACCGGGGAGGTTAGAACCAGTTGGGAATTATTTGCACACATGTGCGAGATTTTGTTCATTGGCAATGATGGCGATCTGAGAGAAAGAAGTTGCTCGTTAGTTTGACTTTCGGTTAAATATATATCCCTGCTTACACTCACCAGGACATTCGTAAGCTCGCCCGTGGGCGTCACCACATGCTGGATGAGCTGGATCTACTGCTGCAATCCGATGCACTTCGGTCACAATGTTGGGCCAGAAATTTTCAATGGTAGGCGGCAGTTTTCGCGCCACCGCCGTTGGAGCCTGGCCCTTGTCAGCGGCGTACGACTGGGCGACGGCCGAGCTCAGTTCCACCACGATCGTTCGGATTAGTCAGGCGGATCGACAGCGGCTTGGCGCGCTCCAAAATCTCCCTAAGTCACTTTGTTCACCTGCGACTTGGCCGTGTCTTCATACCGGGGAGGTTAGAACCAGTTGGGAATTATTTGCACACATGTGCGAGATTTTGTTCATTGGCAATGATGGCGATCTGCGGGAAAGAAGTTGCTCGTTAGTTTGACTTTCGGTTGAATATATCCCTGCTTACACTCACCAGGACATTCGTCAGTTCGCCCGTGGGCGTCACCACCTGCTGAATGACCTGGATCTGCTGCTGCAATCCCATGCACTTCGCTCACAATGTTGGGCCAGAAATTTTCAATGGTAGGCGGCGGTTTTCGTGCCACCTCCGTTACAGCCTGGCCCTTGTCAGCGGCGTACGCCTGGTCGACGGCCGAGCTCAGTTCCACCACGATCGTTCGGATTAGTCAGGCGGATCGACAGCGGCTTGGCGCGCTCCAAAATCTCCCTAAGTCACTTTGTTCACCTGCGACTTGGCCGTGTCTTCATACCGGGGAGGTTAGAACCAGTTGGGAATTATTTGCACACATGTGCGAGATTTTGTTCATTGGCAATGATGGCGATCTGAGGGAAAGAAGTTGCTCGTTAGTTTGACTTTCGGTTAAATATATATCCCCTGCTTACACTCACCGGGACATTCGTCAGCTCGCCCGTGGGCGTCACCACCTGCTGGATGAGCTGGATCTGCTGCTGCGATCCCATGCACTTCGCTCACAATGTTGGGCCAGAAATTTTCAATGGTAGGCGGCAGTTTTCGCGCCACCGCCGTTGGAGCCTGGCCCTTGTCAGCGGCGTACGACTGGGCGACGGCCGAGCTCAGTTCCACCACGATCGTTCGGATTAGTCAGGCGGATCGACAGCGGCTTGGCGCGCTCCAAAATCTCCCTAAGTCACTTTGTTCACCTGCGACTTGGCCGTGTCTTCATACCGGGGAGGTTAGAACCAGTTGGGAATTATTTGCACACATGTGCGAGATTTTGTTCATTGGCAATGATGGCGATCTGAGGGAAAGAAGTTGCTCGTTAGTTTGACTTTCGGTTGAATATATCCCTGCTTACACTCACCAGGACATTCGTCAGTTCGCCCGTGGGCGTCACCACCTGCTGAATGAGCTGGATCTACTACTGCAATCCGATGCACTTCGGTCACAATGTTGGGCCAGAAATTGTCAATGGTAGGCGGCAGTTTTCGCGCCACCGCCGTTGGAGCCTGGCCCTTGTCAGCGGCGTACGCCTGGGCGACGGCCGAGCTCAGTTCCACCACGATCGTTCGGATTAGTCAGGCGGACAGCGGCTTGGCGCGCTCAAAATCTCCCTAAGTCACTTTGTTCAGCTGCGACTTGGCCGTGTCTTCATACCGGGGAGGTTAGAACCAGTTGGGAATTATTTGCACACATGTGCGAGATTTTGTTCATTGGCAATGATGGCGATCTGAGAGAAAGAAGTTGCTCGTTAGTTTGACTTTCGGTTAAATATATCCCTGCTTACACTCACCAGGACATTCGTAAGCTCGCCCCGTGGGCGTCACCACCTGCTGGATGAGCTGGATCTACTGCTGCGATCCCATGCACTTCGGTCACAATGTTGGGCCAGAAATTGTCAATGGTAGGCGGCGGTTTTCGCGCCACCGCCGTTGGAGCCTGGCCCTTGTCAGCGGCGTACGACTGGGCGACGGCCGAGCTCAGTTCCACCACGATCGTTCGGATTAGTCAGGCGGATCGACAGCGGCTTGGCGCGCTCCAAAATCTCCCTAAGTCACTTTGTTCACCTGCGACTTGGCCGTGTCTTCATACCGGGGAGGTTAGAACCAGTTGGGAATTATTTGCACACATGTGCGAGATTTTGTTCATTGGCAATGATGGCGATCTGAGGGAAAGAAGTTGCTCGTTAGTTTGACTTTCGGTTAAATATATCCCTGCTTACACTCACCGGGACATTCGTAAGTTCGCCCGTGGGCGTCACCACATGCTGGATGAGCTGGATCTACTACTGCAATCCGATGCACTTCGGTCACAATGTTGGGCCAGAAATTGTCAATGGTAGGCGGCAGTTTTCGCGCCACCGCCGTTGGAGCCTGGCCCTTGTCAGCGGCGTACGACTGGGCGACGGCCGAGCTCAGTTCCACCACGATCGTTCGGATTAGTCAGGCGGATCGACAGCGGCTTGGCGCGCTCCAAAATCTCCCTAAGTCACTTTGTTCACCTGCGACTTGGCCGTGTCTTCATACCGGGGAGGTTAGAACCAGTTGGGAATTATTTGCACACATGTGCGAGATTTTGTTCATTGGCAATGATGGCGATCTGAGGGAAAGAAGTTGCTCGTTAGTTTGACTTTCGGTTAAATATATATCCCTGCTTACACTCACCGGGACATTCGTAAGCTCGCCCGTGGGCGTCACCACCTGCTGGATGAGCTGGATCTGCTGCTGCGATCCCATGCACTTCGCTCACAATGTTGTGCCAGAAATTTTCAATGGTAGGCGGCAGTTTTCGCGCCACCGCCGTTGGAGCCTGGCCCTTGTCAGCGGCGTACGCCTGGTCGACGGCCGAGCTCAGTTCCACCACGATCGTTCGGATTAGTCAGGCGGATCGACAGCCGGCGCGCTACCAAAATCTCCCTAAGTCACTTTGTTCACCTGCGACTTGGCCGTGTCTTCATACCGGGAGGTTAGAACCAGTTGGGAATTATTTGCACACATGTGCGAGATCTTGTTCATTGATGGCAATTGGACTCGGCTCGCCCGTGGGCGTCACCACATGCTGGATGAGCTGGATCTACTGCTGATGCACTCGGTCACAATGTTGGGCCAGAAATTGTAATGGTAGGCGGCGGTTTTCGCGCCACGCTGGCCCTTTCGCGGCGTACGCTGGGCGACGGCCGAGCTCAGTTCCACCACGATCGTTCGTCGATTAGTCAGGCGGATCGACAGCGGGTTGGCGTCCACCAATTCCTCACTCTTTTTTGTTCACCTGCGACTTGGCCGTGTCTTTATACCGGGAGGTTAGAACCAGTTGGGAATTATTTGCACATGTGCGAGATTTTGTTCATTGGCAATGATGGCGATCTGAGGGAAAGAAGTTGCTCGTTAGTTTGACTTTCGGTTGAATATATCCCTGCT
Organism: Drosophila bocqueti; assembly: GCA_018151655.1. NCBI lineage: Eukaryota > Metazoa > Arthropoda > Insecta > Diptera > Drosophilidae > Drosophila > Drosophila bocqueti. Next base: position 44,146 of record JAECXF010000071.1, read on the forward strand.
TACACTCACCGGGACATTCGTAAGCTCGCCCGTGGGCGTCACCACCTGCTGGATGACCTGGATCTACTGCTGCAATCCCATGCACTTCGGTCACAATGTTGGGCCAGAAATTTTCAATGGTAGGCGGCGGTTTTCGTGCCACCTCCGTTGGAGCCTGGCCCTTGTCAGCGGCGTACGACTGGGCGACGGCCGAGCTCAGTTCCACCACGATCGTTCGGATTAGTCAGGCGGATCGACAGCGGCTTGGCGCGCTCCAAAAATCTCCTAAGTCACTTTGTTCACCTGCGACTTGGCCGTGTCTTCATACCGGGGAGGTTAGAACCAGTTGGGAATTATTTGCACACATGTGCGAGATTTTGTTCATTGGCAATGATGGCGATCTGAGGGAAAGAAGTTGCTCGTTAGTTTGACTTTCGGTTAAATATATCCCTGCTTACACTCACCGGGACATTCGTAAGCTCGCCCGTGGGCGTCACCACATGCTGGATGAGCTGGATCTACTGCTGCAATCCGATGCACTTCGGTCACAATGTTGGGCCAGAAATTTTCAATGGTAGGCGGCAGTTTTCGCGCCACCGCCGTTGGAGCCTGGCCCTTGTCAGCGGCGTACGACAGGTCGACGGCCGAGCTCAGTTCCACCACGATCGTTCGGATTAGTCAGGCGGATCGACAGCGGCTTAGCGCGCTCCAAATCTCCCTAAGTCACTTTGTTCACCTGCGACTTGGCCGTGTCTTTATACCGGGGAGGTTAGAACCAGTTGGGAATTATTTGCACACATGTGCGAGATTTTGTTCATTGGCAATGATGGCGATCTGAGGGAAAGAAGTTGCTCGTTAGTTTGACTTTCGGTTAAATATATATCCCTGCTTACACTCACCGGGACATTCGTAAGCTCGCCCGTGGGCGTCACCACATGCTGGATGAGCTGGATCTACTGCTGCAATCCGATGCACTTCGGTCACAATGTTGGGCCAGAAATTGTCAATGGTAGGCGGCAGTTTTCGCGCCACCGCCGTTGGAGCCTGGCCCTTGTCAGCGGCGTACGACAGGTCGACGGCCGAGCTCAGTTCCACCACGATCGTTCGGATTAGTCAGGCGGATCGACAGCGGCTTGGCGCGCTCCAAAATCTCCTTAAGTCACTTTGTTCACCTGTGACTTGGCCGTGTCTTCATACCGGGGAGGTTAGAACCAGTTGGGAATTATTTGCACACATGTGCGAGATTTTGTTCATTGGCAATGATGGCGATCTGAGGGAAAGAAGTTGCTCGTTAGTTTGACTTTCGGTTGAATATATCCCTGCTTACACTCACCGGGACATTCGTCAGCTCGCCCGTGGGCGTCACCACCTGCTGGATGAGCTGGATCTGCTGCTGCGATCCCATGCACTTCGCTCACAATGTTGTGCCAGAAATTTTCAATGGTAGGCGGCAGTTTTCGCGCCACCGCCGTTGGAGCCTGGCCCTTGTCAGCGGCGTACGACTGGGCGACGGCAGAGCTCAGTTCCACCACGATCGTTCGGATTAGTCAGGCGGATCGACAGCGGCTTGGCGCGCTCCAAAATCTCCCTAAGTCACTTTGTTCACCTGTGACTTGGCCGTGTCTTCATACCGGGGAGGTTAGAACCAGTTGGGAATTAGTTGCACACATGTGCGAGATTTTGTTCATTGGCAATGATGGCGATCTGAGGGAAAGAAGTTGCTCGTTAGTTTGACTTTCGGTTAAATATATATCCCTGCTTACACTCACCAGGACATTCGTCAGTTCGCCCGTGGGCGTCACCACCTGCTGGATGAGCTGGATCTACTACTGCAATCCCATGCACTTCGCTCACAATGTTGTGCCAGAAATTTTCAATGGTAGGCGGCAGTTTTCGCGCCACCGCCGTTGGAGCCTGGCCCTTGTCAGCGGCGTACGACTGGGCGACGGCCGAGCTCAGTTCCACCACGATCGTTCGGATAAGTCAGGCGGATCAGCTGCGACTTGGCCGTGTCTTCATACCGGGGAGGTTAAAACCAGTTGGGAATTATATGCACACATGTGCGAGATTTTGTTCATTGGCAATGATGGCGATCTGCGGGAAAGAAGTTGCTCGTTAGTTTGACTTTCGGTTGAATATATCCCTGCTTACACTCAGCGGGACTTTCGTCAGCTCGCCCGTGGGCGTCACCACCTGCTGGATGAGCTGGATCTGCTGCTGCAATCCGATGCACTTCGGTCACAATGTTGGGCCAGAAATTGTCAATGGTATGCGGCAGTTTTCGCGCCACCGCCGTTGGAGCCTGGCCCTTGTCAGCGGCGTACGACTGGGCGACGGCCGAGCTCAGTTCCACCACGATCGTTCGGATTAGTCAGGCGGATCGACAGCGGCTTGGCGCGCTCCAAAATCTCCCTAAGTCACTTTGTTCACCTGCGACTTGGCCGTGTCTTCATACCGGGAGGTTAGAACCAGTTGGGAATTATTTGCACACATGTGCGAGATTTTGTTCATTGGCAATGATGGCGATCTTAGGGAAAGAAGTTGCTCGTTAGTTTGACTTTCGGTTAAATATATCCCTGCTTACACTCACCGGGACCTTCGTCAGCTCGCCCGTGGGCGTCACCACCTGCTGGATGAGCTGGATCTGCTGCTGCGATCCCATGCACTTCGCTCACAATGTTGGGCCAGAAATTTTCAATGGTAGGCGGCAGTTTTCGCGCCACCGCCGTTGGAGCCTGGCCCTTGTCAGCGGCGTACGACTGGGCGACGGCCGAGCTCAGTTCCACCACGATCTACTTTTTCGGGTTCGGATTAGTCAGGCGGATCGACAGCGGCTTGGCGCGCTCCAAAATCTCCCTAAGTCACTTTGTTCACCTGCGACTTGGCCGTGTCTTCATACCGGGGAGGTTAGAACCAGTTGGGAATTATTTGCACACATGTGCGAGATTTTGTTCATTGGCAATGATGGCGATCTGAGGGAAAGAAGTTGCTCGTTAGTTTGACTTTCGGTTAAATATATATCCTGCTTACACTCACCGGGACATTCGTCAGCTCGCCCGTGGGCGTCACCACCTGCTGGATGAGCTAGATCTGCTGCTGCGATCCCATGCACTTCGGTCACAATGTTGGGCCAGAAATTGTCAATGGTAGGCGGCAGTTTTCGCGCCACCGCCGTTGGAGCCTGGCCCTTGTCAGCGGCGTACGACTGGGCGACGGCCGAGCTCAGTTCCACCACGATCGTTCGGATTAGACAGGCGGATCGACAGCGGCTTGGCGCGCTCCAAAATCTCCCTAAGTCACTTTGTTCACCTGCGACTTGGCCGTGTCTTCATACCGGGGAGGTTAGAACCAGTTGGGAATTATATGCACACATGTGCGAGATTTTGTTCATTGGCAATGATGGCGATCTGAGGGAAAGAAGTTGCTCGTTAGTTTGACTTTCGGTTGAATATATCCCTGCTTACACTCACCGGGACATTCGTCAGCTCGCCCGTGGGCGTCACCACCTGCTGGATGAGCTGGATCTACTGCTGCAATCCCATGCACTTCGGTCACAATGTTGGGCCAGAAATTGTCAATGGTAGGCGGCAGTTTCGCGCCACCGCCGTTGGAGCCTGGCCCTTGTCAGCGGCGTACGACTGGGCGACGGCCGAGCTCAGTTCCACCACGATCGTTCGGATTAGTCAGGCGGATCGACAGCGGCTTGGCGCGCTCCAAAATCTCCCTAAGTCACTTTGTTCACCTGCGACTTGGCCGTGTCTTCATACCGGGGAGGTTAGAACCAGTTGGGAATTATTTGCACGCATGTGCGAGATTTTGTTCATTGGCAATGATGGCGATCTGAGGGAAAGAAGTTGCTCGTTAGTTTGACTTTCGGTTAAATATATATCCCTGCTTACACTCACCGGGACATTCGTCAGCTCGCCCGTGGGCGTCACCACATGCTGGATGAGCTGGATCTACTGCTGCAATCCGATGCACTTCGGTCACAATGTTGGGCCAGAAATTGTCAATGGTAGGCGGCAGTTTTCGCGCCACCGCCGTTGGAGCCTGGCCCTTGTCAGCGGCGTACGACTGGGCGACGGCCGAGCTCAGTTCCACCACGATCGTTCGGATTAGTCAGGGCGGATCGACAGCGGGCGCGCTCAAAATCTCCTAAGTCACTTTGTTCACCTGCGACTTGGCCGTGTCTTCATACCGGGGGAGGTTAGAACCAGTTGGGAATTATATGCACACATGTGCGAGATTTTGTTCATTGGCAATGATGGCGATCTGCGGGAAAGAAGTTGCTCGTTAGTTTGACTTTCGGTTGAATATATCCCTGCTTACACTCACCAGGACATTCGTCAGTTCGCCCGTGGGCGTCACCACCTGCTGGATGAGCTGGATCTGCTGCTGCGATCCCATGCACTTCGCTCACAATGTTGGGCCAGAAATTTTCAATGGTAGGCGGCGGTTTTCGTGCCACCTCCGTTACAGCCTGGCCCTTGTCAGCGGCGTACGCCTGGTCGACGGCCGAGCTCAGTTCCACCACGATCGATCGGATTAGTCAGGCGGATCGACAGCGGCTTGGCGCGCTCCAAAATCTCCCTAAGTCACTTTGTTCACCTGCGACTTGGCCGTGTCTTCATACCGGGGAGGTTAGAACCAGTTGGGAATTATTTGCACACATGTGCGAGATTTTGTTCATTGGCAATGATGGCGATCTGAGGGAAAGAAGTTGCTCGTTAGTTTGACTTTCGGTTGAATATATCCCTGCTTGCACTCACCGGGACATTCGTCAGCTCGCCCGTGGGCGTCACCACCTGCTGGATGAGCTGGATCTGCTGCTGCGATCCCATGCACTTCGCTCACAATGTTGTGCCAGAAATTTTCAATGGTAGGCGGCAGTTTTCGCGCCACCGCCGTTGGAGCCTGGCCCTTGTCAGCGGCGTACGCCTGGTCGACGGCCGAGCTTAGTTCCACCACGATCGTTCGGATAAGTCAGGCGGATCAGCTGCGACTTGGCCGTGTCTTCATACCGGGGAGGTTAAAACCAGTTGGGAATTATATGCACACATGTGCGAGATTTTGTTCATTGGCAATGATGGCGATCTGCGGGAAAGAAGGTGCTCGTTAGTTTGACTTTCGGTTGAATATATCCCTGCTTACACTCACCGGGACATTCGTAAGCTCGCCCGTGGGCGTCACCACATGCTGGATGAGCTGGATCTACTGCTGCAATCCCATGCACTTCGGTCACAATGTTGGGCCAGAAATTGTCAATGGTAGGCGGCAGTTTTCGCGCCACCGCCGTTGGAGCCTGGCCCTTGTCAGCGGCGTACGACTGGGCGACGGCCGAGCTCAGTTCCACCACGATCGTTCGGATTAGTCAGGCGGATCGACAGCGGCTTGGCGTGCTCCAAAATCTCCCTAAGTCACTTTGTTCACCTGCGACTTGGCCGTGTCTTTATACCGGGGAGGTTAGAACCAGTTGGGAATTATTTGCACACATGTGCGAGATTTTGTTCATTGGCAATGATGGCGATCTGAGGGAAAGAAGTTGCTCGTTAGTTTGACTTTCGGTTGAATATATCCCTGCTTACACTCACCGGGACATTCGTCAGCTCGCCCGTGGGCGTCACCACCTGCTGGATGAGCTGGATCTGCTGCTGCGATCCCATGCACTTCGCTCACAATGTTGGGCCAGAAATTTTCAATGGTAGGCGGCAGTTTTCGCGCCACCGCCGTTGGAGCCTGGCCCTTGTCAGCGGCGTACGCCTGGTCGACGGCCGAGCTCAGTTCCACCACGATCGTTCGGATAAGTCAGGCGGATCAGCTGCGACTTGGCCGTGTCTTCATACCGGGGAGGTTAAAACCAGTTGGGAATTATATGCACACATGTGCGAGATTTTGTTCATTGGCAATGATGGCGATCTGCGGGAAAGAAGTTGCTCGTTAGTTTGACTTTCGGTTGAATATATCCCTGCTTACACTCACCAGGACATTCGTCAGTTCGCCCGTGGGCGTCACCACCTGCTGGATGAGCTGGATCTGCTGCTGCGATCCCATGCACTTCGCTCACAATGTTGGGCCAGAAATTTTCAATGGTAGGCGGCGGTTTTCGTGCCACCGCCGTTGGAGCCTGGCCCTTGTCAGCGGCGTACGCCTGGTCGACGGCCGAGCTCAGTTCCACCACGATCGTTCGGATTAGTCAGGCGGATCGACAGCGGCGGCGCGCTCCAAAATCCCTAAGTCACTTTGTTCACCTGCGACTTGGCCGTGTCTTCATACCGGGGAGGTTAGAACCAGTTGGGAATTATTTGCACACATGTGCGAGATTTTGTTCATTGGCAATGATGGCGATCTGAGGGAAAGAAGTTGCTCGTTAGTTTGACTTTCGGTTGAATATATCCCTGCTTACACTCACCGGGACATTCGTCAGCTCGCCCGTGGGCGTCACCACCTGCTAGATGAGCTGGATCTGCTGCTGCGATCCCATGCACTTCGCTCACAATGTTTGGCCAGAAATTTTCAATGGTAGGCGGCGGTTTTCGCGCCACCGCAGCTGGAGCCTGGCCCTTGTCAGCGGCGTACGCCTGGTCGACGGCCGAGCTCAGTTCCACCACGATCGATCGGATTAGTCAGGCGGATCACCTGCGACTTGGCCGTGTCTTCATACCGGGGAGGTTAGAACCAGTTGGGAATTATATGCACACATGTGCGAGATTTTGTTCATTGGCAATGATGGCGATCTGAGGGAAAGAAGTTGCTCGTTAGTTTGACTTTCGGTTGAATATATCCCTGCTTACACTCTACCGGGACATTCGTAAGCTCGCCCGTGGGCGTCACCACCTGCTGGATGAGCTGGATCTGCTGCTGCAATCCCATGCACTTCGCTCACAATGTTGGGCCAGAAATTTTCAATGGTAGGCGGCGGTTTTCGCGCCACCGCAGCTGGAGCCTGGCCCTTGTCAGCGGCGTACGACTGGTCGACGGCCGAGCTCAGTTCCACCACGATCGTTCGGATTAGTCAGGCGGATCGACAGCGGCTTGGCGCGCTCCAAAATCTCCCTAAGTCACTTTGTTCACCTGCGACTTGGCCGTGTCTTCATACCGGGGAGGTTAGAACCAGTTGGGAATTATTTGCACACATGTGCGAGATTTTGTTCATTGGCAATGATGGCGATCTGAGGGAAAGAAGTTGCTCGTTAGTTTGACTTTCGGTTGAATATATCCCTGCTTACACTCACCGGGACATTCGTCAGTTCGCCCGTGGGCGTCACCACCTGCTGAATGACCTGGATCTGCTGCTGCGATCCCATGCACTTCGCTCACAATGTTGGGCCAGAAATTTTCAATGGTAGGCGGCGGTTTTCGCGCCACCGCAGCTGGAGCCTGGCCCTTGTCAGCGGCGTACGCCTGGTCGACGGCCGAGCTCAGTTCCACCACGATCGTTCGGATTAGTCAGGCGGATCGACAGCGGCTTGGCGCGCTCCAAAATCTCCTAAGTCACTTTTTCACCTGCGACTTGGCCGTGTCTTCATACCGGGGAGGTTAGAACCAGTTGGGAATTATTTGCACACATGTGCGAGATTTTGTTCATTGGCAATGATGGCGATCTGAGGGAAAGAAGTTGCTCGTTAGTTTGACTTTCGGTTGAATATATCCCTGCTTACACTCACCGGGACATTCGTCAGCTCGCCCGTGGGCGTCACCACCTGCTGGATGAGCTGGATCTACTGCTGCGATCCCATGCACTTCGCTCACAATGTTGGGCCAGAAATTGTCAATGGTAGGCGGCGGTTTTCGCGCCACCGCCGTTGCAGCCTGGCCCTTGTCAGCGGCGTACGCCTGGTCGACGGCCGAGCTCAGTTCCACCACGATCGTTCGGATTAGTCAGGCGGATCGACAGCGGCTTGGGCGCCAAAATCTCCTAAGTCACTTGTTCACCTGCGACTTGGCCGTGTCTTCATACCGGGGAGGTTAGAACCAGTTGGGAATTATTTGCACACATGTGCGAGATTTTGTTCATTGGCAATGATGGCGATCTGAGGGAAAGAAGTTGCTCGTTAGTTTGACTTTCGGTTGAATATATCCCTGCTTACACTCACCGGGACATTCGTCAGCTCGCCCGTGGGCGTCACCACCTGCTGGATGAGCTGGATCTGCTGCTGCGATCCCATGCACTTCGCTCACAATGTTGGGCCAGAAATTTTCAATGGTAGGCGGCGGTTTTCGTGCCACCGCCGTTACAGCCTGGCCCTTGTCAGCGGCGTACGCCTGGTCGACGGCCGAGCTCAGTTCCACCACGATCGTTCGGATTAGTCAGGCGGATCGACAGCGGCTTGGCGCGCTCCAAAATCTCCCTAAGTCACTTTGTTCACCTGCGACTTGGCCGTGTCTTCATACCGGGGAGGTTAGAACCAGTTGGGAATTATTTGCACACATGTGCGAGATTTTGTTCATTGGCAATGATGGCGATCTGAGGGAAAGAAGTTGCTCGTTAGTTTGACTTTCGGTTGAAATATATCCCTGCTTACACTCACCGGGACATTCGTCAGCTCGCCCGTGGGCGTCACCACCTGCTGGATGAGCTGGATCTGCTGCTGCGATCCCATGCACTTCGCTCACAATGTTGGGCCAGAAATTTTCAATGGGAGGCGGCGGTTTTCGTGCCACCGCCGTTACAGCCTGGCCCTTGTCAGCGGCGTACGCCTGGTCGACGGCCGAGCTCAGTTCCACCACGATCGTTCGGATTAGTCAGGCGGATCGACAGCGGCTTGGCGCGCTCCAAAATCTCCCTAAGTCACTTTGTTCACCTGCGACTTGGCCGTGTCTTCATACCGGGGAGGTTAGAACCAGTTGGGAATTATTTGCACACATGTGCGAGATTTTGTTCATTGGCAATGATGGCGATCTGAGGGAAAGAAGTTGCTCGTTAGTTTGACTTTCGGTTAAATATATATCCCTGCTTACACTCACCGGGACATTCGTAAGCTCGCCCGTGGGCGTCACCACATGCTGGATGAGCTGGATCTGCTGCTGCGATCCCATGCACTTCGCTCACAATGTTGTGCCAGAAATTTTCAATGGTAGGCGGCAGTTTTCGCGCCACCGCCGTTGGAGCCTGGCCCTTGTCAGCGGCGTACGCCTGGTCGACGGCCGAGCTCAGTTCCACCACGATCGTTCGGATTAGTCAGGCGGATCGACAGCGGCTTGGCGCGCTCCAAAATCTCCCTAAGTCACTTTGTTCACCTGCGACTTGGCCGTGTCTTCATACCGGGGAGGTTAGAACCAGTTGGGAATTATTTGCACACATGTGCGAGATTTTGTTCATTGGCAATGATGGCGATCTGAGGAAAAGAAATTGCTCGTTAGTTTGACTTTCGGTTGAATATATCCCTGCTTACACTCACCGGGACATTCGTCAGCTCGCCCGTGGGCGTCACCACCTGCTGGATGAGCTGGATCTGCTGCTGCGATCCCATGCACTTCGCTCACAATGTTGGGCCAGAAATTTTCAATGGTAGGCGGCGGTTTTCGCGCCACCGCCGTTGGAGCCTGGCCCTTGTCAGCGGCGTACGCCTGGTCGACGGCCGAGCTCAGTTCCACCACGATCGATCGGATTAGTCAGGCGGATCGACAGCGGCTTGGCGCGCTCCAAAATCTCCCTAAGTCACTTTGTTCACCTGCGACTTGGCCGTGTCTTCATACCGGGGAGGTTAGAACCAGTTGGGAATTATTTGCACACATGTGCGAGATTTTGTTCATTGGCAATGATGGCGATCTGAGGGAAAGAAATTGCTCGTTAGTTTGACTTTCGGTTGAATATATCCCTGCTTACACTCACCGGGACATTCGTCAGCTCGCCCGTGGGCGTCACCACCTGCTGGATGAGCTGGATCTGCTGCTGCGATCCCATGCACTTCGCTCACAATGTTGTGCCAGAAATTTTCAATGGTAGGCGGCAGTTTTCGCGCCACCGCCGTTGGAGCCTGGCCCTTGTCAGCGGCGTACGCCTGGTCGACGGCCGAGCTCAGTTCCACCACGATCGTTCGGATAAGTCAGGCGGATCAGCTGCGACTTGGCCGTGTCTTCATACCGGGGAGGTTAAAACCAGTTGGGAATTATATGCACACATGTGCGAGATTTTGTTCATTGGCAATGATGGCGATCTGCGGGAAAGAAGTTGCTCGTTAGTTTGACTTTCGGTTGAATATATCCCTGCTTACACTCACCGGGACATTCGTCAGCTCGCCCGTGTTCGTCACCACCTGCTGAATGACCTGGATCTGCTGCTGCGATCCCATGCACTTCGCTCACAATGTTGGGCCAGAAATTTTCAATGGTAGGCGGCGGTTTTCGTGCCACCTCCGTTACAGCCTGGCCCTTGTCAGCGGCGTACGCCTGGTCGACGGCCGAGCTCAGTTCCACCACGATCGATCGGATTAGTCAGGCGGATCGACAGCGGCTTGGCGCGCTCCAAAATCTCCCTAAGTCACTTTGTTCACCTGCGACTTGGCCGTGTCTTCATACCGGGGAGGTTAGAACCAGTTGGGAATTATTTGCACACATGTGCGAGATTTTGTTCATTGGCAATGATGGCGATCTGAGGGAAAGAAGTTGCTCGTTAGTTTGACTTTCGGTTAAATATATATCCCTGCTTACACTCACCGGGACATTTGTAAGCTCGCCCGTGGGCGTCACCACATGCTGGATGAGCTGGATCTACTGCTGCAATCCGATGCACTTCGGTCACAATGTTGGGCCAGAAATTGTCAATGGTAGGCGGCAGTTTTCGCGCCACCGCCGTTGGAGCCTGGCCCTTGTCAGCGGCGTACGACTGGGCGACGGCCGAGCTCAGTTCCACCACGATCGTTCGGATTAGTCAGGCGGATCGACAGCGGCTTGGCGCGCTCCAAAATCTCCCTAAGTCACTTTGTTCACCTGCGACTTGGCCGTGTCTTCATACCGGGGAGGTTAGAACCAGTTGGGAATTATTTGCACACATGTGCGAGATTTTGTTCATTGGCAATGATGGCGATCTGCGGGAAAGAAGTTGCTCGTTAGTTTGACTTTCGGTTGAATATATCCCTGCTTACACTCACCGGGACATTCGTCAGCTCGCCCGTGGGCGTCACCACCTGCTGGATGAGCTGGATCTGCTGCTGCGATCCCATGCACTTCGCTCACAATGTTGTGCCAGAAATTTTCAATGGTAGGCGGCAGTTTTCGCGCCACCGCCGTTGGAGCCTGGCCGTTGTCAGCGGCGTACGCCTGGTCGACGGCCCAGCTTAGTTCCACCACGATCGTTCGGATAAGTCAGGCGGATCAGCTGCGACTTGGCCGTGTCTTCATACCGGGGAGGTTAAAACCAGTTGGGAATTATATGCACACATGTGCGAGATTTTGTTCATTGGCAATGATGGCGATCTGCGGGAAAGAAGTTGCTCGTTAGTTTGACTTTCGGTTGAATATATCCCTGCTTACACTCACCAGGACATTCGTCAGTTCGCCCGTGGGCGTCACCACCTGCTGAATGACCTGGATCTGCTGCTGCGATCCCATGCACTTCGCTCACAATGTTGGGCCAGAAATTTTCAATGGTAGGCGGCGGTTTTCGTGCCACCTCCGTCACAGCCTGGCCCTTGTCAGCGGGGTACGCCTGGTCAACGGCCGAGCTCAGTTCCACCACGATCGATCGGATTAGTCAGGCGGATCGACAGCGGCTTGGCGCGCTCCAAAATCTCCCTAAGTCACTTTGTTCACCTGCGACTTGGCCGTGTCTTCATACCGGGGAGGTTAGAACCAGTTGGGAATTATTTGCACACATGTGCGAGATTTTGTTCATTGGCAATGATGGCGATCTGAGGGAAAGAAGTTGCTCGTTAGTTTGACTTTCGGTTGAATATATCCATGCTTACACTCACCGGGACATTCGTCAGCTCGCCCGTGTTCGTCACCACCTGCTAGATGAGCTGGATCTGCTGATGCGATCCCATGCACTTCGCTCACAATGTTTGGCCAGAAATTTTCAATGGTAGGCGGCGGTTTTCGCGCCACCGCAACTGGAGCCTGGCCCTTGTCAGCGGCGTACGCCTGGTCGACGGCCGAGCTCAGTTCCACCACGATCGATCGGATTAGTCAGGCGGATCACCTGCGACTTGGCCGTGTCTTCATATCAGGGAGGTTAGAACCAGTTGGGAATTATATGCACACATGTGCGAGATTTTGTTCATTGGCAATGATGGCGATCTGAGGGAAAGAAGTTGCTCGTTAGTTTGACTTTCGGTTAAATATATTTTTGCTTACACTTACCGGGACATTCGTAAGCTCGCCCGTGGGCGTCACCACATGCTGGATGAGCTGGATCTACTGCTGCAATCCGATGCACTTCGGTCACAATGTTTGGCCAGAAACTGTCAATGGTAGGCGGCGGTTTTCGCGCCACCGCCGTTGGAGCCTGGCCCTTGTCAGCGGCGTACGACTGGACGACGGCCGAGCTCAGTTCCACCACGATCGTTCGGATTAGTCAGGCGGATCGACAGCGGCTTGGCGCGCTCCAAAATCTCCCTAAGTCACTTTGTTCACCTGCGACTTGGCCGTGTCTTCATACCGGGGAGGTTAGAACCAGTTGGGAATTATTTGCACACATGTGCGAGATTTTGTTCATTGGCAATGATGGCGATCTGAGGGAAAGAAGTTGCTCGTTAGTTTGACTTTCGGTTGAATATATCCCTGCTTACACTCACCGGGACATTCGTCAGCTCGCCCGTGTTCGTCACCACCTGCTAGATGAGCTGGATCTGCTGATGCGATCCCATGCACTTCGCTCACAATGTTTGGCCAGAAATTTTCAATGGTAGGCGGCGGTTTTCGCGCCACCGCAACTGGAGCCTGGCCCTTGTCAGCGGCGTACGCCTGGTCGACGGCCGAGCTCAGTTCCACCACGATCGATCGGATTAGTCAGGCGGATCACGATCGATCGGATTAGTCAGGCGGATCACCTGCGACTTGGCCGTGTCTTCATATCAGGGATTGAACGTTGGTTATATAGTGATTTTTTATTGATGATGGGATTAGGGAAGAAGTTGTTTAGTTTATTTGTTAAATATATTTTTTAATTAGGGAATTTAAGTGTGGGGTTGATGAGTGTGCTGCAATCCGATGCACTTCGGTCACAATGTTTGGCCAGAAACTGTCAATGGTAGGCGGCGGTTTTCGCGCCACCGCCGTTGGAGCCTGGCCCTTGTCAGCGGCGTACGACTGG
>JAECXF010000072.1:0-63805 GCA_018151655.1 Drosophila bocqueti
GAGCGCCCGTAGTGTTTATTGAACATGCATTTGGTTACTAATCTAAGCTTAAACATAAAGCCGTCCTCCCGCCCACTATACTCCGCTAAAGCGAGAGCGGGAGTTCGGCGGCGGCCGACTGCTGGATCGGATTTATCCCGACCTCGGGGAGCGGGAGCGTCAGAGGGGCGATGCGCGGATGCGCTTGGCCAGGGAGCGGCGGAAGAGTGCAGTGGCCGAAGATGTGGAGGAGAGCATCGAGGGCGATCGCTGCCAAGACAGGTGCCGAGGAGCGGCGGAATAGTGTCGCGAAACGGCCGGAGATTGCAGCGAAGCGGAGTGCGGGCGAGCGTCGGCACGCCAGACGAACTATGCGCGGAAGCCCGAAATACGGGAGCGCAAGAGCGGCTGAGCTTTCGGAAGCTCGGTGGCCAGAGGGGGTACAATGGGCCCCTCACGTAAGCATTCCGGCCCCCCTTGCAATCAATCGGATTGCAACATTGCCGTTCTTCTTATGGCTGGTGGCAGGATCCGGAGCGGCTTCAGCTGCCGTGATCGGTGCGCATCTTAGGGCGTTGAGACGACGAAGCTGATCGGCACGAAGCATATGCGTTGATCTCTCTGTAGCGGATGGATTCCGTGCAGACTCGGCTTCGGTAGGACTAAGTACCTCGAAAACGTCTGCTTTTTGGCGAAATGTTGATGACGAATTCCGTTCAAACTCGGCTACGGTAGGACTAGGTACCTCGGGTACGTCTGCTTGTAGAAGAAAGTGCGCTGCGTGGACGTGATGACGTTGGATCTGGGCTGGGTGAAGAGTAATGCGTGAGAGATGGTTCGTAATTTGCAGGTTAGAAGTAGGAGGTGCTCGCTGCTGCGAGTGGGGCGCGAGCTCTGGATGCACTGGATGCAGGAGCGTATGATGGTGCTGTTTGCACGTCTTGCATCGGTCCCCCCTGAGGCAGGTTCCCTCGGAATGTTCGTGGGCCAAACAGTTAGAACAGAAGCGGTGGACAATAACCGCGCGGAGCCTCTTTTCAGCACTCAGTTTGAGGAACTGTTGGCATTTTCGAAGGGGGTGGATACCGTTGCAGACTCGACAACGGTAGGAGTGAGGTGCTTTTGTCACGCCTGCCTCTTAAGGCGGCCGCACTGAGTGGCAAGGAGTGTGTCCAACGGACCTTTGGATGCACAGGAAACTCGCGTGGAAAATACTCGGACATTTGAGTGGTCGTTGGAAACTGCAGCGCTTTGCGCCAGGGGCGCGGGTCGTGGACTAGACGGAGCAGAGGGTCTTAGATCGGTCGCAACCGGACTGTCGCGGTGTAGAAGAGTGTGATGCCGGACGTGGCACGAGATGCAGTTATGGGCACTGGTACAGTACCGGTATTGGTGGCCTCGATCCAAACAATTTAAGCAGAGTTGCTTTCTTCGGACGAAATTTGAGCGATCATCAACACTCTCATCGTTAGGAAACGGGGACATGTACGCAGGGGTGAGTTCCCAGGGCGCACAGGTCACACCCTCTGGGAGTCTGGAGCCTTTGGGGGGGGGGCGGATTTGTATAGTTGAACAGGTGGGAGGGAGGGGTGACTCTTGGCGGATATGCCGAAAATGCCTAGAGCTGCCAGGCTCGATGGCCTCGATGGACTCTAGCGTTCTATAAGAGACCCGTCTAAAATATTTCTAATTTTATTTCAGGTTTGATTTTTAACAATTGTTCCCGAAGGAATAATTCCAGATTGAAAAAGTGGGAGAAATGGTATATTGGATAAAAACTAAGAGCAAGACGTTTATGTCGACCACACACTAACACTAATTAAGTAATATAAACAATGCTGACGCGCCCCGACCGAGTTCAGCGCTCTGTGCTTCGAACGGTCAGCAACAGCAAGCGGACGCCCTTATCCGGGGTACCGAGCTATGTTGCATAAATGCTGAGTCGGCTTGCCGACCAGGGGTTTATGGCGTGATGCATTGAGCCAGGGTAGATCCACACTTTGCATATTCTTTTGTATTCAGTTTTAAGCGAGCACTTTACAAATAAAGATCTGCTACTCCGGCGACTTGCCGTAAAATATATTTTATTGATTTAATTAATCCACGCTGAGCCCGAAGGCCAGTGTCAGCAAAGGGGGCAAAGTCACGCCCTCCATCGTAATCGACATAAGAAGACGTTCCGCCTGGGTAACACCAGGACCAGGGGACATCCCATCTTTGTGGATCTACATACCAATACCAGAGGACCAGCACTGGACCGAAGGAAGATATTAATTGGCGCCCGACGTGCATTAGGACCTGCACCCAGTAATATCTTAACATAACAAAGTAGTTAAGAGTACAGGCCATGTAAGTTTGATTAGTGAAGTCACTCGGCAACCTAAGGAATTTAGTGCGAAATATTGAATAAATAAAAAAAGCTAACAGCCTTTTTTTGCATGCTTTTAGGGAGCATTATTTTCCGCAGCATACTTTTTCCTGTAGCATACCACAAGTTGCTTTTACAGAACGTAAATTATACTTTACTTTACCTTGACCTGTTGATTTTACACAGCATACTTTTACCAAGAATCTGTAGCATACCCCAAGTTGCTTTTTTACAAGCACAAATTCTACTTTACCTTACCTTCAGCTATTGCCAAAGTAATTAAATAGGAATAAATATTCCTTCTGCGCAGACCTTGTCTTTGTTGTTTTTTAGGGAAAACAATTTTTTTCCTTGTGTCGCCTCATATTTCTCGCGAGTGCAAATATCGCGCCTCGCATAGCTGAACAGCGTGATCGGAAAAAATTAATTTGCGTGGGGTTAACCAACGGTAAATGAGTTGGACGGCATATAGGGACATAAAAGTCGAGTGCGATAGTGACGACGAGTTTGGTTTAGAGCCAGTAGGTTTTTGTCCGAATACCACAAGTAGCACTGCAGCCATGGACGCCGCACAGCTACAAGCTATTATAGCCGGAGCTGTTAGCCAAGCTTTGGCTGAACAAGAAAACAGACTGAAGCAAGATTTCCAGGCGCAGTTAGATGAAGTTAGACACCAGATGCAAAGCTTGCGTGTGGAGACACCACAAGTAGAGGCATACCAGAAAATAGTCGTTGACCCTAACATACCGTGCGGGGTAAAACTGGACATTGTCAAGACATTGCCGGAATTTTCGGGGGAGCAAGACGACTATGTGTCATGGCGGCAGTCGGCCGTAGACGCATACGAAATCTTCAAACGGTATGATGGTAGCGAGGCACATTACCAGGCTGTCTCGATCATCAGGAACAAAGTTAGGGGTCAGCAAGAGGGCTACTAGTTGCCCACAATACAGTCCTAAATTTCGATGCAATTATTGCTCGACTGGATTGCACCTACGCAGACAAAACATCGCTGCGTGTACTTAGGCAGGGACTCGAAACAGTTAGGCAAGGGGAGCTTAGCCTAATGGAATATTATGACGATGTAGAGAAACGATTGACGTTGATAACCAACAAAATCGTTATGACTCACGAACCGGACAGTGCTGTCCTCTTTAATAATGAAGTGAGGGAGGACGCTCTTCACGCGTTTATCGCCGGCCTTAGGAAGCCCTTGAGGGCCATAGTCTTGCCGGCGCAGCCCAAGGACTTGCCCTCAGCTTTAGCTTTGGCTAGGGAGTCCGAGGCTACCATAGAGCGCACAAATTTTGCCAATACATACGCAAAGGCTTTGGAAGACAAGGCAGGCACCTATGAGCACCGAAAGGGGCAAAACCGCTCAAAGGAGCCGCATGGAAGATATAACAGGTCCGAGGACAGCCTAGGGAAAAACCCTCATTTCTACAAGAAGCAGGCTAAACAAAATAATTTCCCCCAGAATAACAACAGCTATCGAAATCAATCCCCTGAGCCTATGGAGTTGGGCTCCACTGTAACCCAACATAGGCAACCGACCTCCTTTGGAAGCAGTCAGCCTACTAACGCCAAGGCCGAAAGTGCTCGGGGCCAGAAAAGAATCGGCTCCGCACGCATGACTGGTCAGAGGCGCCAGAGATTGCAGAACACCATGCAACAGGCTGACGAAAAAAATGACAGCGAATATGATGGCGCGGCCGCAGCGGCCGTTACCGAGATAGATGACGAATCTGATGAAAATGATCAGATCAATTTTTTAGGGAGCGCTCCCGACTGCCGTTCATTGAACGGCAGCTGCAAGGGAGGCGACTAAAAATTTTAATCGACACAGGGGCGGCAAAAAACTACATCAAGCCCGTAAAGGAGCTTAAAAATGTAGTGCCCGTCGATTCCCCTTTCACGGTTAGTTCCATTCATGGTTCTAACAGGGTTCACCAAAAATGTCTAATGAATATTTTTGGAAAGACATCTGCGTTCTTTCTTTTGGACGCACTGACACCATTCGATGGTATTGTAGGGTTTGACCTCCTAGCTCAGGTGGGAGCGAAACTCGACGCAGAGAAAGGTACTATAAATTATGGTTCTGTTTCTGAGAAGCTTCAGCATCATAATTGCGATAATGTTAATTTTACTAACGTAAATGACATCGCCGTACCAGAATCTGTAAAGGCCCAATTTCGAGATATGATCGAAAACAGATCTAAGGCATTTTCAGCCTCTAACGAGGCACTGCCGTTTAACACCTCTGTTGTCGCCACAATTCGCACAAGCGACGATAAGCCGGTATACTCCAAGTTATACCCGCATCCCATGGGTGTATCTGAGTTTGTTAAGCGAGAAATCGCAGACTTACTCCAGAAAGGCATCATTAGAACCTCAAAGTCGCCATACAACAATCCAACATGGGTTGTGGACAACAAAGGCCATGATGAATTGGGGAACAAAAATAAGCGTTTGGTCATAGACTTTAGGAAACTTAACGAAGAGACCATCGCCGATAAGTACCCAATGCCAAACATCCCCATGATACTGGCGAACTTAGGGAAAGCTAAGTACTTTACGACGTTAGATCTAAAGTCCGGCTACCACCAGATATACTTGGCCGAACATGACCGTGAAAAGACCTCCTTTTCGGTAAACGGCGGAAAGTTCAAAATTCATATTTTGTCGGTTACCGTTCGGGTTGAAGAATGCGGGAAGCATCTTCCAAAGAGCAATCGACGACGTCTTACGAGAGCAATTTGGCAAATCGTGCTATGTCTACGTAGATGACGTCATTATTTTTTCTGAAAACGAGAATGACCACGTCAGGCATATAGATTGGGTCTTAAAAAGCCTATGCAACGCCAACATGAAGGTATCCAGCGAAAAGACACACTTCTTTAAGCAGAGTGTTGAATATCTGGGGTTCATTGTTACCAATGGAGGCGCAAAAACCGACCCAGAAAAGGTAAAGGCCATAAAGGAATACCCAGAGCCTACAAATTTGTATGAGCTAAGGTCATTTTTGGGTCTGGCCAGTTATTACCGTTGCTTCGTAAAGGACTTTGCGGCGATCGCGAGGCCTTTGACGGACTTGCTGAAAGGAGTAAACGGCTCTATCAGCAAGCACATGTCCAAGAAAACTCCTATTGAGTTCGGTGATTTGCAGAAAGATTCATTCGAGAGGCTGAGGAACGTATTGGCCTCTGAAGATGTAATTCTAAGATACCCCGATTTCAGAAAGCCATTCGATCTAACGACGGATGCTTCTGCTAACGGTATCGGTGCAGTTTTGTCGCAAGATAAAAGACCCATCACTATGATCTCTAGGACCCTAAAAGAAAGCGAGTCACACTACGCCACAAATGAAAGAGAATTGTTGGCCATAGTGTGGGCCCTAGGCAAGTTACAACACTACCTCTACGGCACTCGCGATATAAATATTTATACGGACCATCAGCCGTTGACATTCGCGGTGTCCGATCGGAATCCAAATCCGAAGATAAAAAGATGGAAAGCGTATATTGATGATCATAACGCAAAAATCCACTACAAACCGGGTAAGGACAACCATGTGGCTGACGCTCTTTCTAGGCAGAACATTAATGCCCTACAAAATGAGCCTCAGTCAGACGCTGCGACTATCCACAGCGAGCTGTCATTGACCTACACGGTCGAAGCGACAGACCAACCAGTGAACTGCTTCAGAAATCAAATTGTTATAGAAGAAGCACGTTACCGACTAAAGCGAAGCTTGGTGTTGTTTCGTAGTAAAACTCGCCACTTAATCAATTTCGCCGACAAAAGCACCATTTTGGAAATGCTAAAGGAGGTCGTGAACCCCGATGTCGTGAATGCGATACACTGCGACCTACCCACCCTGGCAAGCTTTCAACATGATTTAATTTCCCATTTCCCGGCTACGCAGTTTCGATACTGTAAAAATATTGTAATAGATGTTACAAATCGAAATGAGCAGCTGGAAATTGTCACGACAGAACACAATCGTGCACATAGGGCAGCTCAAGAGAATACCAAGCAGATTCTCAGAGACTATTATTTCCCCAAAATGAGCAGCCTAGTAAAGGAAGTGGTTGCAAATTGCAAAATATGCACCAAGGCCAAGTATGACAGGCACCCTAAAAAACAGGAGCTCGGGGAAACACCCATTCCTAGCTATACCGGCGAGATGTTGCACATTGACATCTTCTCAACCGATAGGAAGCAATTCCTAACATGCGTTGACAAGTTTTCAAAGTTTGCAATAGTGCAACCCGTGCTGTCCAGAACAATAGTGGACGTCACAGGGCCTTTGCTTCAACTCGTGAATTTGTTCCCCAAAACCAGAACAATATATTGCGACAACGAAGCCGCCTTCAATTCAGAGACCATTACCTCGCTGCTTAAGAACAGCTACCACATCGACATTGTCAACGCAGCCCCGCTGCATAGCTCATCTAACGGTCAAGTGGAACGTTTCCACAGCACCTTGTCAGAAATCGCCAGGTGTCTCAAACTAGACAAAAAAATTAGCGATACGACAGAATTAATTCTGAGGGCAACAATAGAGTATAATAAGACCCTACATTCTGTCACGCAGGAGAAACCGGTCGAGATCCTCCACTCGGGTTCCGGTGATCGCTGCCTAGGCATTCAGGACAAGCTGATTAAGGCCCAGAGAAGTAACATCGAAAGATGCAACCCAGATAGGCAAAACCGTGTTTTTGAGGTAGGAGATGAGGTTTTTGTCAAGAACAACAAAAGGCTTGGAAACAAGCTTACCCCGTTATGCACAGAACAAACAGTGCAAGCAGACCTGGGAACGTCTGTTCTTATTAAGGGGAGGGTGGTCCACAAGGACAACCTCAAATAAAATTCCCACCTTTTTTATTTTTGCCTATTCCTAGTAGTAAGACAAACTTAAGTAAATATGCCGTGGTCTCATTCTACGTTTGGATTACAGGTTCGCCATCATAACACTCATCACCCTGGCAGTGGCAAGTGCTCGGATTACCGACTTTTCCCACGCCAAGTACATTCCTGTCGTAGATGGAGATGTACTGGTGTTCGAGCATCGTAAGTGCCTGAGGCATTCGAGCAACCTGTCTGATTATATTTACATGGTAGAAGAAACAAAGAAATTGTCCGATTCCTTTCCTCAGTCACATATGCGCAAGCTGTTGGACGTGGATACAGATCACCTTTTAAACTTGTTGTCCGTTCTAAAGATACACCACCGTATCGCTAGAAGCTTAGACTTCCTAGGCACAGCTCTTAAGGTAGTTGCGGGAACTCCCGACGCCTCAGATTTTTTAAAGATTAAAATGACCGAAGCCCAGCTAATAGACTCCAACTCCAGGCAAATTAATATAAATTCCGAAACCCAAATACAAATTAACAAACTGACCGACACCGTGAACAAAATTATCAAAGCCCGAAACAAAGACTTGGTCGACACCCCGCATCTGTACGAAGCATTACTAGCTAGAAATAGAATGCTGACGACAGAGATTCAAAATTTAATTCTCACAATAACATTGGCCAAAGCTAATATAGTAAATCCCACAATCCTTAACCATGCCGATTTGAGCTCATTAATTGAACAAGACACTCCCATAGTTAGCTTATTAGAAGCCTCTAAGATTAGGGTCCTTCAGTCCGACAGCATTATTCACATATTAATAGCTTATCCTAAGGTGGAGGTCAAATGTAAGAAGGTTCTCGTATACCCAGTATCTCACTATCAGACAATCTTGCGACTCGATGAAGACACCTTAGCCGAGTGCGAGGAGGACACCTTTTCGGTCACCGAGTGCGTGGAAACCACACACAGCACCTTCTGCGAGCGGTCCCGACGCGATACCTGCGCCCGCTCACTCCATGCGGGAAATACAGCCCAGTGCCACACGCAATCCAGCCACCTTGAGGCAGTAATGCCTATAGATGACGGCATAATTATCATCAACGAGGCAACAGCCCGCATCAGCACGGACGGTGGCCCAGAGGCGCTCGTCAGAGGAACACATCTTGTAACATTTGAACGATCAGCTACCATCAACGGCACGGAGTTCGTAAACTTCCGGAAGACAATAGACAAGCAGCCTGGCGTTGCAAGATCGCCACTTCTAAACATCGTCGGACATGACCCGGCACTGAGCATGCCCCTGCTTCAGCGCATGAACAACGACAACCTGCACTTTATCCAGGGGTTCAAAGACGAGGTCGACGCCGCGGGTTCCCCCAAACTTTGGTTCGTGGCTGGAGTAGCCCTTAACCTTAGTATCATTGGTTCACTCATCCTTTTTCTGGCATTAAGGAGAAGGCGAGCCTCCGCGGAGATACAACAAACCATCGACAAACTTAATATAACCGAGGACGGTCATAATCTTAAGGGGGGAGTAGTTAACAACTAAGAGCAAGACGTTTATGTCGACCACACACTAACACTAATTAAGTAATATAAACAATGCTGACGCGCCCCGACCGAGTTCAGCGCTCTGTGCTTCGAACGGTCAGCAACAGCAAGCGGACGCCCTTATCCGGGGTACCGAGCTATGTTGCATAAATGCTGAGTCGGCTTGCCGACCATGGGTTTATGGCGTGATGCATTGAAGCCAGGGTAGATCCACACTTTGCATATTCTTTTGTATTCAGTTTTAAGCGAGCACTTTACAAATAAAGATCTGCTACTCCGGCGACTTGCCGTAAAATATATTTTATTGATTTAATTAATCCACGCTGAGCCCGAAGGCCAGTGTCAGCAAAGGGGGCAAAGTCACGCCCTCCATCGTAATCGACATAAGAAGACGTTCCGCCTGGGTAACACCAGGACCAGGGGACATCCCATCTTTGTGGATCTACATACCAATACCAGAGGACCAGTACTGGACCGAAGGAAGATATTAATTTACACAAGGAGACAGTCCCATGCCTCGACTTGAATGGATGACATCTTCAAGGATGTTAGGCAACTTTTGGAAAGTCCTTTCCCCCTTTTAAAAGCCCCCGGGTTTTTGGGAAACCTTTTAAATTTTAAAAAAAAATTTATTTTTAACTTTTTATTAATTTTCTTTTTTTCGAAGCGGTCCGTAAGGCTTTGCCACGCGGAAATAAACCCCTCATTGGTCAGCGGTGCCTTGGAAACAATGGCGCGCGCATCGCCACTCGTTTTTGAAAGAAGGTGGAACAACCTATCCACTGGCGTAAGTCGCGAATTGTTGATGTAGACTGCCGTGAAAAGGTCCCTAAAGGTGGGCCACCGAAGGTAATCGCCTTCAAAGACTTCGATGTTCACTGGTGGCAGACGACAGCCAGTAGGAGTGGGCGGTTGGATGCTTGCGGACGACTGGGTGGACTGGGAGGAACCCTTCTCTATTGCTTCGTGGAGCTGGGCGACACATTTCGAGTAGACGGAGTAACAGTAACTGTATTTGGATCCCAGCACTGTTGAGGTGGCTGGATCCTCGGCGGACACGGAAAGAAGGCACCAACAGCTCTCATAGCACTTCTTCACATCTTCCCATAAGGCCCGGATTTCGTCCAAATGGACTTGGCACATGTAAGGGGAAAACTCTTTAGTGTCAGGGGCGCCCGGAGTATGAATGTCAGCTTCGAAGTGGCTAACTCTGTCCGTTGTGGCACTGAATTTCCTCTCGGCAATATCGATCGCGCAAGATGGAGTTGGACAGTTGTGGGCTTGAAGGGGTTGCAAATAGAAATTTGATATCTCGCGAAATTTGAGAAGCCGACTGGATGCCGAAGAAGAGGAAATATTTGGAAAGAAATTGGTTAGAATTGTGGGGTCGAAAACAATTTAAACTATTGCCATTGGCCAGAAGAGAAATACGTTGATTTTCCTCGTTGGAGTTGGTTAAATCGGAGCCAGCGCAAAAAAGAAAAACCCAGAAAAACAGAGCGACTGCTACTGTAGGCGGATGATGCCTTAATCGGATTGAAAACCAGAATTGGGAACAAGAATGTAGACAGGACAGTCTGAGATCTTGATGGTTTAGGAACCCAATATGTAACTATACATGGATATATATATTTGGTTTATATATATTGCGTGGCTTGGACGTGGAGTTCACTTAAGCTAGGTACTAACATAAACTAAATTTTCCGAAAGCGGCCAAACTCCATATAAAAAAACGCTTGCGGAAAAAAGAAGAAGACAAATTTTCTGAAAGGTCGCTTTCTCGGGTACTAACATAAGCGAAATCTAGCTATAAAAATGCGCGTTGAGCGTTGCCAGATCAGGAAACAAATCAGCTGTGATTTCGCTTTCGAAATAAATAAATTTATTTATTTCGAAAGCTAGATATGGAGGGAAATTCAAAAAATAAAAACATTGCTCGCATGGGCAGCTTGTCCCCAGGAAAGGTTAATTGTATAAAAGCCGTAATGATAAGGGTTATTATATGGGATTTAATTCTCAAAAGACATTTTAAATAAGAAAAAAATCCGTCTGCGGGCGGCGGCGGCGTTGGTACCTCCTGTTATTTGCCTTGAGCTATTTAATGGCGAATATATCAATAAATATTATTCCAATATCGAATCCGTTCCTTTTCATTATAATTTAATTTTATAAAGTTTGTTTACATAAAACAGCTGTGCGTACATGTCAGTATGACCCGATTTACGCGTTTTCCGCCTTTTTTCCGTCCTTTCCTTAAGATTTTTGGTCACACTGGTTCCCGATCGAAATATATTGCAATTTTTCCGAAAGCTGCTTTCGGAAAATTTAGTTTATGTTAGTACCTAGCTTAATAGAGAAGAGGCAGTAATAGAAAATAAATAATAAACTAATAATGAGGAAATTATTGGCCGTAAAAATAATTAATTACTTGCGATCGTAATTATTACACAGCCGAAGAGGTAGAATAGAACCCTTGGCTTTGGTTCGGCCGAAAAGCTCACTGCTATGTCATCGACAAAGCAGTGCATGCGGAAGGGACGCAAGAGGGGAAAAAACCAACAACAACAATAACGCGGCCGCTGCAGCGATTAAGTCGTTAATTTGGCAAAACAGTCGCGGTCCCGCCCGTGTGGATCTGTAATGATGTTTCGTTTTTTTAATATTTGTTGTATTGTCTCGGCTTTAATTTGTATTTATGTATGTATATTAGTTTCGTTGGAGAGGTAGTTTCTGGGATCGGAGGCAGAAAATAGATGTATAAAATATGTATGGGCATGCAAGCGAATATGTAGATATGTGTGTATGTGTAGGGCACAGGTTGGCACAGTGGAGCATCGATAAGTGGACTGTATATTTAAAATGAAAGGATAGAAAAACTATGTGGCGAAAATTGGCACGCGCAAGAATAAGGAAACAAATATCGCGATAACGGCGGACTGTTCGGCGAACAGGGAGATTCCCGAAACAGTGCACACCGGTTGGCCAATATTTATTATGCCTTTCTCACTACACAATTTAACTTTTCACTTGTTAATTTGCGCGGAGTTGCGCCGAAATATGAAAAATATGTCGCTTGTGATGCTGAGAATGCATACACATATATGTACATATGCCTCGACCGTTGGCAAGTTGTTGTACAACGAGAACGAAAAAAAACGGCGAGGAATACGGCGACACAAAGCGGAGACGAATGGAAAATTTCGGCGGACTAGGAGCACTATAAATTTCGGCGGACTAGGAGCACTATTAACTTCGGCGGACTAGGAGCACTATTAATTTTCTTGCTGTCGAAAACTCTCGGGTGTGGAGTGGACACAGAAAAATAAATGATCTTACAGCAGTGTCAACTAAATTTAAAGTTCGGACCACTGCTGAAGATCGGCAGCGAGAAGGAGACGGAAAGACCTTGTACTTATCTTTAGCGGCGGCACCACCAGAGCTGCTGTTGAAAAAAGGATTCCATGACGATATCCTCATCCGGCTCGAAGGACATTGTTTATGTAGGGGGGTGGCGAGGATCCTCCGCTAAAGAATTACAGTCGAGAGTCGACAATGGCATGGAGCGCCCGTAGTGTTTTATTGAACATGCATTTGGTTACTAATCTAAGCTTAAACATAAAGCCGTGCTCCCGCCCGCTATACTCCGCTAAAGCGAGAGCGGGAGATCGGCGGCGGCCGACTGCTAGATCGGATTTATCCCGAGCTCGGGGAGCGGGAGCGTCAGAGGGGCGATGCGCGGATGCGCTTGGCCAGGGAGCGGCGGAAGAGTGCAGTGGCCGAAGATGTGGAGGAGAGCATCGAGGGCGATCGCTGCCAAGACAGGTGCCGAGGAGCGGCGGAATAGTGTCGCGAAACGGCCGGAGATTGCAGCGAAGCGGAGTGCGGGCGAGCGTCGGCACGCCAGACGAACTATGCGCGGAAGCCCGAAATACGGGAGCGCAAGAGCGGCTGAGCTTTCGGAAGCTCGGTGGCCAGAGGGGGTACAATGGGCCCCTCACGTAAACAGTAGGAAAGGCTGAGAGAAAGTCAGAGAAAGCGAAGCCACTGATGGTCTTGTGGTCGCATTTAGCCCGCCCAACCTATGATCACCTTCCTTGGAGGCATGTCTCCGGTGACCCCTTTGATACCCTACGATTACGGGTACATCAGCAGAGTTCTATGTTTATATTTTTAGGTATTCATTGTTTTAATAATTCCGTATCATTTGAACAATAGTGTAGTCGAGAACACACATTAATACTATTTATAAAATGTCATATATAAATGTTTTAATATAACTCTTAATTCTTATTGCCCTAGAAATATTTCCAAGAGTTGTGAACATGAGGTGGTAACTAATTAAGCCGTTAGCTAGATAAGGTTAAGTTTCAATGAAATAGGGCGAAAATATATTCTATTTAATTACAAGTAATAGTTTTAGAGAATATTCCAAAGTTAGATTTCAATACTAGTCGAGATGGTTTTCAAGAAAACCGTAAACTGAATAATTTATTCCTAATCGTGATCAATTTTGTTTGTCTCTATTGGCTAAATGGTATTGATTTCGAAAATCTCGTAAAGCAAGATTTCATAATAATAGTGAATAATTTTAATGCTTTTAAGTTTTAAAAAATTTCATTTCGATTCGTAAGGCATTTGTAAGAGATCATGAAGACTACAAGAATAACCGCACCATAAGGTCGGGTTCATACAACTCACTCAGGATGGTTCCAACGATGAAGATCGATCTCCGACGTGGGTCGCTGAAAATTAAAGGAGCAGACTCTCGCCCTACTTCGACATGATAACTTCTCGAAATCCCTTAGCACTCGCCTTCACTTGCTTCTTAGCCATAACAAATTCATTACCGATTAAGAAAGCTCTTAAAAATCAAATATTCTATAAATTTACACTAAAAATAACTTTCGCGCAATAATTCTTCATTAATTTTGCCTCTAGGCAGTGAATTTCGTAATATTAATTATTTATCCATAGGTATTTAATTCATTTAGTTCTCCACAAAGATCTCCACTTTGGATGCCAGTGCTCCATTGTATTCGAATGATATTTCTTTAGTCAGTGAGGTTATACTTGATCACAAAACGAAGTTTAACTGAGGTAAGGTTAAACTCGATCGGCCATGGCAGAGCACAAAAATATGAAAGTGAGGTTAGGGCTGACATGGCTCGCAGACCAAAACATCGGTTATCTCACGAAAAAAAGAAGACACTATATTATGCTGGGGTGCTCCTTGCTGGTGCGCGTTCTATGCGCCGAGGATGCGCTGCGAGACTACATTCACCCGAATTGGTAGCAACGCATCCGTGCTAGGTTTCCATCCTACGGGCTGGAGAGCCCCTCCTAGGAGTTCACCCTGAGGGGTGCTCCTCTGGACGCTCTAGAAGTTCAGCCGATGTTTCAGATTATGCTTCGAACTCCTCCGTTTAAACGCCTCCTCAACTCCTTAGGAGTTTATTCGTGGGGCACAATCTGCGAAATTCAATCAATTAATAGCCGCGTCAGCAACTCTGGCCTACCTGTGCCCCAAAAATCCAAAATCTGGAAGTTTCCTATTGGAATTCTCCACTGATGAGGGTTAATTATTGCTGTTCAACCTTTGCACCAGCAACGGCGACGATTGGTCCCATCTGGTTTACGGCAGCGTCGGCTTAAACACCAGTCTTGCGATCTGCAGGTTGCTTGAGGTTAAATCAACTCCGAAACTGCATACGCAAACACTCACCGATAAAAATCAATTGTGGCACTTGATCTCCACTATATACAGGCCGATGCTAACACGTGAATCAATATTTCACACTTTTATAACTTTTACCACTCTTCCTATTAGCACGACTATATCTGCTGTTGGCTTGGTGAAAAAGAACTTTTGCCGGAAACAAAACTTGATTAGCGATGGCAACCGGTTATACGTGGCAGTTGTCAACGCTATCGATACAGCAAGCTCACCATCGATATTTTCTCGCTATGGTCGATCTATGTTTCCAATATCAACTATCGATGCCGGTGCAAGTCTAGACCAAATACTAGACAAAAATTCAGACGATCTAATCTGGTATATACCAAATCTAGATTTATGCTGAGTTTATTATTTGCCCAACTCAAAACGCTACACGTATTCCCTCACTGGTTCCGTCTCTCGTTGTCTTAGCTGTGCGATCTGCGTTTCCAGTTTTTCCTCGTACCTTGGTGGCAGAAAGTACTCAAGGAGCTCCGTTGTAAGTTCTTTCCAGGTGTCTATTTTGCTTGGTGTTGTATTCCGCCAGTCGATCGCAGCCTCTTCTAGAATAAACGGCATTGTTTGCACGAGCTGGTCTTTTTGTATTCCGTATCCGGTCGCCCACTATTCCATTTTGTTCAGGAGTTCCAGTGGGTTGCTTGTTCCTTGATATCGGATACCCCAGTTCCGCACTCGGTCCACGATTTCTGTTTCCACTTTATTCTCCATTTTCGTGTCCTTTTCCGTATCCATCTCTAGTTTTTGTGTTTCGGCTTTAGTTACTACTAGTGCCGGTGGTCTCTGTCCTGGACTTTTGTCCCTTCTATGCTTCGCTATTAGTTCCGTTAGTCTCTGTTTAACTTCCTCTCTGTGATCGACCCTTTTCGAGAATGCCGACAATAGTCGTCTTAACTCCTCGTTCGATCCTGACGTGTCTATTCCGAACTCGGCTGCGTATCCCGTTAGTTCGTCCTTGGTCGCTACACATACCCAGGTCGACATTCCTTTATCGGAGTCGGATTTCTTGCAACCACTTCACCTGCCTCGGGCGCCACTGTGACGATTTGTCAATGTCTGGGTGGCTCAAGGATGGCCAGGATTCGTCGCAGACATTTATTTTTGTTGCAGGTGTGGTTGCTGAAAGAAAGAGCCGACCCGATCCCAGGATATAACGCCCAGGGTATACTAGGTACACGGATAAGTTCAGCTTTATTGATCTAAGAATGTACAATGCGTCAGACGAGGGTGACGGCGACACGAAGCGCTCGACTACCCGTGCCGCGGGTGACGGTGGGCCGGAACTCGGGTATGGGGGGCCGGTCTAGCCCGTATGGATCGCGACGTCGGGTGCGCCGGGACTGCTCCGGATGTTGACAGGGACCTCGGGTCGTTGGCTTCGGGTGTTGCGGGCGGGATGTTGGCCTTCCTCGGTCGCCCTATGAGAATAATCCAGAGGCCCTGAGGTCTCCTAGTTATGAATAATGGTTTGAGAGTCCCTGAGGTCTGCCAGATATGGAGAACGGTTTGAGAGGCCCTGAGGTCTGCCAGGTATGGAGAACAGTTTGAGAGGCCCTGAGGTCTGCCAGGCAGGGAAAACAGTTTGAGAGGCCTTGAGGTCTGCCAAATATGGGGAACAGTTTGAAAGGCCCTGAGGTCTGTCAAATATGGAGAACAGTTTGAGAGGCCTTGAGGTCTGCCAGGTAGGGAGAACAGTTTGAGAGGCCCTGAGGTCTGCCAAATATGGGGAACAGTTTGAGAGGCCCTGAGGTCTGCCAAATATGGAGAACAGTTTGAGAGGCCCTGAGGTCTTCCAATTATGGAGAAGTGTGAGAGTTTGAGAGGCCCTGAGGTCTTCCAAATACGTATAGAAGCTGTGAGAGGCCCTAAGGTCTTCCAAATACGTATAGAAGGTTAGCGGTTTGAGATAATATAGTTAAGTCCTTTTATATTACTAGTTTTATTACCTTCCTGCTGGTCCTTGTGAAGTCCTTCTCCCTGATCCGCGCTGATGCTGCTAGACTTGTTTCGCCGATCGCTGGCGGAGACTGATGCTTATCGTGGCGGTGGCCCGCTTTATATAGGGCTCTGGCTGGCATAGTGTGCCCGCTTATTTGTCGTTATTTTCGCCGCCTTAGTGTGCCCACTCCTCGGTGGGACAGTGTGCCCACTTCTGCTTGGACCTGGCGCGCGCGTATTGTTTGAATTTGAAGTTTATGTTCGAAGTTTAGTTTATTTCATTACTTCATTATATTTAGTTTACTCCATTATATTTCTCCATTATATTTCTCTTATTTCTCTTATATGTTATTCTTACATATTATTGTGCGCATCAAGTGTCAAACATGTATCAGGAGTTTATGAGAGAGTACTTAACCTTGGACACATGTCAATGCTTCCAACACCGCCTCCAGAGAAACACTATTACATTCCACATCAATGTGTCCTGAGACCTGATAGTAGCACCACAAAGTTGCGAGTTGTTTTTGACGCTTCAAATAAAACGTCAACCTCGATCTAATTAAATGAGACTCTAATGGTGGGTGCAACTATTCAGAGGGAGCTTTACGCTATTCTGGCAAGATTTCGTTTGCACAAATATGCCTTGACGGCTGATATCTCAAAGATGTATAGGCAAGTTAACATTGCAAATGAAGATAGAGATTTCCAACTTATCGTTTGGAGGGAAAATTCGACGCAAGTTCTCCAAACCTATCGCATCAACACTGTCACTTTTCATCTAGCCAAATGAGCAACAAATCACCCAAGCTTGATGACCAACCAGGGATGAAAAAAATGTCTAACACTTCTAAATCCGTTAAAACGATTGAGATGAGATGGAACCCTCAGAATGATGCGTTTCATTATAGCTTGGAGGATTCGTTTAGTCCTTACCACCAACTAAACGCAACGTTTTGTCCGTCACAGCTCGTTTGTTTGACCTTTTGGGATTATTGTGTCCATTGATTACACGAGCAAAAATCTTGCTTCAGGCACTGTGGCGACAGAAATTAGATTGGAACGAATCGGTTTCCATGAACTTGCGTACCAGTTGGAACGAATTTAAGCAGAATTTACTAGCAATTGACAAGATCTTCATTCCTCGATATGTCTGTCTGTCTGACTATGACACTGTTCAAATCCACGGATTTGCTGATGCATCGAGCCACGCCTATGGCTGTTGAATTTATATTCGTACCGTGGCTGGGACAAATAGTTTATCAAGACTGCTAACTGCAAAGTCTAGAGTGTCCCCACTTAAAAAAGAGTCAATTCCAAGGCTCGAACTGTGTGCAGCGCATCTGCTGGCCAAACTATGGTCTCAAGTATCTCCTTTGCTTAACAAATTGGAAATTGAAAGCATCAACTTCTGGTCGGACTCACAAGTCACTTTATACTGGTTAAAGAGGGATCCATCCACTCTAGCAACATTTGTCGCAAATAGATTTTCTGAAATCCAAGTGCCTACGGAAGAGAATCCGGCTGATTTAGTCTCTCGTGAAACAGGCATAGAGGGTTTGAGGTGTACTCTATGGGAAAATGGTCCGGATTTCTTACTCCGAAGTCCAAGCGAGTGGCGTCGATCCCATCAGATTGAAGTTTCAACGGAGTTACAGTTGTCTGAGAACAAAAAAGGCGTGGCAGTATGTTCCGTCACAAGAAACAAATCGAATGTCTTTATTGAGCTTGTTGGAAGATGTTCATCATTTAGTAAGCTCCTACGGGTCATGGCCTACGTAAATCGATTTATTCAAGGGAAGAAGCGTCAACGCGAGGTCGTCATTTCGGCTAACGAACTGAAGTTGTCGTTCCTTAGGATGGTCCAAATAGTTCAAAAGGCGGAGTTCAGTTCAGAATACGTCAAGTTGAAAAAGGCTGAAATTTTAAGCCAACATCTACAACGTTTAAATCCTTTTATACACACCAGCGATTTAGAAGGTGTGAAGTTCAACTTAATCTGAGTTGGAGGGAGATTGCTAAATGCACCAATTCCGTATGATGACAAATTTCCTCTATTACTGTCCTCAAATTCAGAATTTGTTTCGCTATTTCTTTGTAACCTGCATCGGACTCATTACCATGCCGATGTCAAGGTGATGGTGTCACTTTTGAGGCAACAGATATGGCTGATCAATGCGAGAGATGCATGTACGAAAATTGTCCGTAGCCGGTGTAAACCAGTGCTGATGAGCCAGATAATGGGCAATTTGCCAGCCGATAGGGTCCGAATGGAGCGCCCTTTTTTAGTTTGCGGAGTAGATTTTTGTGGATCCTTAAAGATCCGCGGTAGACCCCCTATCAAAACTTATGTGGCCGTGTTTGTGTGCTTTTCGTCAAAGGCTGTTCACCTTGAACTTGTTGTCGACTTATCCACTGACAGCTTCTTATCCGTATTTAAAAGGTTCGTCGGGAGGAGAGGGCTGCCGGAGAAGGGGTACAGCGACAACGCCACGAACTTCGTTCGAGTGGTGTTTCATACCGCCGAGGTCACCACACTTCGGAGGACTTTGGGAGGCAGCCTTTAAGTCCGCCAAACACCGGTTGCTGCGAGGAGTCGGCAACGCCGAGCTCACAACCCACCTGGTCGAGGTAGAGGCGCTGCTCAATTCGCGTCCAATCGCGTCGTCGGGCAACGATCCCAACGATGGAGAGGCCCTAACACCAGGACACCTACTAATAGGGCAGCCTCTGATCACGCTGCCGCAAGAATCCGTCATAGGAGAAGTCTGCAGCAAGGCCAGTTTCGCGTATTTGAAGCGGTGGCGAATGCTGTCCGCTCTCAAGCAGCAGTTTTGGGACGGCTGCTCCAAGGACTACATTGCCAGCCTGCAGCAGCGGAACAAATGGAGCGTCGGATGCCGCGATCTTGAGGTCGGTTGCCTGGTAATCGTCCACGAGGACAACGTACCCCCGCAGCGTTGGCTAACAGGCCGCGTGGTGGAAACAACAGCAGGCGAGGACGGTAGAGTGCGTGTGGCCGACGTCAGGAGGCGTCATCAAGCGCGCAATCCATAAGCTTGCATTGTTGCCAGTG
This sequence comes from Drosophila bocqueti, assembly GCA_018151655.1. NCBI lineage: Eukaryota > Metazoa > Arthropoda > Insecta > Diptera > Drosophilidae > Drosophila > Drosophila bocqueti. Next base: position 19,508 of record JAECXF010000072.1, read on the forward strand.
CACACTGCTCCTGTCGAGGAGATCAAAGAGCCGAAGGCCTTTAACGGGGCCGGAATGTTGGAGCAGTAGTTTAAGTTTTCATTGTTAAATAAGTTATATATAAGCTTAGTATTGTTAAATATGAATTCGGTATGAAATGAAATGTAAACAAACCAAATGTAAACAATGAATTGTAAAAAGCTTATCAGTGCGCTCAAGCATAGTCGAGTGGTTTAGATCAATCTGATAAGCTTTCGCCCTTCGTCGCATTACAATGTTCGGATGCTGCTCGTAAAAAGAGTCGAAAAACTGATGTCGAAGCTGCTAGCTGCGCCCGCGCAATAAACTTGGAAACGAACGTCGATCTCGTCTTCTTCTTCGCCCCTCGCAGTGGAAATTCCCCAGCTAGGCTGCTAGCCGCCAGTCTCATTTTTTAACACATTTTCTTCGGGAAAACTCTCCCGAAAAAACGAACATTTTTCGTCGTCTCGGCACTTGTTCTGTTTTTCTTTTTGTTGGCGAATAAACCTAGCTGGTGGAATTCGGCGAATTATTTTGGATTCGGCGAGCGCACATTTGAAGTGGACAACGAAGGAAAGTTATTGGAAATTATGCCAAATAATAAGCAGGTATTCAGTGCCAAAAATTAAATATAATAAGCACTCCACTTTATGTGGGTATTGTGTGCGTTAATAATTCTTGGCATATGTGGTAAATTGGAAAACCAATTTAAATCCCAAATAAACCACCACCCCCAAATAAAAATATAAAATAAAAAGTGAACTGCCTTTGACAAAACTTATGGTGTTAATTTTTGTGAAAATTTGGGGAATTTTTACTTGCTAAAAAAACGTTCAATCCCAAACTAAAGTAAAACCAACTACAAACAAAAAAACAAAACCCCATTTTCCCCCAAACCTCGTTTCCCTTTTATTAAGCAGTTGTTTGTTATCTACACTGTGGCTGTTGGCAAATCCCCAAATACCTCCACATGGGTTTTTTTGTTTTAGACATACTGAATCGGGGGCGCTCAAACCTTCAAAAAGGGAAGGTCGTTCCTAAAAAACCGGGGAGAATAAATGCACCCCTCACTTTTTTATTTATTTTTATTTATTTTCGTGGGTATTTATTTTTTTGATATCGATAGAGTTAGAAAGATGAAAAAAAATTTTAATATTTGTTAGGGGTTTGTGGGGGGTGTTTGTAGCCTTACTGGACCCGCTCCAATAATTATTTTAATATATTTTACAATTAAAATTAAAATAAAATATTATAATTTTTTTTGTTTTTTTGTTTTTATTTACCCAACAGGGGGTCTTTTGGACCTTTTACCTTGGGGTATTCAAACAAATTTTATCCTTTAAATTTTAATTTTTAAATTTTAAATTTTTTATTATTAAGTTGCATATATTAAAACATTAAGTTAAAAAAACAAAAAAAGCCCTGCACTTTAATGGAGGATTAAAAAAATTTGTAACGGTAATTTTCTTTAGGTTTTTTTTTTTTTGAGTATTATTATTTAAAAAAAGTAAAAAAAAAAGAAAAAACAAAAAAAAATAACTCCAAAATTAATGTTTATATAAAAAAAGAATAGAGGTATAAGGTAAATTTTATGGACGAAAGAAGAATTTTTGGAAAGAAAAATAAAATTTCAAACAATTTTATTAAAAAGGAATATTTAAAGTACCGAATCGAAAATTTTGAAAAAAATTAAGAAAAATTAAAAGAAAATCAATTGGCCAACCCCAGGGTAAAATTAAAGAGTCTTTTGAGAGGATATGTGCATAATCACAAAAATCTTTAATCCTTTCCCTTGGGGCGGAGTGGGGGTTGTGAGAGATTCGAAAGAGAAACACAGGGTTTTTTTTTTTTTCTCCTTTTTACTTTTTAATTATAAATTAACAATCAAAATATCAAAATAAACCGAATCAAAATATAAAATTACAAAGTTTAAATTTTTTAAAGAGTTTAGGGCACATCGTCCCAAAAAAAACATATATAAAAAAAACAAAAAATTAAAAACATAACCAAACAAGGTTTCAAAACAAACAAGAAGGTGTAACTATTGGGGTTTTTAGGGTTTCGGTTTTTGATTTAAGATATATTGGGTATGGAATGTTGCCTTTCTTTGATTGGGGAAAGGCAACGGCGGGAAAAAAGTAATTATATTACACAATTAAAATTCCAAAAGAAAAAACAACACAAAGTTACCAAATAAAGTAAAGCTAGATAAAAAAACAAGACTGAAAAGGGCTTTTTATTTGATCCAATTGATTGAAAATATTAAAATGAAGAAGTTAACAAATCAAAGGGGAAGGTAAGCGAACTCCAACCAAGCGCTAATAAGAAAAAAGCCTATTCCACCTTCCCATTCCCAAACACAGAAACAAAACCCGAAACAAAATCAAAAAAAAGCACAGTATAAAAAAAAAATTTTGGTTGTTTGTTATCTTTTTAGATTTGTGGGGGGATTTAGCGGTTCGGTTTTTTCAAAAAGGCCCCTTCATTAGAAGTTAATCTCATTATTCAAGCCCTTTTTTTGTAATTGCCTAGTTTGGGAACGCTATTTTTGCTACTGCTTTTGTTAATATACGGGATAGATTTGGACAGTTTCAATGTTTAGGGGGGGGTTTAGATTCAGAATTTCAAATAAATTTTTTGGCAAAGGCTTTTGCACAGCGTTTTTATAAGCACAAACGAAGGAAAAAAAAACCCCAAAAAAAGACAAAAACTCCACACCGCATTTATCTCCCGTGTTTAGGCTCAGATTTTTAGACCTTTTTTTGGGTTTAGAATAATTTTCCTTTTATAAACCCAAAAGGAAAAAAAAAATGTCCCCAGAAAAATACCGCAAACAACAACCTGGCAGTCCTCCCCCCCTTAAAAACGCCAAAAAGGACTGGCTGACGAGTGCTTTATAATTTTTCGACTTTTGGGGCTTAGGCCAAAAAAAATTTGCCTAACTTTATAAAAATTAAATAGTTGGATGTTTGTGGGAAAATCCACCCAAACCCCCCCGAAGAACCCCCAGGAAAGCATAAAAAACTAAACTCTCTACTTCGGTGGTAGGAGGAGTAAGGGGTACACGAACTTGAGGAAAAATGAAATGTTGAATAAAATAAATAAAAAAAAAAGAGTAAGACAAAGAGAATAAGGGAAACAGGCTAATGGTTTTGGGTTGTGGGGTGGAGTTGAAAATTGCCCCAAAAAAATTATTTTAGCCTTTTAAATTAAAAAATAGAGAAAATTTCGGTTCGATTTAAAGCTTGTGGACGAAAAATCGCGAGTAATAGCAATTATATCGAGTGTTTAAAAGATATTTAACCTTAACTTGACCTCAGGTCCCTCTTTTTCCTCCCCCCCCTAATCCAAAAAAATTCCATTCCAATGTAAATTGAACTGTAAACAGAACGGAGCAAAAAAAAGAAGTGTTTTTGGTTTTTTTGGTGAAGTAAAAAAAAAACCTATTTCTAATTAAAAAAAAAAAAATTTAAAGGTGCAAAGAGGATTTGGGGGGGTTTTTGCCAATTTCGGTTGAAATTTTTTTGCAAAATATGCCTTGACGGCTTATATCTCAAAGATGTATAGTCAAGTTAACATTGAAAATAAATATAGAGATTTCTAACTTATCGTTTGGAGGGAAAAATCGACGCAAGCTCTCCAAACCTATCGCATCAACACTGTCACTTTTCATCTAGCCAAATGAGCAACAAATCACCCAAGCTTGATGACCAACCAGGGATAAAAAAAATGTCTAACACTATTGAATCCGTTAAAACGATTGGGATGAGATGGAACCCTCAGAATGATGCGTTTCATTATAGCTTGGAGGATTCGTTTAGTCCTTACCACCAACTAAACGCAACGTTTTGTCCGTCACAGCTCGTTTGTTTCATCAATCGTTCTACTCCCGCTCAGAGCGGACGTGGTCTCGCGCGAGCTCCGGGAAAACAATTTAAAATAGTGGATGAAATAGTGAAAACTTAAAGAATATTATACTGGAGCAGTCCAAATAGTGCGAAAAGACGCTAACAATTAAAAAAACAAAGAAAAATATAATCATAACTAGTGTTATGATTAATACAAGTGCTTATTTAATTTAAACAAATAAGTGCCACGCATAACAAGCTCGAAAAATGAGCAGCGATCAAAAGAATGAGCGTAGAAGCTCCGTCAACCCAAGAAATGCTTGCTACTCTTATTTCTCAACTCGCGATATAGATCAAAATCAGAAGTCGACAAAGAGCAACTCGACTCTACTGACCGTCGACAGCAAGAGAGCCAGCTCTTGCTCACCCTCCCCTGCTCACCCCAACTCCCGCATCATGGAGTTACCAATGCCAAACCCCTCCACCGCCGGCTTCGCTGAATGAAGCTCCAACAACAAGCAGTGCGACAATTTCTGCAGTCGCTGCAAAATCACCACCAATAATTAAACCAACTACCAATATTGCGAGTTCGGTCCCAACGGCTGCACAAGAAAATAAAATGGCAACAAAAACAGCTAGCCTCGATAAGCAACAAGCGGTCCCGGCTATACAGACCGGTATAGACCGCTACATCCAGATTAAGCGCAAGCTTAGTCCACTCAACACGGTTGGTAATAAACCAAAGATCAACCGAACCAACAAAAGCACCGACCAAACGAGGAGCTCCAATGAAAACCGTTTCTCCATCCTAGGAGAGGCGGACAACAACCAACCAGAGTTGGGGCAGGAGACCCAAAGGAAACCTAAGCCCCCACCTATTTACATAAGGGAAAAGAGTTCAAGCGCCCTGGTCAACAAAATTGTTGCGCTGGTCGGGGACGAGAATTTCCATGTTGTTCCGCTTATTAAAGGGAACATACACGAAACAAAGGTTCAAACGAAGTCCGAAGAACACTTCCGAGCTGTGTCTAAGTACCTGGAAGACACAAAAAAGAACTTTTACACCTATCAACTAAAAAGCAGCAAGGGACTGCAAGTTGTGCTAAAAGGTATAGAACCTGACGTCACCCCCTCTGAAATTCAAGAAGCCCTTAAGGCCAGGGGCTTCTGTGCCAAAAATGTTAGCAATATTGTTAACAGAAACAAAAAACCGCAACCACTTTTCAAGGTCGAGCTCGAACCAGATAGCAAAGCCTTAAAGAAAAACGAAGTGCACCCGATCTACAAGCTGCAGCTCTTACTGCATCGTAGAATCACCGTGGAAGAACCCCACAAACGCAACGGCCCTGTTCAATGCACAAACTGCCAAGAGTATGGACACACCAAGACTTACTGCACACTTCGGACGGTCTGCGTAGTCTGCGGAGACTTCCACAACTCCGTAAACTGCCCCGCAAACAAAGAAGACCCCCAAATGAAAAAATGTGGCAACTGTGGAGGAAACCATACGGCAAACTATAGAGGCTGTGCGGTCTACAAGGAGCTGAAGAGTCGCATGCGACGAGCGACAGCTACGCACCAACAACATACGCAAAATGTGTATTACAACTCAAAAAGTACGCCAGACGTATTTTCGCCAAGGCAGCCAGATCATCATTTGGGCAGCTAAATACAACCAAGGGAATCTCCTACGCCGAAGCACTAAGAACAGGCATGGAAAATCCACCCCAGCCTCACTCAGAAAATGCTCAGCAGGTTCCAGGGCAGCCGCAAAGCAAATTGGAATCTATGATGTTCACCATGCAACAAAGTATGATGGAACTTATGTCATTCATGAAAACAACCATGCAAACCCTTGTTCAGAACCAGAACATGGTAATTCAGTTGCTTGTAGCACAACAGTCCAAATAATAAATGACTAACCTACGTATATCCATGTGGAATGCCAACGGCATTTCACGGCATAAACTTGAAATAACTCAATTCCTAAACGTAAATCACATCGACGCCATGCTGCTGGTTGAAACGCACCTCACAGGGAGATATAACTTCCATATAAGAGGTTATACCTTTTACCGCACAGATCATCCGGATGGCAAGGCCCACGGCGGAACGGGCATCTTAATCAGAGAACGCATCAAACACCATTTTCATCAACGGTTTGCAACAAATTACCTGCAAGCCACGTCCATAAAAGTGCATTCAGGAAACGGCAACCTTTGTATTGCCGCTGTCTACTGCCCACCTCGATTTACTATCTCTGAAGGTCAATTCATGGACTTCTACAACACTCTGGGGGATCGCTTCATAGCCGCAGGAGACTACAACGCCAAACACACGCACTGGGGATCACGCCTCGTGACTCCCAAGGGAAGGCAACTGTATAATGCACTTATAAAGGTGAGCAATAAACTGGACTACGTTTCTCCTGGTAGCCCCACATATTGGCCTGCAGACCCAAAAAGATCCCAGATCTAATTGATTTCGCGGTGACAAAAAACATCCCACGCAATCTAATAAGCGCCATAGCACTACCGGATCTCTCATCTGACCACTCGCCTTTGTTGATAAGCCTTCTTCAAAGCCCAGAAATTACGGACCACCCCTACAGGCTGACGTCGCACAACACTAACTGGATGAAATACAGAAAGTATGTGAGTTCCCACATTGAGCTAACTCCCCCAACTAAATATCGAAGCGGACATCGACTGCTCCACCTCCGCCCTGGAAGAGGTACTCGTCACAGCAGCCAGGATCTCAACCCCTATTCGGAAAGTTGGGGAATTTAAAGTTCAAAACCAACCGGCAAATCGAACAGCTGGTTCAGGAAAAGAGGCGTCTGCGACGAGCGTGGCAAACCAGCAGATCGCCATGCTCAAAGCAACGTCTTACTGAAGCCACCCGCAATCTAAACCGGGCCCTGAAGCAAGAAGCTGAAAATGAACAACTTAAATATATTGGAAAACTCTCGCCAACTAGTACAAAGCATCCCTTGTGGAGGGCTCACCCAAATCTAAGCTCTCCAATTCAAACCGTCACCCCTATAAGGAATTCTTCAGGGTGCTGGGCCCGCAGCGACAAAGATAGAGCCGAATCATTTGCCTTACATCTCAAAAGCGTCTTCCAGCCGAACCCCGCAGCTAATGATTATGTTCCTCCGCAAATCCACCTCGAAAGTGAATCCACGCCAACTACATTTCAGCCGAACGAGATCACAAAAGTCATCAGGGAGCTAAAACCAAAAAAGGCTCCAGGCGGTGACCTAATAACTACAAAAATGATAATGGAACTTCCGTACTGTGCTATTGAGGTCATCTGTAAACTCTTCAATGGAATCATAAGTCTCGGCTACTATCCAAGGAAATGGAAAAAATCAATTATTATAATGATACCGAAGCCCGGAAAAGATCACACGATTCCGTCATCCTACAGACCAATAAGTTTATTATCATGCCTGTCCAAATTATTCGAAAAATGCCTTCTAACGCGTATAATACCATATATGGGAGCCCACAACATTATCCCAGCCCATCAATTTGGCTTCAGAGAAAAACACGGAACTATAGAGCAAGTAAACAGAATAACATCAGAAATTCGCACAGCCTTCGAACATAGGGAATATTGCAGCGCGATATTCCTCGACGTATCTCAAGCATTCGACCGCGTCTGGCTCAAGGTCTCATGCATAAAATTAAAACACACTTGCCCGGGTACACTCATAAACTCCTTGAATCCTACCTCTACAATAGAGCCTTCGCAGTAAGATGTAACACAACAATTTCCGACAGCTACACCATCGAAGCTGGGGTCCCTGAGTAGCGCACTTGGGCCAACTTTATTCGTCCTTTACACAGCAGATATTCCCACGAGTGATCGACTAACAACATCCACCTTCGCCGACGACACTGCGATCCTTAGCCGCTCCAGATGCCCAGTCCGTGCAACAACCCAACTCGCCAACCACCTCGTGGTAGTCGAGAAGTGGCTATCTGACTGGCGTATTAGAATAAACGAACAGAAGTGTAAGCACATAACGTTTACCCTTAACAGACAAACTTGCCCTCCGCTCTGTATGAATAGCACGCAGATCCCCCAAGTTAATGAAGTAACGTATCTCGGCATCCACCTCGACAGACGTCTAACATGGCGTAGACATATCGAATGCAAGAAACTGCACCTAAAACTGAAAGCCAGCAGCCTCCACTGGATTATAAACTCACGATCGCCCTTATGTCTGGACTACAAGGTCCTGCTGTACAACTCCACTCTTAAGCCAATCTGGACGTATGGCTCCCAGCTGTGGGGGAACGCGAGCAGAACCAACATAGACATCATACAGCGAGCCCAATCAAAAATCCTGCGAACTATCACTGGGGCACCATGGTATATTCGTAACCAAAACATCCACAGGGACCTCTGCATTCTCGCAGTAAAAGATGAAATAGACAAGCAAAAAGCGTCCTACAATGAAAAACTCTCTGTCCACCCAAATCCTCTAGCAAGGGTCTTGACTCGGGTCTCCACTCGAACCCGCCTGCAACGTACAGACCTTCCAACCCAGCCATAATTTGTCAGGGCCACTATCTCAGTCTACATGACTCCTAGTTAGGTTATAGTATAAGATTTGATACACTTATTGTTAGTCTCGTAAATGAGAAGATTCAATAAATAAAAGCAAAGCATAAAAAAAAAAAAAAAAAAAAAAAAAAACAGCTCGTTTGTTTGACCTTTTGGGATTATTATGTCCATTGATTACACGAGCAAAAATCTTGCTTCAGGCACTGTGGCGACAGAAATTAGATTGGGACGAATCCGTTTCCATAAACTTGCATACCAGTTGCAACGAATTTAAGCAGACAAATAGTTTATCAAGACTTCTAACTGCAAGGTATAGAATGTCCCCACTTAAAACAAAATCAATTCCAAGGCTCGAGCTGTGTGCAGCCCATCTGCTGGCCAAACTATGGCCTCAAGTATCTCCTTTGCTTATCAAATTGGAGTTTGAAAGCATTAACTTCTGGTCGGACTCACAAGTTACTTTATAATGGTTAAAGAGGGATCCATCCACTCTTGCAACATTTGTCGCAAATAGAGTTTCTGAAATCCAAGAACTTACTTTTCACGTCTTTCCCGAGTCGTGGCCAGAAATATCGGTTCTTGACCCTTTTCAGCGTTTTAAAGATTCCCAAATGGCCAGCTTCTGCTGTGCTGTGATTCTCTGTAAGCACCTGTTGAATCTCGTCTTCCGATATGCACAGTTTCTATGGTTGTAGGTCTCTCTTGTCCCCGCTTAGTCGGTAGAGTCGGCCTTCCATTATCCGGAACTCCTCGTTTCCTGGGTCTTCCCTCACCTCCTCGTATTTCTCCTTCAGCCACTCTTCCGTCCTTCCTATGGTCTTTAGCTCGATCCTCAGCGCTCTTGATAACGCGTCCGCCACTGCGTTTAACTTTCCTTTCCTATACTGGACTTCGAATTGGAATGGTTGGAGCCCTAACGCCCTGGCCACTCTTCCCGATGGACTTTCGATTGAGTTCAACCATCGCAGTGCCATGTGGTCTGTAGCCACTATAAACTGGTACCCCTCCAAGTACATCTTGTACTTATTGATGCCCCAGTATATAGCCAAGCATTCTTTTTCTGTTGCTCTATAGTTGCGCTCCACACTGCTCAATCTTCTTCTGGCGTATGAGATTACGTGTTCCCCGTCCTCTCCTTCCTGTTTCAGCACTGCGCCTATCTCAAAATCACTGGCGTCAGTCTGTAGTGCCGGACGTGGCACGAGATGCAGTTATGGGCACTGGTACAGTACCGGTATTGGTGGCCTCGATCCAAACAATTTAAGCAGAGTTGCTTTCTTCGGACGAAATTTGAGCGATCATCAACACTCATCGTTAGGAAACGGGGACATGTACGCAGGGGGTGAGTTCCCAGGGCGCACAGGTCACACCCTCTGGGAGTCGGAGCCATCCTGGATTCGTTGGAGTTGAATATGTGCTCGGGTGGGGAGACAATTGTCGGTCTTGGCGGAAAATGCCCAGAGTCGCTAGGCCTGACGTCGTCGATGGCCTCCAGTGTACGATAGCGCTCTGTCAGAAACGCATCTAACTTATTCCAGGTTGGAATTTCAGATTTGTTCTGGACCGACTGTTCCCAGAGAGAAAGAGTGAGATTTGGAAGCTTGGAAGAAATCATATACACAAGGAGACAGTCCCATGCCTCGACTTGAATGGATGACATCTTCAAGGATGTTAGGCAACTTTGGATAGTGCCTTGCAGCTCTTTTAAAGCGGCCCCGGATTCTTAGGGAATCGTCTGAATATTAAGAAGAATCTTTAGCTGACCGTTTACTAAAATTCGCCTATTTTCGAAGCGGTCCGTAAGGCTTTGCCACGCGGAAATAAACCCCTCATTGGTCAGCGGTGCCTTGGAAACAATGGCGCGCGCATCGCCACTCGTTTTTGAAAGAAGGTGGAACAACCTATCCACTGGCGTAAGTCGCGAATTGTTGATGTAGACTGCCGTGAAAAGGTCCCTAAAGGTGGGCCACCGAAGGTAATCGCCTTCAAAGACTTCGATGTTCACTGGTGGCAGACGACAGCCAGTAGGAGTGGGCGGTTGGATGCTTGCGGACGACTGGGTGGACTGGGAGGAACCCTTCTCTATTGCTTCGTGGAGCTGGGCGACACATTTCGAGTAGACGGAGTAACAGTAACTGTATTTGGATCCCAGCACTGTTGAGGTGGCTGGATCCTCGGCGGACACGGAAAGAAGGCACCAACAGCTCTCATAGCACTTCTTCACATCTTCCCATAAGGCCCGGATTTCGTCCAAATGGACTTGGCACATGTAAGGGGAAAACTCTTTAGTGTCAGGGGCGCCCGGAGTATGAATGTCAGCTTCGAAGTGGCTAACCCTGTCCGTTGTGGCACTGAATTTCCTCACGGCAATATCGATCGCGCAAGATGGAGTTGGACAGTTGTGGGCTTGAAGGGGTTGCAAATAGAAATTTTATATCTGGCGAAATTTGAGAAGCCGACTGGATGCCGAAGAAGAGGAAATATTTGGAAAGAAATTTGTTAGAATTGTGGGGTCGAAAACAATTTAAACTATTGCCATTGGCCAGAAGAGAAATACGTTGATTTTCCTCGTTGGAGTTGGTTAAATCGGAGCCAGCGCAAAAAAGAAAAACCCAGAAAAACAGAGCGACTGCTACTGTAGGCGGATGATGCCTTAATCGAATTGAAAACCAGAATTGGGAACAAGAATGTAGACAGGACAGTCTGAGATCTTGATGGTTTAGGAACCCAATATGTAACTATACATGGATATATATATTTGGTTTATATATATTGCGTGGCTAGGACGTGGAGTTCACTTATAGAGAAGAGGCAGTAATAGAAAATAAATAATAAACTAATAATGAGGAAATTATTGGCCGTAAAAATAATTAATTACTTGCGATCGTAATTATTACACAGCCGAAGAGGTAGAATAGAACCCTTGGCTTCGGTTCGGCCGAAAAGCTCACTGCTATGTCAAAGCAGTGCATGCGGAAGGGACGCAAGAGGGGAAAAAAACAACAACAACAATAACGCGGCCGCTGCAGCGATTAAGTCGTTAATTTGGCAAAACAGTCGCGGTCCCGCCCGTGTGGATCTGTAATGATGTTTCGTTTTTTAATATTTGTTGTATTGTCTCGGCTTTAATTTGTATTTATGTATGTATATTAGTTTCGTTGGAGAGGTAGTTTCTGGGATCGGAGGCAGAAAATAGATGTATAAAATATGTATGGGCATGCAAGCGAATATGTAGATATGTGTGTATGTGTAGGGCACAGGTTGGCACAGTGGAGCATCGATAAGTGGACTGTATATTTAAAATGAAAGGATAGAAAAACTATGTGGCGAAAATTGGCACGCACAAGAATAAGGAAACAAATATCGCGATAACGGCGGACTGTTCGGCGAACAGGGAGATTCCCGAAACAGTGCACACCGGTTGGCCAATATTTATTATGCCTTTCTCACTACACAATTTAACTTTTCACTTGTTAATTTGCGCGGAGTTGCGCCGAAATATGAAAATATGTCGCTTGTGATGCTGAGAATGCATACACATATATGTACATATGCCTCGACCGTTGGCAAGTTGTTGTACAACGAGAACGAAAAGAAAAACGGCGAGGAATACGGCGACACAAAGCGGAGACGAATGGAAAATTTCGGCGGACTAGGAGCACTATAAATTTCGGCGGACTAGGAGCACTATTAACTTCGGCGGACTAGGAGCACTATTAATTTTCTTTCTGTCGAAAACTCTCGGATGTGGAGTGGACACAGAAAAAATAAACGATCTTACAGCAGTGTGAACTAAATTTAAAGTTCGGACCACTGCTGAAGATCGGCAGCGAGAAGGAGACGGAAAGACCTTGTACTTATCTTTAGCGGCGGCACCACCAGAGCTGCTGTTGAAAAAAGGATTCCATGACGATATCCTCATCCGGCTCGAAGGACATTGTTTATGTAGGGGGGTGGCGAGGATCCTCCGCTAAAGAATTACAGTCGAGAGTCGACAATGGCATTGAGCGCCCGTAGTGTTTTATTGAACATGCATTTGGGTACTAATCTAAGCTTAAACATAAAGCCGTGCTCCCGCCCGCTATACTCCGCTAAAGCGAGAGCGGGAGATCGGCGGCGGCCGACTGCTAGATCGGATTTATCCCGAGCTCGGGGAGCGGGAGCGTCAGAGGGGCGATGCGCGGATGCGCTTGGCCAGGGAGCGGCGGAAGAGTGCAGTGGCCGAAGATGTGGAGGAGAGCATCGAGGGCGATCGCTGCCAAGACAGGTGCCGAGGAGCGGCGGAATAGTGTCGCGAAACGGCCGGAGATTGCAGCGAAGCGGAGTGCGGGCGAGCGTCGGCATGCCAGACGAACTATGCGCGGAAGCCCGAAATACGGGAGCGCAAGAGCGGCTGAGCTTTCGGAAGCTCGGTGGCCAGAGGGGGGTACAATGGGCCCCTCACGTAAACAGTAGGAAAGGCTGAGAGAAAGTCAGAGATAGCGAAGCCACTGATGGTCTTGTGGTCGCATTTAGCCCGCCCAACCTATGATCACCTTCCTTGGAGGCATGTCTCCGGTGACCCCTTTGATACCCTACGATCACGGGTACATCAGCAGAGTTCTATGTTTATGTTTTTAGGTATTCATTGTTTTAATAATTCCGTATCATTTGAACAATAGTGTAGTTCGAGGACACATCTTAATACTATTTATAAAATCTCATATATAAATGTTTTAATATAACTCTTAATTCTTATTGCCCTAGAAATGTTTCTAAAAGTTGTGAACATGAGGTGGTAACTAATTAAGCCGTTAGCTAGATAAGGTTAAGTTTCAATGAAATAGAGCGAAAATATATTCTATTTAATTACAAGTAATAGTTTTAGAGAATATTCCAAAGTTAGATTTCAATACTAGTCGAGATGGTTTTCAAGGAAACCGTAAACGGAATAATTTATTCCTAATCGTGATGAATTTTGTTTGTTTCTATCGGCTAAATGGTATTGATTTCGAAAATCTCGTAAAGCAAGATTTCATAATAATAGTGAATAATTTTAATGCTTTTAAGTTTTAAAAAATTTCATTTCGATTCGTAAGGCATTTGTAAGAGATCATGAAGACTACAAGAATAACCGCACCATAAGGTCGGGTTCATACAACTCACTCAGGATGGTTCCAACGATGAAGATCGATCTCCGACGTGGGTCGCTGAAAATTAAAGGAGCAGACTCTCGCCCTACTTCGACATGATAACTTCTCGAAATCCCTTAGCACTCGCCTTCACTTGCTTCTTAGCCATAACAAATTCATTACCGATTAAGAAAGCTCTTAAAAATCAAATATTCTATAAATTTACACTAAAAATAACTTTCGCGCAATAATTCTTCATTAATTTTGCCTCTAGGCAGTGAATTTCGTAATATTAATTATTTATCCATAGGTATTTAATTCATTTAGTTCTCCACAAAGATCTCCACTTTGGATGCCAGTGCTCCGTTGTATTCGAATGATATTTCTTTAGTCAGTGAGGTTATACTTGATCACAAAACGAAGTTTAACTGAGGTAAGGTTAAACTCGATCGGCCATGCCAGAGCACAAAAATATGAAAGTGAGGTTAGGGCTGACATGGCTCGCAGACCAAAACATCGGTTATCTCACGAAAAAAAAGAAGACACTATATTATGCTGGGGTGCTCCTTGCTGGTGCGCGTTCTATGCGCCGAGGATGCGCTGCGAGACTACATTCACCCGAATTGGTAGCAACGCATCCGTGCTAGGTTTCCATCCTACGGGCTGGAGAGCCCCTCCTAGGAGTTCACCCTGAGGGGTGCTCCTCTGGACGCTCTAGAAGTTCAGCCGATGTTTCAGATTATGCTTCGAACTCCTCTGTTTAAACGCCTCCTTAACTCCTTAGGAGTTCATTCGTGGGGCACAATCTGCGAAATTCAATCAATTAATAGCCGCGTCGCATTGTCAGCAACTCTGGCCTACCTGTGCCCCAAAAATCCAAAATCTGGAAGTTTCCTATTGGAATTCTCCACTGATGAGGGTTAATTATTGCTGTTCAACCTTTGCACCAGCAACGGCGACGATTGGTCCCATCTGGTTTACGGCAGCGTCGGCTTAAACACCAGTCTTGCGATCTGCAGGTTGCTTGAGGTTAAATCAACTCCGAAACTGCATACGCACTTGATCTCCACTATATACAGGCCGATGCTAACACGTGAATCAATATTTCACACTTTTATAACTTTTACCACTCTTCCTATTAGCACGACTATATCTGCTGTTGGCTTGGTGAAAAAGAACTTTTGCCGGAAACAAAACTTGATTAGCGATGGCAACCGGTCATACGTGGCAGTTGTCAACGCTATCGATACAGCAAGCTCACCATCGATATTTTCTCGCTATGGTCGATCTATGTTTCCAATATCAACTATCGATGCCGGTGCAAGTCTAGACCAAATACTAGACAAAAATTCATACGATCTAATCTGGTATATACCAAATCTAGATTTATGCTGAGTTTATTATTTGCCCAACTCAAAACGCTACACGTATTCCCTCACTGGTTCCGTCTCTCGTTGTCTTAGCTGTGCGATCTGCGTTTCCAGTTTTTTCCTCGTACCTTGGTGGCAGAAAGTACTCAAGGAGCTCCGTTGTAAGTTCTTTCCAGGTGTCTATTTTGCTTGGTGTTGTATTCCGCCAGTCGATCGCAGCCTCTTCTAGAATAAACGGCATTGTTTGCACGAGCTGGTCTTTTTGTATTCCGTATCCGGTCGCCCACTATTCCATTTTGTTCAGGAATTCCAGTGGGTTGCTTGTTCCTTGATATCGGATACCCCAGTTCCGCACTCGGTCCACGATTTCTGTTTCCACTTTTTTCTCCATTTTCGTGTCCTTTTCCGTATCCATCTCTAGTTTTTGTGTTTCGGCTTTAGTTACTACTAGTGCCGGTGGTCTCTGTCCTGGACTTTTGTCCCTTCTATGCTTCGCTATTAGTTCCGTTAGTCTCTGTTTAACTTCCTCTCTGTGATCGACCCTTTTCGAGAATGCCGACAATAGTCGTCTTAACTCCTCGTTCGATCCTGACGTGTCTATTCCGAACTCGGCTGCGTATCCCGTTAGTTCGTCCTTGGTCGCTACACATACCCAGGTCGACATTCCTTTATCGGAGTCGGATTTCTTGCAACCACTTCACCTGCCTCGGGCGCCACTGTGACGATTTGTCAATCACTGGGTGGCTCAAGGATGGCCAGGATTCGTCGCAGACATTTATTTTTGTTGCAGGTGTGGTTGCTGAAAGAAAGAGCCGACCCGATCCCAGGATATAACGCCCAGGGTATACTAGGTACACGGATAAGTTCAGCTTTATTGATCTAAGAATGTACAATGCGTCAGACGAGGGTGACGGCGACACGAAGCGCTCGACTACCCGTGCCGCGGGTGACGGTGGGCCGGAACTCGGGTATGGGGGGCCGGTCTAGCCCGTATGGATCGCGGCGTCGGGTGTGCCGGGACTGCTCCGGATGTTGACAGGGACCTCGGGTCGTTGGCTTCGGGTGTTGCGGGCGGGATGTTGGCCTTCCTTGGTCGCCCTATGAGAATAATCCAGAGGCCCTGAGGTCTCCTAGTTATGAATAATGGTTTGAGAGTCCCTGAGGTCTGCCAGATATGGAGAACGGTTTGAGAGGCCCTGAGGTCTGCCAGGTAGGGAGAAAAGTTTGAGAGGCCCTGAGGTCTGCCAGGCAGGGAAAACAGTTTGAGAGCCCTTGAGGTCTGCCAAATATGGGGAACAGTTTGAGAGGCCCTGAGGTCTGTCAAATATGGAGAACAGTTTGAGAGGCCTTGAGGTCTGCCAGGTAGGGAGAACAGTTTGAGAGGCCCTGAGGTCTGCCAAATATGGAGAACAGTTTGAGAAGCCCTGAGGTCTGCCAAATATGGAGAACAGTTTGAGAGGCCCTGAGGTCTTCCAATTATGGAGAAGTGTGAGAGTTTGAGAGGCCCTGAGGTCTTCCAAATACGTATAGAAGCTGTGAGAGGCCCTAAGGTCTTCCAAATACGTATAGAAGGTTAGCGGTTTGAGATAATATAGTTAAGTCCTTTTATATTACTAGTTTTATCACCTTCCTGCTGGTCCTTGTGAAGTCCTTCTCCCTGATCCACGCTGATGCTGCTAGACTTGTTTCGCCGATCGCTGGCGGAGACTGATGCTTATCGTGGCGGTGGCCCGCTTTATATAGGGCTCTGGCTGGCATAGTGTGCCCGCTTATTTGTCGTTATTTTCGCCGCCTTAGTGTGCCCACTCCCTCGGTGGGACAGTGTGCCCACTTCTGCTTGGCTCTGGCGCGCGCGCGCGGATTGTTTGAATTTGAAGTTTATGTTCGAAGTTTAGTTTATTTCATTACTTCATTATATTTAGTTTACTCCATTATATTTCTCCATTATATTTCTCTTATTTCTCTTATATGTTATTCTTACATATTATTGTGCGCATCAAGTGTCAAACATGTATCAGGAGTTTATGAGAGAGTATCTTAACCTTGGACACATGTCAATCCTTCCAACACCTCCTCCAGAGAAACACTATTACATTCCACATCAATGTGTCCTGAGACCTGATAGTAGCACCACAAAGTTGCGAGTTGTTTTTGACGCTTCAAATAAAACGTCAACCTCGATCTAATTAAATGAGACTCTAATGGTGGGTCCAACTATTCAGAGGGAGCTTTACGCTATTCTGGCAAGATTTCGTTTGCACAAATATGCCTTGACGGCTGATATCTCAAAGATGTATAGGCAAGTTAACATTGCAAATGAAGATAGAGACTTCCAACTTAT
Source organism: Drosophila bocqueti (assembly GCA_018151655.1). Lineage (NCBI taxonomy): Eukaryota > Metazoa > Arthropoda > Insecta > Diptera > Drosophilidae > Drosophila > Drosophila bocqueti. The sequence goes on from JAECXF010000072.1 coordinate 36,756, forward strand.
CGTTTGGAGGGAAAATTCGACGCAAGTTCTCCAAACCTATCGCATCAACACTGTCACTTTTCATCTAGCCAAATGAGCAACAAATCACCCAAGCTTGATGACCAACCAGGGATAAAAAAAAATGTCTAACACTTCTGAATCCGTTAAAACGATTGGGATGAGATGGAACCCTCAGAATGATGCGTTTCATTATAGCTTGGAGGATTCGTTTAGTCCTTACCACCAACTAAACGCAACGTTTTGTCCGTCACAGCTCGTTTGTTTGACCTTTTGGGATTATTATGTCCATTGATTACACGAGCAAAAATCTTGCTTCAGGCACTGTGGCGACAGAAATTAGATTGGGACGAATCGGTTTCCATGAACTTGCATACCAGTTGGAACGAATTTAAGCAGAATTTACTAGCAATTGACAAGATCTTCATTCCTCGATATGTCTGTCTGTCTGACTATGACACTGTTCAAATCCACGGATTTGCTGATGCATCGAGCCACGCCTATGGCTGTTGAATTTATATTCGTACCGTGGCTGGGACAAATAGTTTATCAAGACTGCTAACTGCAAAGTCTAGAGTGTCCCCACTTAAAAAAGAGTCAATTCCAAGGCTCGAACTGTGTGCAGCGCATCTGCTGGCCAAACTATGGTCTCAAGTATCTTCTTTGCTTAACAAATTGGAAATTGAAAGCATCAACTTCTGGTCGGACTCACAAGTCACTTTATACTGGTTAAAGAGGGATCCATCCACTCTTGCAACATTTGTCGCAAATAGATTTTCTGAAATCCAAGAACTTACAGGGAATGTAGTTTGGCGTCATGTGCCTACGGAAGAGAATCCGGCTGATTTAGTCTCTCGTGGAACAGACATAGAGGGTTTAAGGTGTACTCTATGGGAAAATGGTCCGGATTTCTTACTCCGAAGTCCAAGCGAGTGGCCTCGATCCCATCAGATTGAAGTTTCAACGGAGTTACAGTTGTCTGAGAACAAAAAAGGCGTGGCAGTATGTTCCGTCACAAGAAACAAACCGAATGTCTTTATTGAGCTTGTTGGAAGATGTTCATCATTTAGTAAGCTCCTACGGGTCATGGCCTACGTAAATCGATTTATTCAAGGGAAGAAGCGTCAACGCGAGGTCGTCATTTCGGCTAACGAACTGAAGTTGTCGTTCCTTAGGATGGTCCAAATAGTTCAAAAGGCGGAGTTCAGTTCAGAATACGTCAAGTTGAAAAAGGCTGAAATTTTAAGCCAACATCTACAACGTTTAAATCCTTTTATACACACCAGCGATTTAGAAGGTGTGAAGTTCAACTTAATCTGAGTTGGAGGGAGATTGCTAAATGCACCAATTCCGTATGATGACAAATTTCCTCTATTACTGTCCTCAAATTCAGAATTTGTTTCGCTATTTCTTTGTAACCTGCATCGGACTCATTACCATGCCGATGTCAAGGTGATGGTGTCACTTTTGAGGCAACAGATATGGCTGATCAATGCGAGAGATGCATGTACGAAAATTGTCCGTAGCCGGTGTAAACCAGTGCTGATGAGCCAGATAATGGGCAATTTGCCAGCCGATAGGGTCCGAATGGAGCGCCCTTTTTAGTTTGCGGAGTAGATTTTTGTGGATCCTTAAAGATCCGCGGTAGACCCCCTATCAAAACTTATGTGGCCGTGTTTGTGTGCTTTTCGTCAAAGGCTGTTCACCTTGAACTTGTTGTCGACTTATCCACTGACAGCTTCTTATCCGTATTTAAAAGGTTCGTCGGGAGGAGAGGGCTGCCGGAGAAGGGGTACAGCGACAACGCCACGAACTTCGTTCGAGTGGTGTTTCATACCGCCGAGGTCGCCACACTTCGGAGGACTTTGGGAGGCAGCCGTCAAGTCCGCCAAACACCGGTTGCTGCGAGGAGTCGGCAACGCCGAGCTCACAACGGACGAGTTGAGCACCCACCTGGTCGAGGTAGAGGCGCTGCTCAATTCGCGTCCAATCGCGTCGTCGGGCAACGATCCCAACGATGGAGAGGCCCTAACACTAGGACACCTACTAATAGGGCAGCCTCTGATCACGCTGCCGCAAGAATCCGTCATAGGAGAAGTCTGCAGCAAGGCCAGTTTCGCGTATTTGAAGCGGTGGCGAATGCTGTCCGCTCTCAAGCAGCAGTTTTGGGACGGCTGCTCCAAGGACTACATTGCCAGCCTGCAGCAGCGGAACAAATGGAGCGTCGGATGCCGCGATCTTGAGGTCGGTTGCCTGGTAATCGTCCACGAGGACAACGTACCCCCGCAGCGTTGGCTAACAGGCCGCGTGGTGGAAACAACAGCAGGCGAGGACGGTAGAGTGCGTGTGGCCGACGTCAGGAGGCGTCATCAAGCGCGCAATCCATAAGCTTGCATTGTTGCCAGTGCACACTGCTCCTGTCGAGGAGATCAAAGAGCCGAAGGCCTTTAACGGGGCCGGAATGTTGGAGCAGTAGTTTAAGTTTTCATTGTTAAATAAGTTATATATAAGCTTAGTATTGTTAAATATGAATTCGGTATGAAATGTAAACAAACCAAATGTAAACAATGAATTGTAAAAAGCTTATCAGTGCGCTCAAGCATAGTTGAGTGGTTTAGATCAATCTGATAAGCTTTCGCCCTTCGTCGCTTTACAATGTTCGGATGCTGCTGTGAGGAGCCGATTGGCCCTCACAAATTAAATAATATAAATAAAAACATATAAATAATAAATAAATATATAAATAATAATACAAATAAATAATAATATAAATATCATATAAATATATAATTAAATAATAATATCAAGAAAGGCCTAAATAATGTAAATAATAGAATTAAATAATAAGAATAAGTTATATATATATTCCCCCGGTACTAGTTTTATAAGCGATAGGTAGTAATTAGCTAAAGGCTACGGCAGCCACATACGATAGTTAGAAACTATCATCCCTAACCCGAGCTCGCCCCGTTAGCCTGGAAGGCTAGCACACACCGACACACACACACCAGCACACAGGAACTCACGGCGAGCGGTCGCCCGCGCAGGCGCTCCGGTTAAAACTCGCGTTGTGGCAGTGTCCCCTAGGGTAAAAAGTGGAAGCGGTGGTCAGGATGCAGCGAGAGCGTGGACTCTGGACTCACCAGTCGAGGCACGGCTCCTGTAGGCTGTGGAAGCCATATCGGTGCCCACCGATCCGGCGAGATGGATGTCGGCCAGGGGTAAGCGGGGATAGTTCGTCCCAAAACTTTCTCTTTTGCCATCTCTTCCGCCGTTGCACCCTTTCTCTTCGGGTCAAATGTGGCCGCCCCCACATATTATGCCGGTCACGCCAGCTGTCCGCTGGACCAGCTGTTCGATCAGCTGCAGAACAGTGTAGCGAAACGAGCGCATTGCGCGAGTCCGGCAGCGCTGCGGCGCCGCACTCTAGCGCCGCACACTAAGCGCCGCACACTAGCGCCACCTGTGCGATGACAGAAGCTGCTTGCTACAAGCTTCAGCAAACGATCGCTGCGGAGGGTGTAGCACAGTTTTCCGGGCTGCTGCTCGGGATCCTTGGCAAGGAGCCTAAATCCTGCCGCGTTTCGCCCTGGCCGAGGTGCGCTCGCGGAGCCGTAGGGTGTAGAAGGTCACGGATCGGACCAACTGCCATCCCCACCGCCATGGCGGAGCACCAAAAAAGGGGCTCTGGCGACCGAGGCGGGGCGGTATAACCCCCATCTAAATGAAGCCGAAACGAAATCTTCGGCCACCGAGGGAGGCTCCGCGTGGACCCGAGTCGGCCAAACCAATCGACGTAAGCCCGGTGCAGTCCGGGCTAAGGTCACCGTGTTTCCCTTTGCGGAAACGAGAGCAAACCCACGTAGCGTCTGTCCATATTGGGCGGCTGCGTGGTCTGCGTCTGAGCCATAGTGGCCGGCAGCTTCTAAACCTGGCAGAAGCGAGGGTCCCCCTCGTTGCTTCCGATGCCTAGAGCTCGGGCACATTGCCATCAGGTGCAGGAGCCTGGTGGACAGGAGCAGCTGCTGCATAAAGTGTGGCAAGGAAGGGCACAAGGCAGCCGCCTGCAGCAAGACGTCAACAGGTCAACCTGGCAGAGGAGCCAACCAACGACCCGGCAGCAACAGCAGCCCGGTCAGGAACGGCGGTGCGGACCTCCCCAGAACGACATGCAGCTGATTCAACTCAACCTGAATCACTGCAGAGCGGCGCAGGACTTGCTGCTGCAGACGGTTCGCGAGGTAGCGGCAGACGTCGCTATCCTTAGCGAGCCCTACAGGACGAGGGAAGGAGCGGAGTGGGCAAAGGACCGCACTGGCAAGGCGGCCCTATGGCTTTGCGGAGACAGCCAACGGCGGATGTCCAGCATCCGGGCAGCTGACGGCTTCGTGAGGGCAAGGGTGGATGGCTACTGGCTATATAGCTGCTACCTGGCGCCAAGCCTTCCGCTGGGAGCGTTTTGCCGGATCTTGGACGAGCTAAGCTGTGATCTTCGTGGGAGGACCAACGTGGTAGTCGGAGGCGATTTCAATGCCTGGGCGCAGGAGTGGGGATCCACCTCCACAAATGCCAGGGGACGGGCGGTCCTGGAGGCGTTTGCCTCGACGGATGTCGTTCTGCTAAATGACGGAGCAAGACCCACTTTTGGCAGAGCTGGAGCGGCCTCGTTCATAGACCTGACGTTTGTGAGCCCCGCAATTGCCCATAATGCCATATGGGGAGTTGGCGACGTCTACACAGGAAGCGACCATGAGGCGATCCTGTGCTCAGTTGGCGAGCATGCGAGAGTTGCGCGATCGCTACCGCAACCCGCCAAGGCGTACAAGCCGGACACGCTGTGCACCCAGGCGTTTACCAGTGCCCTGGAGGGCATGGCTGACGTAGAGGCGGACGGAGCCAACGAGATGGCAAATCGTATGGCAGCATTTCTGGAAAGTGCCTGCGACCACAGCATGGGGCAGAGAGGGGCGTTCCGAAAGAACCAGAGGCCAGTGTTCTGGTGGAGCGACTCCATAGCCGAACTTCGGACCACCTGCCTCCATGCTCGGCGGAAGCTAACCCGTGCACGTGGCTCGCCGCGAGTCGCCGAGTGCAGCGAGGCCTACAGAGTTGCAAGAAAGGTCCTCAAAACGGCTATAAGGGCCGCAAAGAGGGAATGCTTCCTTCGACTCTGCGACGAGGCGGAAAACGACCCTTGGGGAGGTGCCTACAGGCTGGTGGTGAAGGGCCTGAAAGCGGGCAGCTCAGCTCCAACGGACCCTGAAGCCCTTGACGCCATAGTTCAGGCGACAGGAGAACCAGTGTCCATGCAGCCGGATGCGGAGCGCCAACACGATGCCGGCGAGATCTCGGAGGAGGAAGTGCTTCTGACGGGAAGGAGCGTACGCCCCAAGAAGGCACCAGGCCCGGACGCAGTTCCCAATAGGGCACTGAAGCTGGCCATCGAGCTGCACCCGAAGGAGTATGCAACGCTGTACTCCAAGTGCCTAGCGGAGGGGACCTTCCCGGAAAGATGGAAGAGGCAGAAGCTCCTGCTACTCGCCAAGCCGGGCAAGCCGCTAGGGGGAGCCATCTTCCTTCCGGCCTATATGCCTCACCGACACCACTGGCAAGGTGTTCGAGAGGCTTATAGTGGCAAGGCTTAGCGCCGCCATCGAGGAAGCGGGAGGTCTCTCTCCGAGCCAATTCGGCTTCAGAAAGGGACGGTCGACGCTGGACGCCATCGAGTCGGTGATGGAAATAGCGAAAAAAGCGATATCGGGAACGAGGTGGAAAGGCGGCTCCAAGAGCTACTGTCTAGTGGTGACCCTAGACATAAGGAACGCCTTCAACACCGCCGACTGGAACCGGACGCTGGAGTGTCTCGCTGCCATGAACATCCCAGGGTACCTGCTGCAGACCGTGAGGAGCTTCTTCAGCGAAAGGGCGCTCATGGTGGACACGGACATGGGTTCCAGGGTATACGAAGTCTCCGCCGGAGTCCCGCAGGGCTCCGTGTTGGGGCCCCTACTCTGGAATACCATGTACGACGGTGTTCTGCGACTCCCAATGCCCAGCGACACCACCGTCGTGGGCTTCGCAGACGACATCGCCGTGGTCGTAGTTGCGAAGGAGCGCACTGCAGCGGAGGATAAGGCGAACACAGCAATCAGTGCCATTGAAACGTGGCTCTCAAGCGCTGGCCTGGAGTTAGCGGCCCAAAAGACGGAGGCTGTCTTGATCTCAAGCCGGAAAGCGGTGGAAACAGCCGAGGTGCGCGTCGGTGGAGTCGCGATAAAGTCGCAGAGGGCGATAAAATACCTCGGGGTTCTCATTGATACTCGACTCTCATTCAAGGAGCACCTCGAGTACGCCCATAAGAAGGCCAGTGGGACGGTGGGAGCCCTCTCACGTCTGCTCCTAAACACCAGAGGGCCAAAGCATACCACCAGGAAGCTGCTGGCAAGCGTGGTCACCTCCCAGCTGCTGTATGCGGCGCCTGTGTGGGCTGAGGCGGTCGGGACGAAGTCGTACATGCGAGGGGTAGAGTCAGCCTACAGACTCTGCGCCATACGGGTGGCATGCGCATTCCGAACTATTTCGGACGACGCCGTGCTGGTGATAGCTGGCCTAGTGCCACTGAAGGAGCTGGTACGGGAAAAAGCAGACCTTCGCAACGCGCTTCGAGGGCACCCCGGACCCGAGGGTGTCTCCAAGGCGGAGATCAAGACCGACGCCAGATGGAGGAGCTACGCCAGCTGGCAGGCTAGGTGGGACGCCTCGTCCAAAGGCCGTTGGACGCGCAGGCTGATCCCCAGCATTGACGTCTGGATGGAGAGGAAGCACGGGCAGGTGGATTTCTACCTGACCCAAGTGCTGAGTGGGCACGGATGCTTCAGGAGCTACCTGAAGAGATTCGGCCACGAGGAGGAGGACGGCTGCCCGGAGTGCGGATCCGGGATAACCAAGGACGCAAAGCACGTCACGACGAGGAGAGGAACGCGCTGGAGGCGGTGGCAGGGTCGGCGATCACCGAGGACACGCTGGTGCCGCTGATGCTGGCGGACCCAAGGACGTGGGACGCGGCGGCCGAATTTTCAGCAAAGCTGATATAGACGCTGAGGTCCCTGGAGAGGATGAGGAACGAGAGGACGGGCTGAGCGGCCTTCCTTCGTGCGAAGCATTGCTTTGCGGCCGTACCGCACGAAGCGGGCCCTTGCCCCGTCATGCCACTAAATGGCTTGTTCTTGAATGTTGTTGTTTTGTTCTTAGGTTAAATAAATAAATGAATATTAAAAAAACACACCAGCACACACAGCAAAACTCACCATGATCACGCCACCCGAAAATAGGCAAGCGCCCATGAGAGCGAGAGAGAGGGAACGACGGATCGTACGGTAAACTTCTGGAAGAAGTCGAAAAGAACTCCGAAATTTCGCGAAGCGAAAACGGAGTTGAGTTCGAGATAAGCAGTGAATTGAGACGGACGTGAAACGTAGATCGACGATCGAGTGAAAACCGCGAGTGCCGTTAAAAACCTGCAAAACCCTGGATTTTCGGAAGCAGGAGATACGGGCCGACGACTGCCACCGTACATTGGATTTGGACAATAGGATTTTGTGGAAGCAGCAAGGAGATAAGGAGGACACGGCGATGTCTGGCCCAGGACCAGCGGCGGGAGGGAGCCAGTCCAAGCGTGTGTGTCGGAGCGAGACGGGTGAGTGTTTGTGTGAGACCGCAACGAGTTGGCTAGCAGGTGTGTATAGGAAAATCTTTGCGAGCCCTCACTATAGAGTGCGGTCAGACCGACTCTAGAAAATGCATGTTCTTGATCTAACCTATAAAACACTTCGAGTAATTATGCGAGACTCGGAAATTATATGAAGTACGAGAAACATAGAAAATATGGAAATAAAAAAATAGTTAAAGGAAAATAAGATTTTGGAAATTATAAAATAATGGAAAAGGGCGAAAACACAGAGAGAAAAATGTGGAAGTTTGTAAATATGAAACCTTGAAATTATACAAAGTAGGAAATTATAAAAGCAAAGAAATAATAAAAAGGAAAACGAGAGAAATATTTTGAGAACAAAAATATGAAAAATAAATAATTACATTAAATTTAATCAATTGTGTTTAATAAATAAAAGGTTGGGAAGGCGGGAAACCAGGAAAATAAAAATATACGGGAAATAAACATGGCAAAGAAAAATATGAAAATTAAAAAAACCACGAGGTGGGGAAAAATTGCGTAACGGCGGGATAGAGACAGCTACACTGGGAGAAAAATATTTTGAGAAATCGAACAAGATCTAATTAAATTAAATTAAATAATTAAAATAAATACCACGAGATGGAGAACCAGCTACACTGGGAGAAAATATTTAAAGAACCCAAACAAAATATAAGGAAATTAAATTAAATAAATTGTTTTTGAGAAAAAAAAATAAAATTAGCGAAGAAAAATGGTCATAGGAATAAATGATGAAAAATAATAAGGAAAATAATGAGACATAGGCCGACTGAGGAAAACTATATCCAACCCATGAAATAATTTAAATTACATTTTACGAAGTTATACCTTTTGAGAAATTCTCAAGTAAATCTGAATATAACTTGGACGGGCCAGGCACAGCCGGCCGGAGCAAAGTCGCTAATATTTCTTCCTTTCCCTCTCGGTCCTTCGGCCCCAAACATGCATGAAGGCTAACTCTGTGGCTTTCCTCTGTCACACCCTATCAACATATTTTTTTCGTGTAACCCGGTGGCTGGCAAACTCCACCCCACGTCAACCCACCGTCTCATCATAGTCACATTGTCCCATATCTTTATAAATTTTCTGTAGAGAGACCCTGGCGAGACTGAGTCTCTATCGCAGCCCAGATAACTACCTCACACTGCTCGTAAAAAGAGTCGAAAAACTGATGTCGAAGCTGCTGGTTGCGCCCGCGCAATAAAACTTGGAAACGAACGTCGATCTCGTCTTCTTCTTCACACCTCGCAGTGGAAATTCCCCAGCTAGGCTGCTAGCCGCCAGTCTCAATTTTAACATATTTTCTTCGGGAAAACTCTCCCGATTTTCCAGATTCTAAGTAAGCTAAAGTTTTATCGCTGCGCTGCCGGTGACGCCGGCAGGGGAGCGGCGTTCTTATATATATATGTTTATATGAGCTGTCGCCGAGCAACGGCGCTGGAGGAGGAGGAGTGCTGTAGGCACACATAGTAGGAGTCAACATTTGGCCAGTGTGAGAATGCTGACTATGCAATTATGTTTGTTAGCCTTAAACTGGACGCTCTTATTACGCTTGCCCTTGGGCTGGACTGTTTATGTATACTTTGATTGATTGATTGATTGATTTATTTGACTTCCTAACGCTACAAGTTTAGAACTTATATATTACAGCGCTAGTCACAATGAATTAAAACAAATTTTATGCATAAAATATTCTTAGTCTAACAATTTAAATTTCTTATAATTTATAATTTATTATTATTTATATATCTATGTATTTAATTTAACTTAATCCTAATCCTAAGTCGCTTTAATTTAATTTAATTTATTGGGCTGTTCTGATTTGTGAGAGTACCTTTTCCTTAATCTGCATCGCATTGCTAATGTTTTTAATATTATTTTGTTTTTAATGTTATTTATGAAAAATTGTCTTTCGGAAGTCAGTGATCTGGGTCTTATGCATATTAGGTTGTTTATTCGTCTAGATGCAGTGAATGTTAATTTTTCAAATAAATAATCTGGCTCTTTCTGATAAATTAATTTGTGAATAAATGTCAGTAATCTCATCTTTATCCAACCATTAAGTTCTAGGTCAAAAATTTTATAGGCATAACTAGACACATGTTCCGTCCGTGGCAGATTGAATATGTATCTTGCAATGCTATTAAAAACTATCTTTAGTTTATTATGGCTGATCGAATCGCAATTTGAAAAGACTTCTAATCCATAAAACATAGAAGGGACTAAACATGTTTTTGCTATTAGCATACGAACATTTGTAAGCAGACATCCCTTAGTCATAGACAATGTTCTCAGCATTCCATATATTTTTCCTACTGCCTTTGCGATGTGATCATTCCAGGTAAGTGTCCTATTAAATGTAAATCCCAGATTCACGGCTTTTTCGACATACTCCAATGGAGTGTTATTAATCTGAAGTCGTCCTATATTATCTAGATTAATTTTTTTCCTACTTATTACGAGACACTTAGACTTGGATGGGTTTATGCCTAGCCCATTTTTGATTGCCCATTCACTTACTCGTGCAAGTTCACTGTTACATACATCTATACATTCACTTATTCTGTTTAAAGGACGACTCACATACATTTGAACATCATCGGCATACAAATGAACACTACAATTCGATAACACAGATGAAAGGTCATTAGCATAAAGTGTAAATAACAATGGACCAAGCACTGAACCTTGGGGGACACCACGAGTAACATTTTCAAAATCAGACGACACATTTGACAAAACAACAGATTGACGACGATTATTTAAGTACGAAGACACAAGCTTAACAGACGTTTTTGAAAAATAAAACATATTTCGTAGCTTTGAACATAGAATATTATGGTTGACAGTGTCAAAAGCCTTGCTATAGTCCAGTAAAACTAAAAATGTAACATTGTTATCGTCCATTTGTTTCCGTATATCGTCAGTAATTTTTAAAATAGCTGTGGTACAGCTTCGATTTTTTCTAAATCCAGATTGATTATTACTTAGCATTTCATTGTCAGTGAGGAATTTATTTATTTGGTTTGCCATTATATTTTCTAATATTTTGGAAAGGTAGGGCAGTATCGATATAGGTCTGTAGTCATTATTTTATTTCGGAATAGGAACAATTTTTGCCGTTTTCCAGCAATCTGGAAACGTCGAGGTTGTTAGCGCCGTATTAAGAATATGCGTTAAATAAGGTAGAATCTTTGGTAGAAGGATTTTAATAAACTTCGGATTAATGTCGTCAAGTCCAGTCGCATCACTCTTGATTATATTTATTGTCTGTAGAATGTCACATTGATTAACGCACATAAACCTAAACCTATTATCACAGACGATTTCAGCTGCAGGTGGTTGTCTTGAATATTGATTGTCAATAACTTCAGGTACTGAGCATTTTATAAATAGTTTATTAAGTTTATTGACATCAGTGTCCTGTTCCACTCTCCCTTTAAATTTCCCTATTCCCAAACTTTTTTTTGTTTTCCAAGTTTCTTGATTAGAGTTTGTACTATTAAACTTACGGGAATAGTAGCTTGTCTTAGCAATCTCAACTAGCTTAGTCACAGATCGTCTTAACAACCTAAATTTTTGATATTCTCGAGATGTCCTATACCTTTTCCACTTTTTGTAAGCTACGTCGCGTTCACTGATTGCAGTCCGAATGCCATTATGAAACCATGGTTTTTCCGATGCTCGAATTCGTTTACTTCGAACCGGAACGCAACTGTTATAAAGTTTGCTTATGTTGTCCTGAAAGTGCTTTACTTGATCGTCCACTTCTATCCCAATTAAAGCAATTAAATGCTATATTTATATGTTCATAATTTATATTTCTGAAGTCCCTAAAAACTATAGTATGGTCATGGTATAAAAGGTCAATTTCATACGTCAGAAAGATGAGGTCATGTTTTGAAAAGGACGGCACGATAAGTTGGTCATATAAAACAGCTCTGTCAGTATTAGTCACAAAAAACACATCTAGTAATGAGCTGCGAGTGTTGCAGAAATGTGTGGGGGAAGAAATATTCACTGCATTTAACCCTAGCGTATCCATATTATTTGTAAGGTGTGATTCTCTTATTAAGTCACTATTAAAGTCTCCCGCTAGAATGACATCCGCATAATTTGTCGATAAATCAGTTAGGACACTTAAAAAATTTTCATAGTTCGTCCGACAATTTGGCCGATAGGCGCACCCAATAAGCATTTTTGCAGTCTGTTGCAGCTTATATGTAATTTCAATAAATATATATTCCACCGAACTACAAGCAGGATGTTTACATACAAATTTGGACTTCAATTTTTTGTTAACATACATTGCAACACCTCCACCATGACTTTCACGATCAGAACGATACAAGTAATAGCCGTCACATTCAACTAAGACATCACTAATATTTGGGACAAACCATGTTTCAGATATACATATAACATCGATAGCTGAGTTGATAAAGAGATACCGGAATTCATCTATTTTTCTTGTCAGACTTTGAGCATTTATATGGCAAATTTTTAGTCCAGATCTCTGCGTTCCGAGAATGCGGAGTACGGCACGGCTATTTAGGTTATTTTGATTTATGTTGTCCTCCATGTATCCTAATAATTTTTAAAAGTATTAGCCCCGCTCGCATTTTTACAAAAATTATACGACAAATAAAGACTCCCACAATAAATTTAAGCATCCTTATATAGCGACTGATTTTAAAAACTGCTAAACTTATTATATAAAAAATCCATTTAACGTTAAAATTATGTTTAAAATTATGTTTAGGCGCGAAAAGAACTATTCTGTAAAGCTCCAACACTCGAAGCTTCTAAGGTAAGGGACTCGTTACCGAGGCCCATCTCCAGATGATCCAAGTAGCCGAAACTCTGCAAGCACCTGGTATCTCCTCCTACTCTTTCCTTCACAAATATCTCCCCTCGCCGAGTGAAAACAGCTGATAAGCGCTTTATCCGTTTGAGATGCATTGCTCGTTTAAATATTTCATACTTTGGCTTCGTCAGCTGCTCGTTGATGTATATAAACGCTGGCGAGTCTAGGCCTATGAGCTTTAAGCTTAGTTGTGTTTTACTGTTTCGCCGGTATGCAGCCACCGCACGTAACAGCAACGCCTTATCGGTCAGGTGATCCAATTTTATAATAATAATTGGATCAACCATTGATTGTGCGGGTTGTTTCGGTCGCACTCGGAAAATGTTGCGAATTTTAGGTGGAGGAGTTAATTCGAGTGAGAAGCAGAGTGCGTGGAAAAGTGCCCTCAAGTTCTCCCCCTCCACGTGCGGGACTCCATGCCAGCGCAAGTCGCATGCGATTTCTGCCTCTGCCTGCGCATTGCAGGTTGCCCTAGCCTGGCCTCGAGCTCCTCGACGCGTTTATTGTTTTGGTTGTCCTCCAGTTTCTTCTCCAATTCTGAGACCCGCTGCTTTAACGCGCCCATCTCTCTCACCTCGTTCTCCAGTTTGGCCACAAGCTGGCATAGCTTGTCATACCTCTCGGTCATCGGCTGAAACTTCTTCTCCAGGAAGGCAGTCAGACTTTCCTTAAGGTCTGCGAATTTGAGGTCGAACTTCTGCAGCAGCTGGGCATCAGAGTTCCGGAATGCGTCCTGGTCGAGCTGAGTCTCCTTCCTTGATCGCTTTGCCACGGAAGTCATTGTTGTTGTTTTGTGTGTTATATGTGCGCGCTTTGTGTTTATGTCTCTATGTATGTTTAAGCGGTTTGACTCGGTTTGATGTAATTGTACTTTGTTCGATTCGCACGACAATAACAAAAAGGACAGTGTTTTCGAGCTATTTGTTATTTATTAATAACAGTGTTTTAAAGTGCAACTTAGTGTTTTCTCCGATATAGACGAACAGAACTATGTTAGTTTCGCAAGAAAAAAACAAAGTTTAGAATTTTTAAACTGTATTTCGACTAATAAAGTTGTTTTAATGCGGAGTAGAAGTAAACACGTCCGTTTGATATATCATAAATTTGTCTTTTGCAACAGGGTGCTACATGTGTTTGTGGTACAGTAGTACATCGCTATATGTGCATACTGCATCTCCCTCCCTTTGAAAAATAACGAAATTTATTAAGTTCATTTATAAGATTTTATTTTAAAGATTAATTTGTAATGAGGATTTTCTTATATACATGTATATGTATATATATTTTTTTTGTGTATATATATATATTTTTTTTTTTGATTACTAATAATGTTTGTTTATGTAGGGGGGTGGCGAGGATCCTCCGCTAAAGGATTTCAGCAGAAAAGTATTATATATATCCCACGAAGAAGAAGGCAGTGAAAATATTCGAGGGTCGTCATCGACTGGCATGGAGTGCCCGTAGTGCTTTATTGAACATGCATTTGGTTACTAATCTAAGCTTAAACATACAGCTGTGCTCCCGCCCGCTTTACTCCGCTAAAGCGAGAGCGGGAGATCGACAGCGGCCGACTGCGTTCGGATTTATCCCGAGCTCGGGGCGCGGGAGCATCAGAGGGCGAGAGCGGATGCGCTTGGCCAGGGAGCGGCGGATGAGTGCAGTGGCCGAAGATGTAGAGAGGAGCATAGAGGGCGATCGCTGCACAAGAAAAGTGCCGAGGAGCGCAGCGGAGCGGAGAGCGGGCGAGCGTCGGCACGCTCGACGAACTATGCGCGGAAGCCCGAAAGACGGGAGCGCAAGAGCGGCCGAGCTTTTGGAAGCTCGGTGGCCAGAGGGGGTACAATGGGCCCCTCTCGAAAACAATGTTTAAATGAAAAGAATTATGAAAATATAAAAATTTTAAGTAGGAGCTCATAATTGCTCTTGTTTTGTTTATTAATAATGTTTTGTTCTTAAATGGTTGTTGTAAAATAAATAATTTTTTTTTTATTTGTTTTATATATGTTTATTTATTTATTTATTATACCATGTACCGTAGGTACAAAGGTATATTAATTTCGTGCAAATGTATGTAACAGGCAGAAGGAAGCATTTCCGACCCCATAAAGTATATATATTCTTGATCAGCATCAACAGCCAAGTCGATATAGCCATGTCTGTCTGTCCGTCTGTCCGTCTGTATGAACGCCTAGATCTCAGCAACTATAAGAGCTAGAGCCACCAAATTCGGTATGTAGGTCGGAATGTTTTGCACGCAGATCAAGTTTGTTTCAGATTTAAAAATTTCCCCCCCACTCCCCCGCAAATCAATAAAAACGTTTTGCAGCCACAAATATTACCATAGATCTTTCTTTTTTTGCATAGGCATGCATATGTAGAACATGTATCCATACCGAAAATCTGGTAAAGATCGGGTGAAAAACACAAAAGTTATTTACTTATCAGTGTGCTATCTGTTTTGCAGCTAGCAACAGGTGCATCCCAAAAAACAACAACAAAACTGATGAGCGCAAGAAACTAACTCCCGTGCGCAAAAAAGAGAGAGGGGTTATCTCTTTCTCTGTCTTGCACACGCAAGTGCATGAGATGGTGGTGGTTTTGCAAAGAGCGAGTTTGTTTACATTTCTCTAATAGGCAAAAGTCGCGATCACCTGACTTTTGTTTATCGTTGTCAAAGAGCTAATTCGAGCGGCGATATATTTTGGTACATAGTATATAACAGTCGTTCACGAACGACTGTAGCTTCCTTACTTGTTTTTTTTTTCGTTTTGTGACGAAGTCTCATTTTATAGCTATGTAAATATTTAATTATAAGATAAATATAAGCTAAGTATAATTATAGCTGAGACGCCAGCACTGGCACGCACCCAAGCCACTCACCCACACACTCAGGAAATTTCCACTCAAGCACACGCACTCAAAGGCGCACACAAAACCACTCACACACGAGAACCCACTCAAGCCCTAACGAGAGAGGGAGCAGCGGCCGATCGCCGGGTGAGCAGCGACGTCGCCGCTATCACCAAAGCGCAGGCGTGGGAAAAAGGGCGCGTGCCAAGCCGCCCTTCCATTGGCCGGATCGGATCACGCCATAAGTGCAAGACCGAAGCCAGAGCGACGGCACATGCGCCGAAGTACCGAGAGAGCGGCAGAATAGTGCTGCCGGCACGATCGCCTGTAGGAGCGAGTGAGAGAAGAAGAGACGCCACCTACGCTCGGCGACAAAGCCGACAGAGCTCCCGGCAGAATGAGGCCATGGTCAAGTTTCGATAAGAAGAGCTTGATTTAATTAGTCTCGAGCTGCGAAACCGAACAGACGCGAAAATACCAAGTCCCGAAAACTCTAAGTCCCGCGGTCCCGCCAGCACGCGGTTGAACAACACGTGTCCGCCGTCGCGAGTGCTGCGCTGCCACCGTCTCCCAGGACCTGGACAGGATCGTCGAAAGGACGACGCCTTTCCCCCAAGGAGGATGTGTGTTTGTGCGGGTGAGCGATGGCCGCGAGCCAGCATTTGTTAGGGGCCGGAGAAAGGTGCCCGTCCACGTAAGGCCCTTCTCTGCCCCCTCCCCGCCGTTTATCTTGGGCCGCCGGCCACATATAATTAAATAATTAATTATTCCCCGCGACCGGATGAAGGCGCCCGCTGGAGTAGGGCCCGCCATTAAATAAATATACAGAGTGAGAATAAATATTTAAAGTGGAGATCTTTCGCCTCTTCTCTTGTTCCTTCCGCTCTGGGTTCCCTGTGTTCCCCTCTCTCGTAGCTGGGGCCCCTCGCCGCTCGGAAAGTCTTCCAGGCGGGGCGTAGGTAGGGACCGTCCGGAAATTCCTCCGGGTCCAGGGGCACACGCCGTTCGGAAAATCTTCCAGGCGTGGCGCATAGGTGGACCGTCCGGAAAATCCTCCGGGTCCAAAGGCATAGGCGGACCGACCGGGTTCGCAGGGACCGCCGATCGGAAATCCTTCCAGGCGGTTCCGAGGCTTTCCCTCTCTTTTCTCCCTCCCGTTTTCTCCCGCTTAGTTCGACCCCCATTAAAAATAGCTAAAACCTTCGGCCGCCTTTCTGTCCTGGCTGTCTCAACAATTTATAAATTTTGTGAGGACCTCTGGAGCCGCTGAGGTTTACCCCGGCCAGAGACACTTCTTTACATGGCGCCCGAGCTTGGACTGGCCAGGACACGAAGGATTATTTTATCCTGGCGAATTAAAACCCCGCCGGCCAAAATCCGCTTATTTTTAGGGCAAAAACTAAAATTTTTCCGTGGGTCAGACGGGCCATTTTCCGCAATGGGTTATTTTGCACGTGTCGCGGTCGATCTACGCTGCCAACAACAACAATAAAATACCACAGCGAATATAAGGAGGAAAGGAGAGACGGAAAGAAAACTTTCCGTCGACCACGCGGAGTTTTGCCAGTCGCCACCTACACGGACCGCGCTGCCGCCGCTGGCAGAGTAGCCTATTTCGCCGCATCCCGACTGCGCGGCCGCCGACGGCAGAGCGGCCTATTTTGCGTGCAATTTCGCCGCTGCCGCCGCTGGCAGAGCTTGCTTTTGCCTACGATCCCAACTGCGCTGCTGCCGCTGGCAGAGCGGCCTATTTTGCCCGCACCCCGACTGCGCTGCCGCCGCTGACCGAGCGGCCTATTCTTTGCCAGCGATCCCGCCTCTGCCGCCCCGGCAGAGCGGCCTATTTTTGCCCGCCACTCCGACGGTGCTGCCGTCGGAGTTGCTACCGGACGACCACCACGAGTCACCCTGGGCCGGGACGCGGAGCACCCTATCCTGGACAGGGAACCATCTCGAGGCCCGCCAACGCCTCACGACCCCAGGCCCACCACCAGAACGGCACGCACACACGCCGCCAGAAGTAACCACGGAGCCCTCCTTCGCCCGCCAAGGGCGGCCACCAGCAGCTCGCCGGGAAGAGCCCCGCTCCGACCCCCGAGCGACCACGCCGAGACCGGCCCCCAGATGCCGCCCAATCCCGGCAGCGCGAGCCCTGCCTCGAACCACGACGCCAGGGACCAGAGAAGGCACCGCCTCCGGGAGCAATGTGCACCCGAGGGCATCCGCGCGCAATTCCGCCTCCGACCCGGCCAAGCCGGGAGAGCAACCACACAGCTGGAGCCATATTCTGCCCGTGGCAGACGCCACAGCCGCGCAACGGAACCCTTTCCGTACCTCCAATGAACGCGCCCACCTCCGTGACCGCGCCGAGGAAACGCCGGAGCAGAATCCTCCCCTGTGCGGAGCAGTATGCTCGGTGAGCCACGACCCCGAGCGTCGCGACTTAGCCGAGCCCGAGGAGCCTGGAACCCAGAGCTACACAGAGCCCTGGGTAGAGAAATACCCGGAGCAAGAACTGGCTCTGTTGACCATCCTCACGGGAGTGTCTGCGTCCCTGAGCCACCACTACCGAGAACTACGCCACCGCCGCCCGACACCAACCCATCCGGCACCCACTGCCCGGATCCGCGCCCCCGTGCCGCCGCCGCCGGGATCTGCCCCTCGCCGCCGCCGCCCGACACCAACCCATCCGGCACCCATTGCCCGGACCCGCGTCCCGAAGATCAGCGCTTCCGAGACCAGCGCCACCACCGACGCCAACGCATCCGGCACCCCATTGCCCGGATCCGCGTCCCGAAGCCGTCGCCACCGAAACAAGCGCCACCGACGCCAACGCATTCGGCATCCCATTGCCCGGATCCGCGTCCCGAAGCCGTCGCCGCCGAAACAAGCGCCACGGCCGCCACCGACGTCTCCGACGACAACGCATCCGGCACCCCTGCCCGGATTTGCGCCAACAATCAGCGCCCACGCCGACGCCAACGTATCCGGCACCACTGCCCGGATCCGCGTCCAGGCGCCACCGACGCCAACGCATCCGGCATCTCATTGCCCGGATCCGCGTCCCGAAGCCGCCGCCGACGCCAACATATCCCGTGCCCCGCCCGGATCTTCCGCACCACGCCGTCGCCACCGACCTGCGCCATCGCTGCCGGGCCACGCCTCCGGGACACCCAGCCGCCCGGAGCAGCGCGCCCGCGCCGAAGCCACCGTCGCCACCGACCTGCGCCATCGCTGCCAGGCCTCCCGTCGACGCCGACTCGCGCCATTACATCCGGGGCGCCAAGCCGCCCGGATCTGCGCACCCACGCCGTCGCCACCGACCTGCGCCGATCAGAGCGCCCGCGCACAGCCACCTTCGTCGTCGACTTGCGCCATTCCATCCGGGGCACCAAGCCGCCCGGATCTGCGCAACCACGCCGCAGCCACCGCCGAAAAGGACAGCGCCATCGCATCCGGGGCGCCCAGCCGCCCGGATCTGCGCCCCTACCGCCGCCAGAATCGGCGCCCACGCCTCCGGGACGCCCAGCCGCCCGGAGCAGTGCGACCGCGCCGCAGCCACCGTCGCCACCGACCTGCGCCATTGCATCCGGGGCACAAAGCCGCCCGGATCTGCGCACCCACGCCACAGCCACCGTCGCACAGGACTGCGCCATCGCATCCGGGGAGCCCAGCCGCCCGGATCTGCGCCCCCACAGCCGCCAGAATCGGCGCCCACGCCTCCGGGACGCCCAGCCGCCCGGAGCAGTGCGCCCGCGCCGCAGCCACCGTCGCCACCGACCTGCGCCATCGCATCCGGGGCACCAAGCCGCCCGGATCTGTGCCCTCGCCGCCGTCGCTCAACGCCAACGCATCCGGCGCCCATTGCCCGGATCTGCGTCCCCGTGCCACCGACGCCAACGCATTCGGCGCCCATTGCCCGGATCTGTGTCCCTGTGCCACAGCCGCCCGGATCTGCGCCTCCTACGCCGGCAGCATCTGCGCGCACGCCTCCGTGACGCCCGGCCGCCCGGAGCAACGCGCCCGCTCCGTCGCCACTGTCGCCGCCGATCTGCGCCCACGCCTCCGGGACGCCCAGCCGCCCGGAGCAACGCGCCCCTGCGGCATCCATCGTCGTCGCCAACTAGCGCCATCGCATCCGGGGCGCCCAGCCGCTCGGATCAGCGCTCCTTCGCCGCCAGGACCTGCGCCCATCGCATCCGGGGCGCCTACGCCGCCCGGATCTGCGCACCTGCGGCATCCATCGTCGTCGCCGACCAGCGCCCATCGTATTCGAGGCGCCCATCGCATCCGAGGCACCCACCGCATCCGAGGCGCCCAGCCGCCCGCAACCGCGCACCTGCGCAACCACCGTCGTCGCCGACTAGCGCCATTGCATCCGGGGCGCCCAGCCGCCCGGATCCGCGCACCCGCCGCAGACGCCACCACCAGGACTTGCGCTCATCGCATCCGGGGCGCCCAGCCGCCCGGATCAGCGCACCTGGACCAGCGCCCACGCCTCCGAGGCGCCCAGCCGCCCGGAGTCGCGCACCTGCGCCACAACCCGTCGCCGCCGACTAGCGCCATGACATCCGGGGCGCCAAGCCGCCCGGAGCCGCGCACCGGCTCAAGCCGCCACCAGGACCTGCGTCACGGACCCGACGCACCCTCACCACCAGGACGTGCGATCGACTCTTCACCCCCCCCATGAAGTAAGAGGGGAGTGTGACGAAGTCACATTTTATAGCTATGTAAATATTTAATTATAAGATAAATATAAGCTAAGTATAATTATAGCTGAGACGCCAGCACTGGCACGCACCCAAGCCACTCACCCACACACTCAGGAAATTTCCACTCAAGCACACGCACTCAAAGGCGCACACAAAACCACTCACCACGAGATCCCACTCAAGCCCTAACGAGAGAGGGAGCAGCGGCCGATCGCCGGGTGAGCAGCGACGTCGCCGCTATCACCAAAGCGC
The DNA here is from genome assembly GCA_018151655.1 of Drosophila bocqueti. Taxonomy (NCBI): domain Eukaryota; kingdom Metazoa; phylum Arthropoda; class Insecta; order Diptera; family Drosophilidae; genus Drosophila; species Drosophila bocqueti. The sequence continues at coordinate 57,166 of JAECXF010000072.1, forward strand.
AGGCGTGGGAAAAAGGGCGCGTGCCAAGCCGCCCTTCCATTGGCCGGATCGGATCACGCCATAAGTGCAAGACCGAAGCCAGAGCGACGGCACATGCGCCGAAGTACCGAGAGAGCGGCAGAATAGTGCTGCCGTCACGATCGCCTGTAGGAGCGAGTGAGAGAAGAAGAGACGCCACCTACGCTCGGCGACAAAGCCGACAGAGCTCCCGGCAGAATGAGGCCATGGTCAAGTTTCGATAAGAAGAGCTTGATTTAATTAGTCTCAAGCTGCGAAACCGAACAGACGCGAAAATACCAAGTCCCGAAAACTCTAAGTCCGGCGGTCCCGCCACCACGCGGTTGAACAACACGTGTCCGCCGTCGCGAGTGCTGGGCTGCCACCGTCTCCCAGGACCTCGACAGGATCGTCGAAAGGACGACGCCTTTCCCCCAAGGAGGATGTGTGTTTGTGCGGGTGAGCGATGGCCGCGGGCCAGCATTTGTTAGGGGCCGGAGAAAGGTGCCCGTCCACGTAAGGCCCTTCTCTCCCCCCTCCCCGCCGTTTATCTTGGGCCGCCGGCCACATATAATTAAATAATTAATTATTCCCCGCGACCGGATGAAGGCGCCCGCTGGAGTAGGGCCCTTCTCCCGCCATCAAATAAATATACAGAGTGAGAATAAATATTTAAAGTGGAGATCTTTCGCCTCTTCTCTTGTCCCTTCCGCTCTGGGTTCCCCGTGTTCCCCTCTCTCGTAACTGGGGCCCCCCGCCGCTCGGAAAGTCTTCCAGGCGGGGCGTAGGTAGGGACCGTCCGGAAATTCCTCCGGGTCCAGGGGCACACGCCGTTCGGAAAATCTTCCAGGCGTGGCGCATAGGTGGACCGTCCGGAAAATCCTCCGGGTCCAAAGGCATAGGCGGACCGACCGGGTTCGCAGGGACCACCGATCGGAAATCCTTCCAGGCGGTTCCGAGGCTTTCCCTCTCTTTTCTCCCTCCCGTTTTCTCCCGCTTAGTTCGACCCCCATTAAAAATAGCTAAAACCTTCGGCCGCCTTTCTGTCCTGGCTGTCTCAACAATTTATAAATTTTGTGAGGACCTCTGGAGCCGCTGAGGTTTACCCCGGCCAGAGACGCTTCTTTACAGTTTTTAATTTAAAATTACTAATATTTCTATCATGTTTACTTTCTATCGGCTTTTGCCTTCCCTAACATATTTATACTAGTTCATATGGGAAGTAGTCCTGGTTTCCTGATGGTGCAGTGTTACGACAATACACAATTGTAACCTTATTTCACAATCAGTTTTGTCAACTGATATATTTGAACAATTGTAATCGTTGAATACTGAATTTTTGTGTTCTATTTCCATGTCCGAAACGAACGTCTTCATTGGACCGTACTTTAGAATAAAAGATTCGAATATTGCTTTAGTGACACTTTTTTTTATTTTTTTATTTCTATTGCCACCAAATATTTGTTAAGTCACAAATCAGACTTGGGTAGAGGACCTATCGTGTCCACTATCACTCTATCAAAGGCATTTTCAGTTGGTATGTCTGTTAGGGTATAGGTGTTTTATAAGCGTCGTTGTTTTTGATGTAAGGCATTAGACATCTACATAGGACATCTACAAATTTACTTTTGTTACAATAGTAGTGTCCCTTTACTTTGGCCAAAGTTTTATTTATGCCATGATGACCTCCATTAGTGTGTTTTATCATGAAGTGTAGACAGTAAGCTTCTTTTTGGGTCACCGGGTTGAGTAGCTACTCTCAATGAATTTAATATTTTATTGCCCATTATATTGAAATTATCTATTGAATCATGTACAAAGATATTTCCTCGCGGTGCCATTTGAGTTTGCAGATTGTATATACCGGCTTGCATTTCAAGCCTTTGAAAAATTAACCTAAGTCAAGGACTCCATTAGTCTATAAATCGCTAACTTCTTATCTTGCAATAATTTTCTTATTATGTTTAAATAAACATAAGATAGGTTTTTATATGCAAGGTCACTACTTTTCATACTCCGTCATATTTAATGACGTCGCGCTTTGAAGCTTTCAGTAGATAATGCCTAGGCAATCCTACTTTTTCTGTTCCTTATTTCCCTGCGCAGGTTTTCTGTCTACTTTGTTGCCTGGTAGTTACTTTCAGGTCTTTATTTTTTTTTATTGTGACATTAATCTGTTACATAACATTATATGTATGTATTATATATAATATAATAAGTCAAATGTCTTTAGTCTGTTGTCACTGTAAAGTGCTTACCATCAAAATCGTTTTGGAGATTCTTGAATAAAGGGCACAAGATAAACCAACAACTCCGACAACCTGTCGTTAAATCTCCGTAACTTAAAAGAAAATGAAAATTCTTTTTACATAAACTAGTTATGTGCCGTGAATAGTCGGCGAAGTTTTCAATGAACGTCTATTAAAATTGCAAAATGCAACAAATCTTCTAGCGCTGACCGCGCCATGAGGTATTGGATAATCTTTAATGACATCATTTTTTTTTGCCAGAATTCCTGTAGCTTTATTTTGAATTTATTAGAAAGTAATTTATTTTGTTTTTGATTTTAAACTCAAACGTTGAAACGTCGATTCTTGAATACGTACTTATGTGTATATTTTCCCAGAACTTACCCTTAACTGGTAAGGTTTTCATTGGATCAAGGAGTAATGGTAAGACTTGTAAGGCTTTCTTTGATTTGAGTTTTCCGAATCATCGAATCAGAAAAGAACACTCGAATTGGGCTGACTCCGCTCTGGGAAATAAGAACACAAGAAACCAGATGAACTTGTTCATATGGCCATTATGCATAATACACGTAGCGAAGACGCTGAAAACATTTTTCATTTCGCCTAAATCGGGCCAGCAAATATTTACTGTATTTATTGCTGTTGCAGAGCTCTCAAATAACTGGTAACCTTTTTTTTAACTTTCTCTCTTACTCGCACGAAAAGCTGAGAAAATCGTGCACACTTGTTTTCCTTCGGAGCAACAGGCTTTGTTTTTATTCGTTTTCGTTTTACACTGAGAACTTTTCGTTGAGCTGTTCATGTGACTCGTCTCTAAGCGTAAAGCGCTCGACGAGGAACTCAAGGCACGTTTGCACACAAATCTTCTTAAAAGAGGGATTGACTGAAAAACTGAACCCAATAGGTCTTTTGAATTATTTGTTTTTTTGAATACAAAAATGAGTAGTTTTCGTTTTAATATTTTTATTTTGAATTTAGTTTTACAATTAATAAAGAGTTTAGGTTCCCAGAACTAATAGCCGGTATGGCTAATACAACTAGTGCCAGCGCAGTCAAGTGAGGCCGTTTTAGCTTAACATTTTTAAAAAAATCTAATGTCTTCATTTAATGGCAAACGACAATACATTTTGTCGAAGCTTTCCACTTCAGCATATATTATATTTTAAGGAGTTTGTCAGAAACGGGCTCAACTTTTGCGTCTGGAAGAGTTTGCACGCCATCCAATAATGCAGAGAAAAGCGATTTTTCTTCTGGTGGTGATAAGAAAGAGGAGTCCACATGAAGTTTAACTTCATAAATTGTCCGAACCGGCGGAGTCAAACTTTAATAGTAAAGAAAAATTATGTTGTAATTAATTGTATGTAATTATAACTTTAAAAATGTGTTACTGTTTGACGAGGCCAATTCTACTTATTTAAAACCAAAGCTTGCAAATAACTCTCAACCGTTTTTCAAACACACAAAAGGCTCATCAAAAACGGTCTTTTGTTCTCAGTGCCTTTTAAATAAAGCGTAACAAAAATTTTAACATATTTATTAAATGTCAACATTGTATTTATTATTTATTCGGAATTAAGCCTTACAATTAGTAGAGAATTTAGATTTTCTGCACTTAACGAGCTTCGTCGCTCGCTTAAAATGTAGTGAAGCGCTGAAAAAGCCCGCTCAACAGACACCTGAGTCGCCAATGTAGCCAGTACAACAAAAGAAGTAGTAGAAAGTGTTGGAAGTAGACTAATTCGCATATATGTAAGTACACATATACAAATGCAAAAGACTTGGTTTTTCTTCGCTCGGTGAGCAAATGAGCAGAGCAAAACAGAAACACGAAATTGGTTTTTGGTTGAGCAAAGACCGTTCGTTCAAGGAACACTGGTGAACGGCTCTTCTCTACATTTTTGAGCATTTGGTACGGAAAAAACAGTTATTTGGTGACTGCAAGAAACGGTCAACTGTTATTTGCGAGCTCTGTTTAAAACTATGAACATGTATCTAAAAGCAGCTACAACATGAAGAAAACAGGACCAAAACTTTAATCATACTCTGTCTTACATATTTCAGCTCAAAGAGGCGGAAAGCTATTTTTTTCAAATTCTGCTTTGCCAAAAATTTTGGATGATCAATTAAGATGCAATTCACTCGCGGATCCATATGTATATATAGCAAATAATAATGATTCATTTTCGAGCAACTTGCTCTCTCGAAGTTTATTTTGGGCGAATAATTTTTTTAAATTAAGTTTTGGCTGTTATCGCACCGTAGTTCCATCCATATAATGACAAATTCAGTATAAACTAAATTGGTTTCTTGCAGCTTTAAAGTAGCATCATATGCGTCTTTGAAGGCGTTGACATACGTCTCCATCCAGTCCCATTCTACGTCGGTATTAAAGATGGACTGAGTGTCCAGAAACTCTTTGAGCTCAAGTAGATTTTTCACCATTAAGTACGTTGAATTCCACCTAGTGACAATGTCGAGCGGTGGTACATTTTTGTTGTGTTCGATTAGGATACGTCTGCGCAGGTTACATTTTTATTTTAATCTTGTATATAAACAATTATATTTATTTTTAAGATTTACTTGCCTATAAGTTTCAGTTCGCAATGTTTTGCATAATTTGCGGGAGATACTAATCTTTTCAGTAATATCGTTCAGCTTATTTACATCATAGACGCAAAGCTGAAGAGTATGCGCAGCACTCCGTACAAGCTTAATATTCGCCAAATCCAGGTCATCTAGCTTCACCATCAAATTTTCCCCTTCTGTGTCATCTTTGAAAAGGGACTCCTCTGTGCCGTCAGTTAGTATTTGTATGGCTTTGACCATGTTTCTCCCATTGTCAGAGGTAACACTGTGTGTAAATTATATTCTATTTAATAAAAACCACATTTAATATAAACTTACATTAAATTCATACCTGTAGATTTGTCCGACAGTTATGCCATAATCGTCCAGAATTTCCACAACTTTTTCTTTTATATATAATCCAGTGTGTGAACTGGTCAGCTGGATCGTGCCCAACGTCTTTACAACGACCTCTGCCTTGTTTATATTTGTGTGAATCATTTGCAGATTCACACCAAAAATAGCTCTATCCAATCTGGTTGCCACGTCGATTTTTAGCGATATTAGCTTTCCCTTCCCTTTTATAAGCGAATTTGCAATAGTTTCTTCAATCATTTGATATGCAATTTTTATTTTCTTTGCAAATTTGATTTCCTTTTCCTCTTCGCTTTCGCACTCTCTAAATATTTCTTCACGTTTTGTTGTTAAGTGGCGTTTTAAATTTGTTGAATGAAAGCCTGATAATTTCACTCCACACACTTTGCTAACTGATTTCTTTTGTGACGCGTGCCGCGCACAAATAATAAACAACACATAATAAATAATAATCAATAATACAGAATACATAATAAATAATAATAAACCATAAATTATAACGAACAAATAATAAACAACACATAATACATAATAATAACAATTAATAATACGGAATAAATAATAAGTAAATAATAATAAGCCAAAAATAATAATAAGTAAATACTAAATAATAATAAGCCATAAATAACCAATAATAAATAAAACACCATAAACAACCACCCAATGATAAAGAAGTTCAAATTCGAACAAGACGCGCGCGCGCGCCCAAACAAGCGAAGGGGCACTCTAAACCCGAGCTCCGGCCACACTAAGTAGGGCAAATCCGCAGCCCGGGCGGGCACACCAAACCCAGTCAAGCGCTATATAAAGCGGGCGGCTGGCCTCAGAATTTTCATTCAGTGGTCGGAGTCGACCGAGGTGGAAGTCACCAGCCAGCAGCGACAAGGCAGCAGGATCAGGATCTCAGCGGTAAATATTGACAGCCAGGATAGTAAGTGCTTATCCCCAACTACCTTACATATTCTTGTCGACTTCAGGGTCCAATAACAACAACACTTTACGTATTATTGCCGACTTCAGAGTCCAACCACAATAACACCTTACGTATCCTTGCCGACTTCAGGGTCCAATAACAACAACATCTTACGTATCCTTGCCGACTTCAGGGTCCAATAACAACATCTTACGTATCCTTGCCGACTTCAGGGTCCAATAACAACAACATCTTACGTATTCTTGCCGACTTCAGACTTCAGACTTCCTATATTTCCCAGGTATTCGACGGAGCCCGTTCCGGCCAGACGCGAGAGGCCACGCCCCAGACGCGGACACCCGACGCTAGAAGCCCCGCCCACGGAACCCGGACATTGGACGAGGGAAGCCCTACGCGGACCTACCGTTCGAGCCGCCCGCCGCCATACCCTACCATCTGATTCTCTGTAGAAAGAACCAATAAACTATATATACATATATATAAGCCTCGTTAAGGTCAAACTGCGCGTTCTCACTGGGAC
>JAECXF010000073.1:0-56647 GCA_018151655.1 Drosophila bocqueti
CATTGACAATTTCTGGCCCAACATTGTGAGCGAAGTGCATGGGGTCGCAGCAGCAGATCCAGCTCATCCAGCATGGTGACGCCCACGGGCGAGCTGACGAATGTCCCGGTGAGTGTAAGCAGGGATATATTCAACGGAAAGTCAAACTAACGAGCAACTTCTTTCCCTCAGATCGCCATCAATGCCAATGAAAAAAATCTCGCACATGTGTGCATATAATTCTCAACTGGTTCTAACCTCCCCGGTATGAAGACACGGCCAAGTCGCAGGTGAACAATGTGATTTAAGGAGATTGTGGAGCTCGCCAAGCCGCTGTCGATCCGCCTGAATAATCCCAAGGCTCGTGGTGGAACTGAGCTCGGTCGTCGCCCAGGCGTACCATGCTGGCAAGAGCCAGGCTCCAAGGCCGGTGGCGCGAAAACCGCCGCCCACCATTGACAATTTCTGGCCCAACATTGTGAGCGAAGTGCATGGGGTCGCAGCAGCAGATCCAGCTCATCCAGCATGGTGACGCCCACGGGCAAGCTGACGAATGTCCCGGTGAGTGTAAGCAGGGATATATTCAACGGAAAGTCAAACTAACGAGCAACTTCTTTCCCTCAGATCGCCATCAATGCCAATGAAAAAAATCTCGCACATGTGTGCATATAATTCTCAACTGGTTCTAACCTCCCCGGTATGAAGACACGGCCAAGTCGCAGGTGAACAATGTGATTTAAGGAGATTGTGGAGCTCGCCAAGCCGCTGTCGATCCGCCTGACTAACCCCAACGATCGTCTGAGTGGTGGAACTGAAGCTCGGCCGTCACCCAGGCGTCACCCTTGCCGTCATCCTTGCCTGGCAAGGGCCAGGCTCCAAGGCGGTGGCGCGAAAACCGCCGCCTACCATTGACAATTTCTGGCCCAACATTGTGAGCGAAGTGCATGGGATCGCAGAAGCAGATCCAGCGCATCCAGCATGTGGTGACGCCCACGGGCGAGCTGACGAATGTCGCGGTGAGTGTAAGCAGGGATATATTCAACGGAAAGTCAAACTAACGAGCAACTTCTTTCCCTCAGATCGCCATCAAAGCCAATGAAAAAAATCTCGCACATGTGTGCATAATATTCCCAACTGGTTCTAACCTCCCCGGTATGAAGACACGGCCAAGTCGCAGGTGAACAATGTGATTTAAGGAGATTGTGGAGCGCGCCAAGCCGCTGTCGATCCGCCTGACTAACCCCAACGATCGTCTGAGTGGTGGAACTGAAGCTCGGCCGTCACCCAGACGTACGCCGCTGGCAAGGGTCAGGCTCCAAGGCCGGTGCCGCGAAAACCGCCGCCTACCATTGACAATTTCTTGCCCAACATTGTGAGCGAAGTGCATGGGGTCGCAGCAGCAGATCCAGCTCATCCAGCATGGTGACGCCCACGGGCGAGCTGACGAATGTCCCGGTGAGTGTAAGCAGGGATATATTCAACCGAAAGTCAAACTAACGAGCAACTTCTTTCCCTCAGATCGCCATCAATGCCAATGAAAAAAAATCTCGCACATGTGTGCATATAATTCCCAACTGGTTCTAACCTCCCCGGTATGAAGACACGGCCAAGTCGCAGGTGAACAATGTGATTTAAGGAGATTGTGGAGCTCGCCAAGCCGCTGTCGATCCGCCTGACTAACCCCAACGATCGTCTGAGTGGTGGAACTGAAGCTCGGCCGTCACCCAGGCGTCACCATGCTGGCAAGGGCCAGGCTCCAAGGCCGGTGGCGCGAAAACCGCCGCCCTACCATTGACAATTTCTGGCCCAACATTGTGAGCGAAGTGCATGGGGTCGCAGCAGCAGATCCAGCTCATCCAGCATGTGGTGACGCCCACGGGCGAGCTGACGAATGTCCCGGTGAGTGTAAGCAGGGATATATTCAACGGAAAGTCAAACTAACGAGCAACTTCTTTCCCTCAGATCGCCATCAAAGCCAATGAAAAAAATCTCGCACATGTGTGCATAATATTCCCAACTGGTTCTAACCTCCCCGGTATGAAGACACGGCCAAGTCGCAGGTGAACAATGTGATTTAAGGAGATTGTGGAGCTCGCCAAGCCGCTGTCGATCCGCCTGACTAACCCCAACGATCGTCTGAGTGGTGGAACTGAAGCTCGGCCGTCGCCCAGGCGTACCATGCTGGCAAGGGCCAGGCTCCAAGGCCGGTGCCGCGAAAACCGCCGCCTACCATTGACAATTTCTTGCCCAACATTGTGAGCGAAGTGCATGGGGTCGCGGCAGCAGATCCAGCCCATCCAGCATGTGGTGACGCCCACGGGCTAGCTGACGAATGTCCCGGTGAGTGTAAGAAGGGATATATTCAACGGAAAGTCAAACTAACGAGCAACTTCTTTCCCTCAGATCGCCATCAATGCCATTGAAAAAAATCTCGCACATGTGTGCATAATATTCCCAACTGGTTCTAACCTCCTCGGTATGAAGACACGGCCAAGTCGCAGGTGAACAATGTGATTTAAGGAGATTGTGGAGCTCGCCAAGCCGCTGTCGATCCGCCTGACTAACCCCAACGATCGTCTGAGTGGTGGAACTGAAGCTCGGCCGTCACCCAGACGTACGCCGCTGGCAAGAGCCAGGCTCCAAGGCCGGTGGCGCGAAAACCGTCGCCCACCATTGACAATTTCTGGCCCAACATTGTGAGCGAAGTGCATGGGGTCGCAGCAGCAGATCCAGCTCATCCAGCATGGTGACGCCCACGGGCGAGCTGACGAATGTCCCGGTGAGTGTAAGCAGGGATATATTCAACGGAAAGTCAAACTAACGAGCAACTTCTTTCCCTCAGATCGCCATCAATGCCAATGAAAAAAATCTCGCACATGTGTGCATATAATTCTCAACTGGTTCTAACCTCCCCGGTATGAAGACACGGCCAAGTCGCAGGTGAACAATGTGATTTAAGGAGATTGTGGAGCTCGCCAAGCCGCTGTCGATCCGCCTGACTAACCCCAACGATCGTCTGAGTGGTGGAACTGAAGCTCGGCCGTCACCCAGGCGTCACGCCTGCCTGGCAAGGGCCAGGCTCCAAGGCCGGTGGCGCGAAAACCGTCGCCTACCATTGACAATTTCTGGCCCAACATTGTGAGCGAAGTGCATGGGGTCGCAGCAGCAGATCCAGCTCATCCAGCATGTGGTGACGCCCACGGGGGAGCTGACGAATATCCCGGTGAGTGTAAGCAGGGATATATTCAACGGAAAGTCAAACTAACGAGCAACTTCTTTCCCTCAGATCGCCATCAAAGCCAATGAAAAAAATCTCGCACATGTGTGCATAATATTCCCAACTGGTTCTAACCTCCCCGGTATGAAGACACGGCCAAGTCGCAGGTGAACAATGTGATTTAAGGAGATTGTGGAGCTCGCCAAGCCGCTGTCGATCCGCCTGACTAACCCCAACGATCGTCTGAGTGGTGGAACTGAAGCTCGGCCGTCACCCAGACGTACGCCGCTGGCAAGGGTCAGGCTCCAAGGCCGGTGCCGCGAAAACCGCCGCCTACCATTGACAATTTCTTGCCCAACATTGTGAGCGAAGTGCATGGGGTCGCAGCAGCAGATCCAGCTCATCCAGCATGGTGACGCCCACGGGCGAGCTGACGAATGTCCCGGTGAGTGTAAGCAGGGATATATTCAACGGAAAGTCAAACTAACGAGCAACTTCTTTCCCTCAGATCGCCATCAATGCCAATGAAAAAAATCTCGCACATGTGTGCATATAATTCTCAACTGGTTCTAACCTCCCCGGTATGAAGACACGGCCAAGTCGCAGGTGAACAATGTGATTTAAGGAGATTGTGGAGCTCGCCAAGCCGCTGTCGATCCGCCTGACTAACCCCAACGATCGTCTGAGTGGTGGAACTGAAGCTCGGCCGTCACCCAGGCGTCACCATGCTGGCAAGGGCCAGGCTCCAAGGCCGGTGCCGCGAAAACCGCCGCCTACCATTGACAATTTCTGGCCCAACATTGTGAGCGAAGTGCATGGGGTCGCAGCAGCAGATCCAGCTCATCCAGCATGGTGACGCCCACGGGCGAGCTGACGAATGTCCCGGTGAGTGTAAGCAGGGATATATTCAACGGAAAGTCAAACTAACGAGCAACTTCTTTCCCTCAGATCGCCATCAATGCCAATGAAAAAAATCTCGCACATGTGTGCATATAATTCTCAACTGGTTCTAACCTCCCCGGTATGAAGACACGGCCAAGTCGCAGGTGAACAATGTGATTTAAGGAGATTGTGGAGCTCGCCAAGCCGCTGTCGATCCGCCTGACTAACCCCAACGATCGTCTGAGTGGTGGAACTGAAGCTCGGCCGTCACCCAGGCGTCACCCTTGCCGTCATCCTTGCCTGGCAAGGGCCAGGCTCCAAGGCGGTGGCGCGAAAACCGCCGCCTACCATTGACAATTTCTGGCCCAACATTGTGAGCGAAGTGCATGGGATCGCAGAAGCAGATCCAGCGCATCCAGCATGTGGTGACGCCCACGGGCGAGCTGACGAATGTCGCGGTGAGTGTAAGCAGGGATATATTCAACGGAAAGTCAAACTAACGAGCAACTTCTTTCCCTCAGATCGCCATCAAAGCCAATGAGAAAAATCTCGCACATGTGTGCATAATATTCCCAACTGGTTCTAACCTCCCCGGTATGAAGACACGGCCAAGTCGCAGGTGAACAATGTTATTTAAGGAGATTGTGGAGCGCGCCAAGCCGCTGTCGATCCGCCTGACTAACCCCAACGATCGTCTGAGTGGTGGAACTGAAGCTCGGCCGTCACCCAGACGTACGCCGCTGGCAAGGGTCAGGCTCCAAGGCCGGTGCCGCGAAAACCGCCGCCTACCATTGACAATATCTTGCCCAACGTTGTGAGCGAAGTGCATGGGGTCGCAGCAGCAGATCCAGCTCATCCAGCATGGTGACGCCCACGGGCGAGCTGACGAATGTCCCGGTGAGTGTAAGCAGGGATATATTCAACGGAAAGTCAAACTAACGAGCAACTTCTTTCCCTCAGATCGCCATCAATGCCAATGAAAAAAATCTCGCACATGTGTGCATATAATTCTCAACTGGTTCTAACCTCCCCGGTATGAAGACACGGCCAAGTCGCAGGTGAACAATGTGATTTAAGGAGATTGTGGAGCTCGCCAAGCCGCTGTCGATCCGCCTGACTAACCCCAACGATCGTCTGAGTGGTGGAACTGAAGCTCGGCCGTCACCCAGGCGTACCCCGCTGGCAAGGGCCAGGCTCCAAGGCCGGTGGCGCGAAAACCGCCGGCCACCATTGAAAATTTCTGGCCCAACATTGTGAGCGAAGTGCATGGGGTCGCAGCAGCAGATCCAGCTCATCCAGCATGTGGTGACGCCCACGGGCGAGCTGACGAATGTCCCGGTGAGTGTAAGCAGGGATATATTCAACGGAAAGTCAAACTAACGAGCAACTTCTTTCCCTCAGATCGCCATCAATGCCAATGAAAAAATCTCGCACATGTGTGCATATAATTCTCAACTGGTTCTAACCTCCCCGGTATGAAGACACGGCCAAGTCGCAGGTGAACAATGTGATTTAAGGAGATTGTGGAGCTCGCCAAGCCGCTGTCGATCCGCCTGAATAACTCCAACGATCGTCTGCGTGGTGGAACTGAAGCTCGGTCGTCGCCCAGGCGTACCATGCTGGCAAGAGCCAGGCTCCAAGGCCGGTGGCGCGAAAACCGCCGCCCACCATTGACAATTTCTGGCCCAACATTGTGAGCGAAGTGCATGGGGTCGCAGCAGCAGATCCAGCTCATCCAGCATGGTGACGCCCACGGGCAAGCTGACGAATGTCCCGGTGAGTGTAAGCAGGGATATATTCAACGGAAAGTCAAACTAACGAGCAACTTCTTTCCCTCAGATCGCCATCAAAGCCAATGAAAAAAATCTCGCACATGTGTGCATAATATTCCCAACTGGTTCTAACCTCCCCGGTATGAAGACACGGCCAAGTCGCAGGTGAACAATGTGATTTAAGGAGATTGTGGAGCTCGCCAAGCCGCTGTCGATCCGCCTGACTAACCCCAACGATCGTCTGAGTGGTGGAACTGAAGCTCGGCCGTCACCCAGACGTACGCCGCTGGCAAGGGTCAGGCTCCAAGGCCGGTGCCGCGAAAACCGCCGCCTACCATTGACAATTTCTTGCCCAACATTGTGAGTGAAGTGCATGGGGTCGCAGCAGCAGATCCAGCTCATCCAGCATGTGGTGACGCCCACGGGCGAGCTGACGAATGTCCCTGTGAGTGTAACCACGGATATATTCACCGAAAGTCAAACTAACGAGCAACTTCTTTTCCTTAGATCGCCATCAAAGCCAATGAAAAAAATCTCGCACATGTGTGCATAATATTCCCAACTGGTTCTAACCTCCCCGGTATGAAGACACGGCCAAGTCAAGGTGAACAATGTGATTTAAGGAGATTGTGGAGCTCGCCAAGCCGCTGTCGATCCGCCTGACTAACCCCAACGATCGTCTGAGTGGTGGAACTGAAGCTCGGCCGTCACCCAGACGTACGCCGCTGGCAAGGGTCAGGCTCCAAGGCCGGTGCCGCGAAAACCGCCGCCTACCATTGACAATTTCTTGCCCAACATTGTGAGCGAAGTGCATGGGGTCGCAGCAGCAGATCCAGCTCATCCAGCATGGTGACGCCCACGGGCGAGCTGACGAATGTCCCTGTGAGTGTAAGCAGGGATATATTCAACGGAAAGTCAAACTAACGAGCAACTTCTTTCCCTCAGATCGCCATCAAAGCCAATGAAAAAAATCTCGCACATGTGTGCATATAATTCTCAACTGGTTCTAACCTCCCCGGTATGAAGACACGGCCAAGTCGCAGGTGAACAATGTGATTTAAGGAGATTGTGGAGCTCGCCAAGCCGCTGTCGATCCGCCTGACTAACCCCAACGATCGTCTGAGTGGTGGAACTGAGCTCGGCCGTCGCCCAGGCGTACCCCGCTGGCAAGGGCCAGGCTCCAAGGCCGGTGGCGCGAAAACCGCCGGCCACCATTGAAAATTTCTGGCCCAACATTGTGAGCGAAGTGCATGGGGTCGCAGCAGCAGATCCAGCTCATCCAGCATGTGGTGACGCCCACGGGCGAGCTGACGAATGTCCCGGTGAGTGTAAGCAGGGATATATTCAACGGAAAGTCAAACTAACGAGCAACTTCTTTCCCTCAGATCGCCATCAAAGCCAATGAAAAAAATCTCGCACATGTGTGCATATAATTCTCAACTGGTTCTAACCTCCCCGGTATGAAGACACGGCCAAGTCGCAGGTGAACAATGTGATTTAAGGAGATTGTGGAGCTCGCCAAGCCGCTGTCGATCCGCCTGACTAACCCCAACGATCGTCTGAGTGGTGGAACTGAAGCTCGGCCGTCACCCAGGCGTCACCCTTGCCGTCATCCTTGCCTGGCAAGGGCCAGGCTCCAAGGCGGTGGCGCGAAAACCGCCGCCTACCATTGACAATTTCTGGCCCAACATTGTGAGCGAAGTGCATGGGATCGCAGAAGCAGATCCAGCGCATCCAGCATGTGGTGACGCCCACGGGCGAGCTGACGAATGTCGCGGTGAGTGTAAGCAGGGATATATTCAACGGAAAGTCAAACTAACGAGCAACTTCTTTCCCTCAGATCGCCATCAAAGCCAATGAAAAAAATCTCGCACATGTGTGCATAATATTCCCAACTGGTTCTAACCTCCCCGGTATGAAGAAACGGCCAAGTCTAAGGTGAACAATGTGATTTAAGGGGATTGTGGAGCGCGCCAAGCCGCTGTCGATCCGCCTGACTAACCCCAACGATCGTCTGAGTGGTGGAACTGAAGCTCGGCCGTCACCCAGACGTACGCCGCTGGCAAGGGTCAGGCTCCAAGGCCGGTGCCGCGAAAACCGCCGCCTACCATTGACAATTTCTTGCCCAACATTGTGAGCGAAGTGCATGGGGTCGCAGCAGCAGATCCAGCTCATCCAGCATGGTGACGCCCACGGGCGAGCTGACGAATGTCCCGGTGAGTGTAAGCAGGGATATATTCAACGGAAAGTCAAACTAACGAGCAACTTCTTTCCCTCAGATCGCCATCAAAGCCAATGAAAAAAATCTCGCACATGTGTGCATATAATTCTCAACTGGTTCTAACCTCCCCGGTATGAAGACACGGCCAAGTCGCAGGTGAACAATGTGATTTAAGGAGATTGTGGAGCTCGCCAAGCCGCTGTCGATCCGCCTGACTAACCCCAACGATCGTCTGAGTGGTGGAACTGAAGCTCGGCCGTCACCCAGGCGTCACGCCTTGCTGGCAAGGGCCAGGCTCCAAGGCCGGTGCCGCGAAAACCGCCGCCTACCATTGACAATTTCTTGCCCAACATTGTGAGCGAAGTGCATGGGGTCGCAGCAGCAGATCCAGCCCATCCAGCATGTGGTGACGCCCACGGGCGAACTGATGAATGTCGCGGTGAGTGTAAGCAGGGATATATTCAACGGAAAGTCAAACTAACGAGCAACTTCTTTCCCTCAGATCGCCATCAAAGCCAATGAAAAAAATCTCGCACATGTGTGCATAATATTCCCAACTGGTTCTAACCTCCCCGGTATGAAGACACGGCCAAGTCGCAGGTGAACAATGTGATTTAAGGAGATTGTGGAGCTCGCCAAGCCGCTGTCGATCCGCCTGACTAACCCCAACGATCGTCTGAGTGGTGGAACTGAAGCTCGGCCGTCACCCAGACGTACGCCGCTGGCAAGGGCCAGGCTCCAAGGCCGGTGCCGCGAAAACCGCCGCCTACCATTGACAATTTCTTGCCCAACATTGTGAGCGAAGTGCATGGGGTCGCAGCAGCAGATCCAGCTCATCCAGCATGGTGACGCCCACGGGCGAGCTGACGAATGTCCCGGTGAGTGTAAGCAGGGATATATTCAACGGAAAGTCAAACTAACGAGCAACTTCTTTCCCTCAGATCGCCATCAATGCCAATGAAAAAAATCTCGCACATGTGTGCATATAATTCTCAACTGGTTCTAACCTCCCCGGTATGAAGACACGGCCAAGTCGCAGGTGAACAATGTGATTTAAGGAGATTGTGGAGCTCGCCAAGCCGCTGTCGATCCGCCTGACTAACCCCAACGATCGTCTGAGTGGTGGAACTGAAGCTCGGCCGTCACCCAGGCGTCACCCTTGCCGTCATCCTTGCCTGGCAAGGGCCAGGCTCCAAGGCGGTGGCGCGAAAACCGCCGCCTACCATTGACAATTTCTGGCCCAACATTGTGAGCGAAGTGCATGGGATCGCAGAAGCAGATCCAGCGCATCCAGCATGTGGTGACGCCCACGGGCGAGCTGACGAATGTCCCGGTGAGTGTAAGCAGGGATATATTCAACGGAAAGTCAAACTAACGAGCAACTTCTTTCCCTCAGATCGCCATCAAAGCCAATGAAAAAAATCTCGCACATGTGTGCATAATATTCCCAACTGGTTCTAACCTCCCCGGTATGAAGACACGGCCAAGTCGCAGGTGAACAATGTGATTTAAGGAGATTGTGGAGCTCGCCAAGCCGCTGTCGATCCGCCTGACTAACCCCAACGATCGTCTGAGTGGTGGAACTGAAGCTCGGCCGTCACCCAGACGTACGCCGCTGGCAAGGGTCAGGCTCCAAGGCCGGTGCCGCGAAAACCGCCGCCTACCATTGACAATTTCTTGCCCAACATTGTGAGCGAAGTGCATGGGGTCGCAGCAGCAGATCCAGCTCATCCAGCATGGTGACGCCCACGGGCGAGCTGACGAATGTCCCGGTGAGTGTAAGCAGGGATATATTCAACGGAAAGTCAAACTAACGAGCAACTTCTTTCCCTCAGATCGCCATCAATGCCAATGAAAAAAATCTCGCACATGTGTGCATATAATTCTCAACTGGTTCTAACCTCCCCGGTATGAAGACACGGCCAAGTCGCAGGTGAACAATGTGATTTAAGGAGATTGTGGAGCTCGCCAAGCCGCTGTCGATCCGCCTGACTAACCCCAACGATCGTCTGAGTGGTGGAACTGAAGCTCGGCCGTCACCCAGGCGTCACCCTTGCCGTCATCCTTGCCTGGCAAGGGCCAGGCTCCAAGGCGGTGGCGCGAAAACCGCCGCCTACCATTGACAATTTCTGGCCCAACATTGTGAGCGAAGTGCATGGGATCGCAGAAGCAGATCCAGCGCATCCAGCATGTGGTGACGCCCACGGGCGAGCTGACGAATGTCCCGGTGAGTGTAAGCAGGGATATATTCAACGGAAAGTCAAACTAACGAGCAACTTCTTTCCCTCAGATCGCCATCAAAGCCAATGAAAAAAATCTCGCACATGTGTGCATAATATTCCCAACTGGTTCTAACCTCCCCGGTATGAAGACACGGCCAAGTCGCAGGTGAACAATGTGATTTAAGGAGATTGTGGAGCTCGCCAAGCCGCTGTCGATCCGCCTGACTAACCCCAACGATCGTCTGAGTGGTGGAACTGAAGCTCGGCCGTCACCCAGACGTACGCCGCTGGCAAGGGTCAGGCTCCAAGGCCGGTGCCGCGAAAACCGCCGCCTACCATTGACAATTTCTTGCCCAACATTGTGAGCGAAGTGCATGGGGTCGCAGCAGCAGATCCAGCTCATCCAGCATGGTGACGCCCACGGGCGAGCTGACGAATGTCCCGGTGAGTGTAAGCAGGGATATATTCAACGGAAAGTCAAACTAACGAGCAACTTCTTTCCCTCAGATCGCCATCAATGCCAATGAAAAAAATCTCGCACATGTGTGCATATAATTCTCAACTGGTTCTAACCTCCCCGGTATGAAGACACGGCCAAGTCGCAGGTGAACAATGTGATTTAAGGAGATTGTGGAGCTCGCCAAGCCGCTGTCGATCCGCCTGACTAACCCCAACGATCGTCTGAGTGGTGGAACTGAAGCTCGGCCGTCACCCAGGCGTCACCCTTGCCGTCATCCTTGCCTGGCAAGGGCCAGGCTCCAAGGCGGTGGCGCGAAAACCGCCGCCTACCATTGACAATTTCTGGCCCAACATTGTGAGCGAAGTGCATGGGATCGCAGAAGCAGATCCAGCGCATCCAGCATGTGGTGACGCCCACGGGCGAGCTGACGAATGTCCCGGTGAGTGTAAGCAGGGATATATTCAACGGAAAGTCAAACTAACGAGCAACTTCTTTCCCTCAGATCGCCATCAAAGCCAATGAAAAAAATCTCGCACATGTGTGCATAATATTCCCAACTGGTTCTAACCTCCCCGGTATGAAGACACGGCCAAGTCGCAGGTGAACAATGTTATTTAAGGAGATTGTGGAGCGCGCCAAGCCGCTGTCGATCCGCCTGACTAACCCCAACGATCGTCTGAGTGGTGGAACTGAAGCTCGGCCGTCACCCAGACGTACGCCGCTGGCAAGGGTCAGGCTCCAAGGCCGGTGCCGCGAAAACCGCCGCCTACCATTGACAATTTCTGGCCCAACATTGTGAGCGAAGTGCATGGGATCGCAGAAGCAGATCCAGCGCATCCAGCATGTGGTGACGCCCACGGGCGAGCTGACGAATGTCGCGGTGAGTGTAAGCAGGGATATATTCAACGGAAAGTCAAACTAACGAGCAACTTCTTTCCCTCAGATCGCCATCAAAGCCAATGAAAAAAATCTCGCACATGTGTGCATAATATTCCCAACTGGTTCTAACCTCCCCGGTATGAAGAAACGGCCAAGTCTAAGGTGAACAATGTGATTTAAGGGGATTGTGGAGCGCGCCAAGCCGCTGTCGATCCGCCTGACTAACCCCAACGATCGTCTGAGTGGTGGAACTGAAGCTCGGCCGTCACCCAGGCGTCACCCTTGCCGTCATCCTTGCCTGGCAAGGGCCAGGCTCCAAGGCGGTGGCGCGAAAACCGCCGCCTACCATTGACAATTTCTGGCCCAACATTGTGAGCGAAGTGAATGGGATCGCAGAAGCAGATCCAGCCCATCCAGCATGTGGTGACGCCCACGGGCGAGCTGACGAATGTCGCGGTGAGTGTAAGCAGGGATATATTCAACGGAAAGTCAAACTAACGAGCAACTTCTTTCCCTCAGATCGCCATCAAAGCCAATGAAAAAAATCTCGCACATGTGTGCATAATATTCCCAACTGGTTCTAACCTCCCCGGTATGAAGACACGGCCAAGTCGCAGGTGAACAATGTGATTTAAGGAGATTGTGGAGCTCGCCAAGCCGCTGTCGATCCGCCTGACTAACCCCAACGATCGTCTGAGTGGTGGAACTGAAGCTCGGCCGTCACCCAGGCGTCACGCATTTGCTGGCAAGGGCCAGGCTCCAAGGCCGGTGGCGCGAAAACCGCCGCCTACCATTGACAATTTCTGGCCCAACATTGTGAGCGAAGTGCATGGGGTCGCAGCAGCAGATCCAGCTCATCCAGCATTGGTGACGCCCACGGGCGAGCTGACGAATGTCCCGGTGAGTGTAAGCAGGGATATATTCAACGGAAAGTCAAACTAACGAGCAACTTCTTTCCCTCAGATCGCCATCAATGCCAATGAAAAAAATCTCGCACATGTGTGCATATAATTCTCAACTGGTTCTAACCTCCCCGGTATGAAGACACGGCCAAGTCGCAGGTGAACAATGTGATTTAAGGAGATTGTGGAGCTCGCCAAGCCGCTGTCGATCCGCCTGACTAACCCCAACGATCGTCTGAGTGGTGGAACTGAAGCTCGGCCGTCACCCAGGCGTCACCCTTGCCGTCATCCTTGCCTGGCAAGGGCCAGGCTCCAAGGCGGTGGCGCGAAAACCGCCGCCTACCATTGACAATTTCTGGCCCAACATTGTGAGCGAAGTGCATGGGATCGCAGAAGCAGATCCAGCGCATCCAGCATGTGGTGACGCCCACGGGCGAGCTGACGAATGTCCCGGTGAGTGTAAGCAGGGATATATTCAACGGAAAGTCAAACTAACGAGCAACTTCTTTCCCTCAGATCGCCATCAAAGCCAATGAAAAAAATCTCGCACATGTGTGCATAATATTCCCAACTGGTTCTAACCTCCCCGGTATGAAGACACGGCCAAGTCGCAGGTGAACAATGTGATTTAAGGAGATTGTGGAGCTCGCCAAGCCGCTGTCGATCCGCCTGACTAACCCCAACGATCGTCTGAGTGGTGGAACTGAAGCTCGGCCGTCACCCAGACGTACGCCGCTGGCAAGGGTCAGGCTCCAAGGCCGGTGCCGCGAAAACCGCCGCCTACCATTGACAATTTCTTGCCCAACATTGTGAGCGAAGTGCATGGGGTCGCAGCAGCAGATCCAGCTCATCCAGCATGTGGTGACGCCCACGGGCGAGCTGACGAATGTCCCGGTGAGTGTAAGCAGGGATATATTCAACGGAAAGTCAAACTAACGAGCAACTTCTTTCCCTCAGATCGCCATCAATGCCAATGAAAAAAATCTCGCACATGTGTGCATATAATTCTCAACTGGTTCTAACCTCCCCGGTATGAAGACACGGCCAAGTCGCAGGTGAACAATGTGATTTAAGGAGATTGTGGAGCTCGCCAAGCCGCTGTCGATCCGCCTGACTAACCCCAACGATCGTCTGAGTGGTGGAACTGAAGCTCGGCCGTCACCCAGGCGTCACCCTTGCCGTCATCCTTGCCTGGCAAGGGCCAGGCTCCAAGGCGGTGGCGCGAAAACCGCCGCCTACCATTGACAATTTCTGGCCCAACATTGTGAGCGAAGTGCATGGGATCGCAGAAGCAGATCCAGCGCATCCAGCATGTGGTGACGCCCACGGGCGAGCTGACGAATGTCCCGGTGAGTGTAAGCAGGGATATATTCAACGGAAAGTCAAACTAACGAGCAACTTCTTTCCCTCAGATCGCCATCAAAGCCAATGAAAAAAATCTCGCACATGTGTGCATAATATTCCCAACTGGTTCTAACCTCCCCGGTATGAAGACACGGCCAAGTCGCAGGTGAACAATGTGATTTAAGGAGATTGTGGAGCTCGCCAAGCCGCTGTCGATCCGCCTGACTAACCCCAACGATCGTCTGAGTGGTGGAACTGAAGCTCGGCCGTCACCCAGACGTACGCCGCTGGCAAGGGTCAGGCTCCAAGGCCGGTGCCGCGAAAACCGCCGCCTACCATTGACAATTTCTGGCCCAACATTGTGAGCGAAGTGCATGGGGTCGCAGCAGCAGATCCAGCTCATCCAGCATGGTGACGCCCACGGGCGAGCTGACGAATGTCCCGGTGAGTGTAAGCAGGGATATATTCAACGGAAAGTCAAACTAACGAGCAACTTCTTTCCCTCAGATCGCCATCAATGCCAATGAAAAAATCTCGCACATGTGTGCATATAATTCTCAACTGGTTCTAACCTCCCCGGTATGAAGACACGGCCAAGTCGCAGGTGAACAATGTGATTTAAGGAGATTGTGGAGCTCGCCAAGCCGCTGTCGATCCGCCTGACTAACCCCAACGATCGTCTGAGTGGTGGAACTGAAGCTCGGCCGTCACCCAGGCGTCACCCTTGCCGTCATCCTTGCCTGGCAAGGGCCAGGCTCCAAGGCGGTGGCGCGAAAACCGCCGCCTACCATTGACAATTTCTGGCCCAACATTGTGAGCGAAGTGCATGGGATCGCAGAAGCAGATCCAGCGCATCCAGCATGTGGTGACGCCCACGGGCGAGCTGACGAATGTCGCGGTGAGTGTAAGCAGGGATATATTCAACGGAAAGTCAAACTAACGAGCAACTTCTTTCCCTCAGATCGCCATCAAAGCCAATGAAAAAAATCTCGCACATGTGTGCATAATATTCCCAACTGGTTCTAACCTCCCCGGTATGAAGACACGGCCAAGTCGCAGGTGAACAATGTGATTTAAGGAGATTGTGGAGCGCGCCAAGCCGCTGTCGATCCGCCTGACTAACCCCAACGATCGTCTGAGTGGTGGAACTGAAGCTCGGCCGTCACCCACACGTTCGCCGCTGGCAAGGGCCAGGCTCCAAGGCGGTGGCGCGAAAACCGCCGCCTACCATTGACAATTTCTTGCCCAACATTGTGAGCGAAGTGCATGGGGTCGCAGCAGCAGATCCAGCTCATCCAGCATGGTGACGCCCACGGGCGAGCTGACGAATGTCCCGGTGAGTGTAAGCAGGGATATATTCAACGGAAAGTCAAACTAACGAGCAACTTCTTTCCCTCAGATCGCCATCAATGCCAATGAAAAAAATCTCGCACATGTGTGCATATAATTCTCAACTGGTTCTAACGTCCCCGGTATGAACACACGGACAAGTCGCAGGTGAACAATGTGATTTAAGGAGATTGTGGAGCGCGCCAAGCCGCTGTCGATCCGCCTGACTAACCAAAACGATCGTCTGAGTGGTGGAACTGAAGCTCGGCCGTCACCCAGGCGTCACCCTTGCCGTCATCCTTGCCTGGCAAGGGCCAGGCTCCAAGGCGGTGGCGCGAAAACCGCCGCCTACCATTGACAATTTCTTGCCCAACATTGTGAGCGAAGTGCATGGGGTCGCAGCAGCAGATCCAGCCCATCCAGCATGTGGTGACGCCCACGGGCGAACTGATGAATGTCGCGGTGAGTGTAAGCAGGGATATATTCAACGGAAAGTCAAACTAACGAGCAACTTCTTTCCCTCAGATCGCCATTAAAGCCATTGAAAATAATCTCGCACATGTGTGCATAATATTCCCAACTGGTTCTAACCTCCCCGGTATGAAGACACGGCCAAGTCGCAGGTGAACAATGTGATTTAAGGAGATTGTGGAGCTCGCCAAGCCGCTGTCGATCCGCCTGACTAACCCCAACGATCGTCTGAGTGGTGGAACTGAGCTCGGCGGTCGCCCAGGCGTACGCCGCTGGCAAGGGCCAGGCTCCAAGGCCGGTGGCGCGAAAACCGCCGCCTACCATTGACAATTTCTGGCCCAACATTGTGAGCGAAGTGCATGGGGTCGCAGCAGCAGATCCAGCTCATCCAGCATGGTGACGCCCACGGGCGAGCTGACGAATGTCCCGGTGAGTGTAAGCAGGGATATATTCAACGGAAAGTCAAACTAACGAGCAACTTCTTTCCCTCAGATCGCCATTAAAGCCATTGAAAATAATCTCGCACATGTGTGCATATAATTCTCAACTGGTTCTTACCTCCCCGGTATGAAGACACGGCCAAGTCGCAGGTGAACAATGTTATTTAAGGAGATTGTGGAGCTCGCCAAGCCGCTGTCGATCCGCCTGACTAACCCCAACGATCGTCTGAGTGGTGGAACTGAAGCTCGGCCGTCACCCAGGCGTCACCCTGCCGTCATCCTTGCTGGCAAGGGCCAGGCTCCAAGGCCGGTGGCGCGAAAACCGCCGCCTACCATTGACAATTTCTGGCCCAACATTGTGAGCGAAGTGCATGGGGTCGCAGAAGCAGATCCAGCTCATCCAGCATGTGGTGACGCCCACGGGCGAGCTGACGAATGTCCCGGTGAGTGTAAGCAGGGATATATTCAACGGAAAGTCAAACTAACGAGCAACTTCTTTCCCTCAGATCGCCATCAAAGCCAATGAAAAAATCTCGCACATGTGTGCATAATATCCCAACTGGTTCTAACCTCCCCGGTATGAAGACACGGCCAAGTCGCAGGTGAACAATGTGATTTAAGGAGATTGTGGAGCTCGCCAAGCCGCTGTCGATCCGCCTGAATAACCCCAACGATCGTCTGAGTGGTGGAACTGAAGCTCGGCCGTCACCCAGGCGTACGCACGCTGGCAAGGGCCAGGCTCCAAGGCCGGTGCCGCGAAAACCGCCGCCCACCATTGACAATTTCTTGCCCAACATTGTGAGCGAAGTGCATGGGGTCGCAGCAGCAGATCCAGCTCATCCAGCATGTGGTGACGCCCACGGGCGAGCTGACGAATGTCCCGGTGAGTGTAAGCAGGGATATATTCAACGGAAAGTCAAACTAACGAGCAACTTCTTTCCCTCAGATCGCCATCAATGCCATTGAAAAAAATCTCGCACATGTGTGCATATAATTCTCAACTGGTTCTAACCTCCCCGGTATGAAGACACGGCCAAGTCGCAGGTGAACAATGTGATTTAAGGAGATTGTGGAGCTCGCCAAGCCGCTGTCGATCCGCCTGACTAACCCCAACGATCGTCTGAGTGGTGGAACTGAGCTCGGCGGTCGCCCAGGCGTACGCCGCTGGCAAGGGTCAGGCTCCAAGGCCGGTGCCGCGAAAACCGCCGCCTACCATTGACAATTTCTGGCCCAACATTGTGAGCGAAGTGCATAGGGTCGCAGCAGCAGATCCAGCTCATCCAGCATGTGGTGACGCCCACGGGCGAGCTGACGAATGTCCCGGTGAGTGTAAGCAGGGATATATTCAACGGAAAGTCAAACTAACGAGCAACTTCTTTCCCTCAGATCGCCATCAAAGCCAATGAAAAAAATCTCGCACATGTGTGCATAATATTCCCAACTGGTTCTAACCTCCCCGGTATGAAGAAACGGCCAAGTCAAGGTGAACAATGTGATTTAAGGAGATTGTGGAGCTCGCCAAGTCGCTGTCGATCCGCCTGACTAACCCCAACGATCGTCTGAGTGGTGGAACTGAGCTCGGCGGTCGCCCAGGCGTACGCCGCTGGCAAGGGTCAGGCTCCAAGGCCGGTGCCGCGAAAACCGCCGCCTACCATTGACAATTTCTGGCCCAACATTGTGAGCGAAGTGCATGGGGTCGCAGCAGCAGATCCAGCTCATCCAGCATGTGGTGACGCCCACGGGCGAGCTGACGAATGTCCCGGTGAGTGTAAGCAGGGATATATTCAACGGAAAGTCAAACTAACGAGCAACTTCTTTCCCTCAGATCGCCATCAAAGCCAATGAAAAAATCTCGCACATGTGTGCATAATATTCCCAACTGGTTCTAACCTCCCCGGTATGAAGATACGGCCAAGTCGCAGGTGAACAATGTGATTTAAGGAGATTGTGGAGCTCGCCAAGCCGCTGTCGATCCGCCTGAATAATCCCAAGGCTCGTGGTGGAACTGAGCTCGGTCGTCGCCCAGGCGTACCATGCTGGCAAGAGCCAGGCTCCAAGGCCGGTGGCGCGAAAACCGCCGCCCACCATTGACAATTTCTGGCCCAACATTGTGAGCGAAGTGCATGGGGTCGCAGCAGCAGATCCAGCTCATCCAGCATGTGGTGACGCCCACGGGCGAGCTGACGAATGTCCCGGTGAGTGTAAGCAGGGATATATTCAACGGAAAGTCAAACTAACGAGCAACTTCTTTCCCTCAGATCGCCATCAATGCCAATGAAGAAAATCTCGCACATGTGTGCATATAATTCTCAACTGGTTCTAACCTCCCCGGTATGAAGACACGGCCAAGTCGCAGGTGAACAATGTGATTTAAGGAGATTGTGGAGCTCGCCAAGCCGCTGTCGATCCGCCTGACTAACCCCAACGATCGTCTGAGTGGTGGAACTGAAGCTCGGCCGTCACCCAGGCGTCACCCTTGCCGTCATCCTTGCCTGGCAAGGGCCAGGCTCCAAGGCGGTGGCGCGAAAACCGCCGCCTACCATTGACAATTTCTTGCCCAACATTGTGAGCGAAGTGCATGGGGTCGCAGCAGCAGATCCAGCTCATCCAGCATGTGGTGACGCCCACGGGCGAGCTGACGAATGTCCCGGTGAGTGTAAGCAGGGATATATTCAACGGAAAGTCAAACTAACGAGCAACTTCTTTCCCTCAGATCGCCATCAATGCCAATGAACAAAATCTCGCACATGTGTGCATAATATTCCCAACTGGTTCTAACCTCCCCGGTATGAAGACACGGCCAAGTCGCAGGTGAACAATGTGATTTAAGGAGATTGTGGAGCTCGCCAAGCCGCTGTCGATCCGCCTGACTAACCCCAACGATCGTCTGAGTGGTGGAACTGAAGCTCGGCCGTCACCCAGACGTACGCCGCTGGCAAGGGTCAGGCTCCAAGGCCGGTGCCGCGAAAACCGCCGCCTACCATTGACAATTTCTTGCCCAACATTGTGAGCGAAGTGCATGGGGTCGCAGCAGCAGATCCAGCTCATCCAGCATGGTGACGCCCACGGGCGAGCTGACGAATGTCCCGGTGAGTGTAAGCAGGGATATATTCAACGGAAAGTCAAACTAACGAGCAACTTCTTTCCCTCAGATCGCCATCAATGCCAATGAAAAAAATCTCGCACATGTGTGCATATAATTCTCAACTGGTTCTAACCTCCCCGGTATGAAGACACGGCCAAGTCGCAGGTGAACAATGTGATTTAAGGGAGATTGTGGAGCTCGCCAAGCCGCTGTCGATCCGCCTGACTAACCCCAACGATCGTCTGAGTGGTGGAACTGAAGCTCGGCCGTCACCCAGGCGTCCGCCCTGGGCGCAGAGCAGATCCAGTCATCCAGCATGGCCTGGCAAGGGCGCAACTAGTCTGCTCCAAGCACGAAGTCGGGAAAATGTTTTAAGGAGATGTGGGCCAAGGCGGTGGCGCGAAAACCGCCGCCTACCATTGACAATTTCTGGCCCAACATTGTGAGCGAAGTGCATGGGGTCGCAGCAGCAGATCCAGCTCATCCAGCATGTGGTGACGCCCACGGGCGAGCTGACGAATGTCCCGGTGAGTGTAAGCAGGGATATATTCAACGGAAAGTCAAACTAACGAGCAACTTCTTTCCCTCAGATCGCCATCAAAGCCAATGAAAAAAATCTCGCACATGTGTGCATATAATTCTCAACTGGTTCTAACCTCCCCGGTATGAAGACACGGCCAAGTCGCAGGTGAACAATGTGATTTAAGGAGATTGTGGAGCTCGCCAAGCCGCTGTCGATCCGCCTGAATAACCCCAAGGCTCGTTGGGTGGAACTGAGCTCGGTCGTCGCCCAGGCGTACGCCGCTGGCAAGGGTCAGGCTCCAAGGCCGGTGCCGCGAAAACCGCCGCCCACCATTGACAATTTCTGTCCCAACATTGTGAGCGAAGTGCATGGGGTCGCAGCAGCAGATCCAGCTCATCCAGCATGGTGACGCCCACGGGCGAGCTGACGAATGTCCCGGTGAGTGTAAGCAGGGATATATTCAACGGAAAGTCAAACTAACGAGCAACTTCTTTCCCTCAGATCGCCATCAATGCCAATGAACAAAATCTCGCACATGTGTGCATATAATTCTCAACTGGTTCTAACCTCCCCGGTATGAAGACACGGCCAAGTCGCAGGTGAACAATGTGATTTAAGGAGATTGTGGAGCTCGCCAAGCCGCTGTCGATCCGCCTGACTAACCCCAACGATCGTCTGAGTGGTGGAACTGAGCTCGGCCGTCGCCCAGGCGTACCCCGCTGGCAAGGGCCAGGCTCCAAGGCCGGTGGCGCGAAAACCGCCGGCCACCATTGAAAATTTCTGGCCCAACATTGTGAGCGAAGTGCATGGGGTCGCAGCAGCAGATCCAGCTCATCCAGCATGTGGTGACGCCCACGGGCGAGCTGACGAATGTCCCGGTGAGTGTAAGCAGGGATATATTCAACGGAAAGTCAAACTAACGAGCAACTTCTTTCCCTCAGATCGCCATCAATGCCAATGAAAAAAATCTCGCACATGTGTGCATATAATTCTCAACTGGTTCTAACCTCCCCGGTATGAAGACACGGCCAAGTCGCAGGTGAACAATGTGATTTAAGGAGATTGTGGAGCTCGCCAAGCCGCTGTCGATCCGCCTGACTAACCCCAACGATCGTCTGAGTGGTGGAACTGAAGCTCGGCCGTCACCCAGGCGTCACCCTTGCCGTCATCCTTGCCTGGCAAGGGCCAGGCTCCAAGGCGGTGGCGCGAAAACCGCCGCCTACCATTGACAATTTCTGGCCCAACATTGTGAGCGAAGTGCACGGGATCGCAGAAGCAGATCCAGCGCATCCAGCATGTGGTGACGCCCACGGGCGAGCTGACGAATGTCCCCGTGAGTGTAAGCAGGGATATATTCAACGGAAAGTCAAACTAACGAGCAACTTCTTTCCCTCAGATCGCCATCAAAGCCAATGAAAAAGATCTGGCACATGTGTGCATAATATTCCCAACTGGTTCTAACCTCCCCGGTATGAAGATACGGCCAAGTCGCAGGTGAACAATGTGATTTAAGGAGATTGTGGAGCTCGCCAAGCCGCTGTCGATCCGCCTGAATAATCCCAAGGCTCGTGGTGGAACTGAGCTCGGTCGTCGCCCAGGCGTACCATGCTGGCAAGAGCCAGGCTCCAAGGCCGGTGGCGCGAAAACCGCCGCCCACCATTGACAATTTCTGGCCCAACATTGTGAGCGAACTGCATGGGGTCGCAGCAGCAGATCCAGCTCATCCAGCATGTGGTGACGCCCACTGGGGAGCTGACGAATGTCCCGGTGAGTGTAAGCAGGGATATATTCAACGGAAAGTCAAACTAACGAGCAACTTCTTTCCCTCAGATCGCCATCAATGCCAATGAAAAAAATCTCGCACATGTGTGCATATAATTCTCAACTGGTTCTAACCTCCCCGGTATGAAGACACGGCCAAGTCGCAGGTGAACAATGTGATTTAAGGAGATTGTGGAGCTCGCCAAGCCGCTGTCGATCCGCCTGACTAACCCCAACGATCGTCTGAGTGGTGGAACTGAAGCTCGGCCGTCACCCAGGCGTCACCCTTGCCGTCATCCTTGCCTGGCAAGGGCCAGGCTCCAAGGCCGGTGGCGCGAAAACCGCCGCCCACCATTGACAATTTCTGGCCCAACATTGTGAGCGAACTGCATGGGGTCGCAGCAGCAGATCCAGCTCATCCAGCATGGTGACGCCCACGGGCGAGCTGACGAATGTCCCGGTGAGTGTAAGCAGGGATATATTCAACGGAAAGTCAAACTAACGAGCAACTTCTTTCCCTCAGATCGCCATCAATGCCAATGAAAAAAATCTCGCACATGTGTGCATATAATTCTCAACTGGTTCTAACCTCCCCGGTATGAAGACACGGCCAAGTCGCAGGTGAACAATGTGATTTAAGGAGATTGTGGAGCTCGCCAAGCCGCTGTCGATCCGCCTGACTAACCCCAACGATCGTCTGAGTGGTGGAACTGAAGCTCGGCCGTCACCCAGGCGTCACCCTTGCCGTCTGGCAAGGGCCAGGCTCCAAGGCCGGTGGCGCGAAAACCGCCGCCTACCATTGACAATTTCTTGCCCAACATTGTGAGCGAAGTGCATGGGGTCGCAGAAGCAGATCCAGCGCATCCAGCATGTGGTGACGCCCACGGGCGAGCTGACGAATGTCCCGGTGAGTGTAAGCAGGGATATATTCAACGGAAAGTCAAACTAACGAGCAACTTCTTTCCCTCAGATCGCCATCAATGCCAATGAAAAAAATCTCGCACATGTGTGCATATAATTCTCAACTGGCGCTACCCTCTCCGGTATGGTTAATGGCCAAGTCGCAGGTGAAAAGTGATTTAAGGGAGATGTGGAGCTCGGTGCCGCGTCGCCGCCCGCCGTGCGTAGCGTCGCCTGGCTTTAAGAGACCGCCTTTGCCGGCCCTTTTTTGGGGGTTTTTGGGGGTCCCGCAGACTACGCAGACCGTCCGAAGTGTGTAGTATGTCTTGGTGTGTCCATACTCTTAGCAGTTTGTGCATTGAACAGGGCCGTTGCGTTTGTGGGGTTCTTCCACGGTGATTCTTCGATGCAGTAAGAGCTGCAGCTATTGTAGATCGGGCTTCATCTTTGCTATCTGGTTCGAGCTCGACCTTGAAAAGTGGTTGCGGTTTTTTGTTTCTGTTAACCATATTGCTAACATTTTGGCACAGAAGCCCCTGGCCTTAAGGGGCTTCTTGAATTTCAGAGGGGTGACGTCAGGTTCTATACCTTTAGCACAACTTGCAGTCCCTTGCTGCTTTTTAGTTGATAGGTGTAAAAGTTCTTTTTGTGTCTTCCAGGTACTTAGACACAATCGGAAGTGTTCTTCGGACTTCGTTTGAACCTTTGTTTCCCTGTATGTTCCCTTTAATAAGCGGAACAACATGGAAATTATCGTCCCCGACCAGGGCAACAATTTTGTTGACCAGGGCGCTTGAACTTTTCCCTTATGTAAATAGGTGGGGGCTTAGGTTTCCTTTGGGTCTCCTGCCCCAACTCTGGTTGGTTGTTGTCCGTCTCTGCTAAGATGGAAAAACAGTTTCGATGGATTTCCTCGTTTGGTCGGTGCTTTTGTTGGTTCGGTTGATCTTTGGTTTGTTACCAACCGTGTTGAGTGGACTAAGCTTGCGCTTAATCTGGTGAGTGTAAGCGGTCCATACCGGTCTGTATAGCCGGGACCGCTTGTTGCTATCGAAGCTAACTGTTTTGTTGCCATGTCATTTTGTTAGTGCATCCGTTGGAACCGGACTTCGCAATATTGGTAGTTGGTTTAATTATTGGTGGTGATTTTGCTGCGACTGCAGAAATTGTAGCACTGCTTGTTGTTGGAGCTTCATTCAGCGAAGCCGGCGGTGGTGGGGTTTGGCATTGGTAACTCCAAGATGCGGGAGTTGGGGTGAGCAAGAGCTGGCTCTCTTGCTGTCGACGGTCAGTAAAGTCAGGTTGCTCATTGTCGACTTCTGATTTTGATCTATATCGCGAGTTGAGAAGTAAGAGTAGCAAGCATTTCTTGGGTTGACGGAGCTTCTACGCTCATTCTTTTGATCGCTGCTCATTTTTCGAGCTTGTTATGCGTGGCACTTATTTGTTTAAATTAAATAAGCACTTGTATTAATCATAACACTAGTTATGATTATATTTTTCTTTGTTTTTTAATTGTTAGCGTCTTTTCACTGTTTGGACTGCTCCAGTATAATATTCTTTAAGTTTTCACTATTTCATCCACTATTTTAAATTGTTTTCCCGGAACTCGCGCGAGACCACGTCCGCTCTATGCGGGAGTACGTGTGTGCATATAATTCTCAACTGGTCCTGGCTGTTTGGCGCGCTTTACGGTGTGGTTGTGTTTCCCGGGTGCTCCTCCGGGAAGGCGTATAAACCGCCAAACCTAGGACGGTTGTGATTCGTGAGTGTGTGTGAAGGTTCACTGAACGCCAGGCCAAGTACATACCTGTGCGTTTTGGAAACCTCGGACTTCGGTACCGCCCTCAGGAGAATCAAGAGCTTTCCAGACGCTGGCCACCTTGGCGGCGACAGGGGTGAGTGGGGGGCACCTCTCTCCAGGGGCTTGTTCCTACTTTCTCTTCCTTCGCGTTGGTAATTTACTCTTACCAAGGTGGCGACCCGTCCGAAGTGGCATATCATGCCAGCTGATCGCTAGGTCAGCTGCCGGGCCAGTGCTCGGAAGTGGAGTAACCACGTAAGATTACATCTTCGTGAAGATTACATCTTCAGCTCCAACAGTAGGTCCCCTTTGGCAGTCCTCCTGATCGAGGTGACCTTCTCTGCTATTGCCTTCATCCTGGCGTCCTGAGAGCGAGTCACCAGGCACAGTATCTCGCCGTAGGAAGAATCCGCCGAAAGGCTGAGAATCAATGCGTCTCTTCTCTTCCGCCTGCGTCGGTCTGACTGCTTTCTCCGACTTTCTCTGACTGGGCCCTTCCGAGACGATGGCGCGTTTATGCCTTCTTTGGGGTTTCTCCAAGTCACGGGGCGCTGCGTCCCGGCTGCCAACCGTTCCTTGCGCCCGCCTGCACCAGTCACCGCTGCGTAACTCGGCTTCGCGGGTTTGGCCAGGGGCATGGGAGACGTTTGGCTACTCTTCTCCGACGAGGTGCCCTTCAGGGGACTCCTCGGGGTCACTTGGCAGCCCCGTTTCGTAGTCTCCGAGACATGGGAGCACCGTACCTAACCGCCTGCTGCTGAACTGCCAGTTGCAGCTCCTTGAGTCTGGCGAGAGTTCCTCATCGACATGTTAACACTCCTCGCCTTCTGGTCTTTTACCTTGTGACGGTCAGTCGATGTTTTGGGTAGCTCAGGGGCGGCCCAGGATCGTCGCAGATATTTATTTGGGTCGGAGGTGGTTGCTGAAACAGAAGGTCACCCGGTCCCAGAGTAGAAGTCGGTAGGAATTACTTAGTAATTGGATATGGGTCGGATTTATTGACGAAATATGTACAGGATAGTAAGTGGATAGCTGGATCGTCGACTCGGCTCGGGAACGGTCTCCGAGATGAGCGGGCTCGTCCGGCGGGCGTCGGCCGGCGGGATTGGTGGCCGTCGTCCGGGTGGTCGCTGCTCCGTCGGCTGGCGTTGGGCGTGTCGGCGGCCGTGCTCCGTCGGCGAGCGTGGCTTGGGTGCTGGAGAGAGAAGAACGGGGCCCCGGGACCGCTAGGTCGGCCGAGAGAAGAGCGCACTTGGGGAACCGCTAGGTCGGCCGCAAGAGCACGCTGGGGAACACCTGGGGACCGCTAGGTCGACCGCAAGAGCGAGAGGGGACCCTAAATTGGGACCGCTAGGTCGACCAGAGAGAGAGAGAACCATGGGGGACCGCTAGGTCGACCGCAAGAGCGAGTGAGAACCCTAACTTGGGACCGCTAGGTCGACCAGAGAGAGCGAGAAGGCGGATCGGTGTTTCGAGCCGTTGATGGGGAAGAGGGAACGGAAATAAGTAACTACTACGGTTAGCTAACTACAGATTTATTACCAAACCTACTGGTCCGGCTTACCAAAAAGTGACTTTGCTGCTGTGCCTACAATCGCTGGCCGCTGCTGAGTGAAGATATGAGGCCAGCAGCCCGCTTTATATAGCCCGTGGCCAGGGCGAGTGTGCCCGTTGCTACCTCTCAGATTTGCCTACTCCGGGTGTGACCAGCTTCCTCGGCCCAGTGTGCCCATTTGCCCGTGATTGGCGCGCGCGCGCAAATTATTCAAATTCGGATTTCCTTGGGTTATTCTCTTTATTCATTTTCCCTCTTTTCTCATGTTCTCTTTCTTCATTATTCCTTCTTATTTTATTTATTTATTCCTTCTTATTTATTTCATACATTAATGTGTGCGATCAGCGTTACATCCCCCCCCGTTTCGGATTGGCCGTGTACCGTTACGGTGACGTAGTTGCCACGATTGGACTTGATCCGCAGCTGCCGTGCACCGTCCTGGAGTACGAAGTACATCTGCTTTCCCTTCCTCTTCCCCTCCAGCCTCTGGTTGATCCTTGCCCTGGTTGCGCCGGAGATGACCAGACCTGGTTCGATCGTCCATCCTTCCTCGGCCGGCTCCTCCACGTGGATATCCAGAATGTCCCGGTCCGGCGACCTGTTGGCCCGTCTTTTCACTCCTGCGCCCGGTCTTGTTGGCGCGCCTGGCATGGCACTCCCGGTTACTGCTGCGGTGGTTGCCGCTCGTGGCTGCTGGCTCACCTCTCGCTCTGCTACTGGCGCCGCCTGATGGCTGGGTACCGGCGCTGTCTGATAGCTGCGCGCTGGCGCCGCCTGATGGCTGGGTAACGGTGCCTGTCTTTGCATCCCCGCCGCTCGTTCGTTCGGCACGTGGGCAATGCGCGTTTTGCCTGTCACGACCCGCGCGGCTGTTGCGATCGCCGGCGGGTCGCCGGCCTCCGACGTGCACATTTTCGCCGGAGCCGTGCGCTTGCGTCCGGCTCCGCACAATGGTGCCGCTTCCGTCATCCTCGCCCTGGTCTGTGCTGCCGTCGCCTTTTCGTGATTCACTCGAAACTTCCTCGTGGCCTCTTGGAAACGGTTCATCTTCACGTCTGCAATGGAACGGTTTAGGGTTTTATTAGTGTTGGTGTGGTGATCGTTGTCTTGTGTTGGTGTGTATTTTGTGTGCAGTTTTGGTTTAGTATTCTGTGTGTGCAGTGTTGGTTTAGTACGTTGGGTGGTTTTAGTATTATTTTGTGTATTGGGTAGTGCCGATATGTTATTAGTGTTTGGTAGTGCCGATATGTCAACCGTGTTTAAAGTTCGGTTATGTTTTAAATTTTGATCGTGGTCTGTTTGTGCAGTTAGTGTTGTTTCTGACCCCCGGTGTGGCTTTATGTCTCCTACGTACACGCGTTTTGTCTTCCTTGTGGCCGGATTCTTTACTGCGAGGATTACCGGAGGCGGGAATCCCACGACCTTCCATGGTCCATCGTACTTGGGTGCCAATTTTGCGTTAAACTTCTCGGCCGCATTTGACAAGTGGTTGTCTTGCACCAGACCAGCTCGCCCACTCCTGGCCTCCAGTCTCGCTTCCTTAAATCGTAGCTTTTCTTCTGTGCCCTTGCCGCATCCTCCATCTGTCCTGTCGCCTCCTTTCTGATCCCCTGCAACCGCTTCCATCTGGCCTCCACCGACTCCTCCCTCAATCCTGATCCCCTCGTCACCTTGTCGAACATCATGCTCGGTATTCTTAGCTCCCTGCCGAATAACAACTGCGCTGGGCTGAATTTTGTAGACTCGGAGGTGCTGCTGTTGTAGGCCAGCATCAGTTCCGGCAAGTATTCGTCCCATTTTGTTTGCTCTTGCCCACTTAATTGGGCAATCATTGTTTTTATCGTTCTGTTAGTTCTTTCCGTTGGGTTTTCTTCTGGCGTGTATGGTGCCGTGAGTTGCAGCCGTATACCCCACTCCTCCATGGCTGTTTTGGTTTTCCGGCCCGTGAACTGCACGCCATTGTCCGATATGAGGACTTTCGGGGCACCGACCCTTGCGATCACCCGTTCCCGGAATATCCGTAAGAACGCATCCGCGGTGGCCTGCCTTATTGCCGCCAGCTCTACCCATTTCGAGAATTTATCGACGATCACCAGAAGTGTTGTGTTTCCGTGCTTTGTTCTCGGTAGTGGTCCCACGAAGTCCACACACACCGTTTCCCATGGCGCCTCCGCGATATTCGTCAGCATTTTCCCCGCTTTCCTCTGCTGTGAGACCTTGTACCGCTGGCAGCAGTTACACTCTCGCACGAATTTCTTTACGTCTCTCGCCATTCGGGGCGCAGAAATACCGGTGCCTCACCCTTGCCAGCGTTTTAAACGTGCCTAAGTGCCCCCGTTTCTGCTGTGCTGTGGTTCTCCAGAGAGTATCTGTGGGATCTCCTCTTTTTTAAGACAGCTTCCAAGGCTGTGGATCCTTCCGTTCCCGACTCAGTTTGGATACCCTGTCTCCTTCTATCCGGTAGTCTTTTTCGCCCTTTCCGTTTTCCACTTCTCTTCGTTTCACATCTATCCAATCTATTGCTTCGTTGACGACCTTTAGCTCTGCTTGCGGCGTCTCGACAGGGCATCCGCCACTGCGTTTAAGCTCTGCCTTTCCTGTGTACAGTAACGTCGAACTGGAATGGCTGCAATCCTAACGCCCATCTTGCGACCCTTCCTGATGGACTCTCGATCGAGTTGAGCCATTTCAACGCCATGTGATCTGTCACCACCGCAAAATGGTATCCCTCCAGATACATTTTGTACTTATTTATTCCCCAATAAATGGCTAGGTACTCCTTCTACGTCGCGCTGTATTTCTGCTCTACCGCGCTTAACTTACGACTGGCGAATGAGATTACGTGCTCTCCATCTTCCGTCCTGCGTTTGCCCCTATTCCCAGGTCGCTGGCGTCTGTCTGTAGCTTGAACTGCCTCGTAAAGTCCGGAACAGGCCAATACCGGGGCCTCCGTCAAGCTGCCTTTGGTGAGTCCGAATGACAGCTGATGCTCATCCTTCCACTCAAATTTCTGCCCCTTCCTGAGCAGACCTTGCGAGGGCTCCTGCTTTCTCGGTGAAGTTCGGTATGAATCGTCTATACCATGACGCCATTCCCAAGAAACTGTGGACTTCCTTCGTGGTTCGTGGTGTCGGGTAGTCCTGGATCGCCGCCACCTTCCCGGGGTCCGTTCTTCCTTGAGTTTCTCGAAATGCTCCTGCCTACTTCGCCCGATGACTACGATATCATCCAGATATGCAAAGGCAAACGGTTCCATTTCCGGTCCTATTACCGTATCCAAGGCCCGCTGAAACGTTGCCGGTGCTGTAGTCAGCCCGAATGGCATCACCTTCCACTGGAAGAGACCCCGACCGGGTACCGTGAATGCTGTGTACTGTCGACTATTCTCCTCCATCGGGATCTGCCAGTATCCCGACTTCAGATCTATCGTACTGATGACTTTCGCCTCCCTGAGTTGGTCCAGAATGAAATTCATCCTTGGTACCGGATAGGCACTGCGCTGTATGGACTGCGCGAAGGTTCTATTAATCCTAAGGTTAGTAAATCGTTCACCTGTTCGTTAATGACTGCCTGTTGCTTCGGGTTTCGTGGATAATACCGTTGCTTTATCGGCTTGTCGTCCTTTAGGTATATTTTGTGTTTCGTAATATTACTAACCCCACTCATGTTCTCGAATACTCGCCTTTGTTCGTCCAGGAATGTCTGCACTTCCTCCTCCGATGGCTCCTCTCCTGTGCTCTCCTGTCTGTCCTCGTCCTGTCGTACTTCCTCGTCTCTGTCCTCCCTTGCCGCTGTAATCTCCAGCTCTAGGTTTCCGCATCTCAGGATGCTGTGAGCTTTTGCTAGAAAATCCATGCCCAGTAGAATTCCGCCTGCTACTTTTTCCAATATCATAAATGTTATTGTAAACAAGCTTCCTCCAAACTGGACCTCCGCCTCGAATCTCCCCACCGTTCTCTGGACTGCTCCGTTCGCAAGCGTGATCTCGGTCCTTGACCCGTTCCACTTTCCATGTCTTCTCAGCTTCTGGTACTGATATTTGCTTATGGTACTTCGGGACGCTCCGGTGTCTATGACTCCCTTAGCCGCCTGACCTCCGATCCTTATCCGAGCCATTATCTGGAATCCGTCGCAGCTTAGTTGTTCCCCCTGTGCTGGCTCTATTCCTCTCGCCTGAACCGCCAGCTTTACCTGCTCAGGCTTCCTGCGTTTCCCGACCCCGGCCTGCAGCATTCGGTCGTCCTTATCCCGTTCCGTCCACACACCCAGCAGAACAATCTTGGAGGGTTGTTACATGCTCGCGCCGCGTGTCCGGTTCCTCCGCACCGCATGCAGATTTCCGCTCTGAGTTGCTGCTGTGCAAGCTGGCTGGTTCCGGCGTGATTTTCCATCGCCTCTATTTCTTCCACTTCTTCCGCTAGTTTCAGGAACTCTGTCAAGGATGTGAACCCGGACCTCCGTGTATACAATTTTATCTTGCTTCTACAATTTCTGTATACTCGATCGAGTTTCTCCTGTTCCGACAATCTCGTAAACCGCATCAGTTTCCGCAATCCCATTGCGTACTCCCTAACGGGCTCGGTTTCCCGCTGTCTCAACTGTGATATCTGGATCTCCAGTTGTTGGTCGTACCTTGGTGGTAAGAAATACTCGAGCATCTCCGCCGTTAGTTCCGCCCATGTGCTAATCTTGGACGGCGTTATGTTCCACCAGTCGATGGCTGCTCCCTCCAGAATGAAGGGCATCGCCTGCACCAGCTGGTCCTCTTGTATTCCGTACCCGGCCGCCCATTGCTCCATTTTGCTCAGGAATTCCAATGGGTTGGTCGTTCCTTGGTAACGGATGCCCCAGGCGCGAACTCTGTCTACGATCTCCGTTTCCACTCTTTTGTCCGCCTTTTTTTCCTTTTCTCCTTCCATCTTGGCGATTATCTCCTCCGTCTGTGTCACTCGGATTTGTGGTGCCGTATTCGCCGCCGGACTCCTGTCCCTCAGCAATCGCCTTAGTTCGTCGTTCCTTCCTAAAGTGTCCAACCCGAACTCGTCCGCGTATTCTATTAACTCGTTCTTTGTTGCCTGATACACCCAACTCGACATTACTCTTCCGGTACCTATCTATTTCTTGCAACCACTTTAATCCGCTCGGGCGCCACTGTGACGGTCAGTCGATGTTTTGGGTAGCTCAGGGGCGGCCCAGGATCGTCGCAGATATTTATTTGGGTCGGAGGTGGTTGCTGAAACAGAAGGTCACCCGGTCCCAGAGTAGAAGTCGGTAGGAATTACTTAGTAATTGGATATGGGTCGGATTTATTGACGAAATATGTACAGGATAGTAAGTGGATAGCTGGATCGTCGACTCGGCTCGGGAACGGTCTCTGGGATGAGCGGGCTCGTCCGGCGGGCGTCGGCCGGCGGGGTTGGTGGCCGTCGTCCGGGTGGTCGCTGCTCCGTCGGCTGGCGTTGGGCGTGTCGGCGGCCGTGCTCCGTCGGCGAGCGTGGCTTGGGTGCTGGAAAGAGAGAAGAACGGGGCCCCGGGACCGCTAGGTCGGCCGAGAGAAGAGCACCCTGGGGAACCGCTAGGTCGGCCGCAAGAGCACGCTGGGGAACACCTGGGGACCGCTAGGTCGACCGCAAGAGCGAGTGAGAACCCTAACTTGGGACCGCTAGGTCGACCAGAGAGAGAGAACCCTAACTTGGGACCGCTAGGTCGACCAGAGAGAGCGAGAAGGCGGATCGGTGTTTCGAGCCGTTGATGGGGAAGAGGGGAACGGGAAATAAGTAACTACTACGGTTAGCTAACTACAGATTTATTACCAAACCTACTGGTCCGGCTTACCAAAAGTGACTTTGCTGCTGCCTACAATCGCTGGCGGCTGCTGAGTGACGATATGAGGCCAGCTGCCCGCTTTATATAGCCCGTGGCCAGGGCGAGTGTGCCCGTTGCTTCCTCTCGGATTTGCCTACTCCGGGTGTGACCAGCTACCTCGGTCCAGTGTGCCCATTTGCCCGTGATTGGCGCGCGCGCGCAAATTATTTAAATTTGGATTTCTTTGGGTTGTTCTCTTTATTCATTTTTTCCCTCTTTTCTCATGTTCTCTTTCTTCATTATTCCTTCTTATTTTATTTATTTATTCCTTCTTATTTATTTCATACATTAATGTGCGCGATCAGCGTTACAACCTTCATGAGAAGGTCGTCCAGAATAGCACCCATCTCATCGATTTGGGACGCTAAAGATTTTGCCCTTTTGTTGGGTGCGCACGGCCCGTAGGGCTTGAAGTGTCCCTAGCCTTTTTCGGGGTAGCGGAGTCTGCCTCCGCCCCGCTTCCTAAGGGATTTGGGATTGGCATCGGTGCTGGCGCGGGCGTCGGGGGACGCCACCGGGAGGCGTTCGCTTGAGCCTTGAGCCTTTTTGTGGAAGGCCTTCAGCTCAGAGTCGCTGCTGATGTTTGCACTTGTCGCGTTTAATGGGGCGTCGGCCAAGTGGGCCGCCGGCGCTGCCATGGTGGGTGGAATGGTAGTTAGGGCCTCCAGAATCCTTGCCCTAGCCGCGGAATTTACCGCGGGTGGATTTCCACCTGAGTGGTTGCCACCTGGAGTACTAGTGTTGTTACCAGACATTCCTTTTGTTAGTGCAGCTATTCACCCTGCTGCCGGGTTGCGTTTTATACCTCCCGCCAGGTTATATAGACTGCCGACCGATACGGTACAGACGCAGACCAGACCGCCGGCCATTATGGCGCAGACGCGGTGTGGATTTGTATGGGGGGTCCTCGCTATATGGATCTGCCGGCCACTGTGGCGCAGACGCAGACCGCTCGGCCGCCCAATGTGGGACAGACTCAGAGCATAGCGATTGTGGCTTGTGATTGCACAGTGCGGGGCTTCCAACGGAGGCCGAGGGTTTCTCCCCGACTTAACCGATGGGGGTTATACCGCCCCGTCTCGGTCGCCAGAGCCCCGTTTCTAGGAGTGCCGCTTCGCGGAGGGGATGGCAGTTGGTCTGCTCCGTGACCTTTACCACCTCTTAGGCCACCGGCGTGCTGGGAGGGAGTTTCACGTCCGAAACCTGCCTCCTTGCCAAAGGATCGGA
This sequence comes from Drosophila bocqueti, assembly GCA_018151655.1. Classification (NCBI taxonomy): domain Eukaryota; kingdom Metazoa; phylum Arthropoda; class Insecta; order Diptera; family Drosophilidae; genus Drosophila; species Drosophila bocqueti. Next base: position 32,839 of record JAECXF010000073.1, read on the forward strand.
GCAGCAGCCCAGAACATGCTGCCTTTCCACAAGTACGTGACGTAGCGAGTAGCTTTGGTCAGCGTACACAGTTACGTACACCAGCGCCCCCAGTCGGTCCAGCGCCTACCGGAGCTTACCGGTGGGAGCTTCAGTGTTACGGAAGATGTAATCTTACGTGGTTACTCCACTTCCGAGCACTGGCCCGGCAGCTGACCTGGCGATCAGCTGGCATGATATGCCACTTCGAGCGGGTCGCCACCTTGGTAAGAGTAAATTACCAACGCGAAGGAAGAGAAATTAGGAGCAAGCCCCTGGAGAGAGGTGTCCCCCACTCACCCCTGTCGCCGCCAAGGTGGCCAGCGTCTGGGAGCTCTGGATTCTCCTGAGGGCGGTACCAAAGTCCGAGGTTTCCAAAACGCACAGGTATGTACGGCCTGGCGTTCAGTGAACCTTCACACACACTCACGAATCACTACCGTCCTAGGTTTGGCGGTTTATACGCCTTCCCGGAGGAGCACCCGGGAAACACAACCACACCGTACAGCGCGTCAAACAGCCAGGACCAGTTGAGAATTATATGCACACATGTGCGAGATTTTGTTCATTGGCATTGATGGCAACCTGAGGGAAAGAAGTTGCTCGTTAGTTTGACTTTCCGTTGAATATATCCCTGCTTACACTCACCGGGACATTCGTCAGCTCGCCCGTGGGCGTCACCACATGCTGAATGAGCTGGATCTGCTGCTGCGACCCCATGCACTTCGCTCACAATGTTGGGCCAGAAATTGTCAATGGTAGGCGGCGGTTTTCGCGGCACCGGCCTTGGAGCCTGACCCTTGCGAGCGGTGTCGTCTGGGTGACGGCCAATCTTCAGTTCCACCACTCAGACGATCGTTGGGGTTAGTCAGGCGGATCGACAGCGGCTTGGCGCGCTCCACAATCTCCTTATATCACATTGTTCACCTGCGACTTGGACGTGTCTTCATACCGGGGAGGTTAGAACCAGTTGAGCATTTTTTTTAATTCGTTCTTTATTTATATGTGGTGGGAGGGGGGGGGGGTATATTACAAGTGGGAGGGGTAACGTATGGCTAAAAATAGGGACGTAACCTTGGCGGTACGTCCGCAAAGCATTGCTTCGCGAAGGCATGGCCCCCATTAGCCTGCGGCGCTTCTCCTACGGCGTTCCTCTGCCCGAAGCCTGGACATCACCGACGCTGCATAATTGCTTTCCGCCTGCCAATTAGCATCACTGGCAAGCATCAAGCCGATCAGATTATCAGACTCTATCTGGGCGCCTAGGTTCCTAGGTCCTCCAGTTGGCTCCTCTCGTTCTCAAAACGTCCACAGAAGAACAATACGTGCTCCGCGGTCTCCTCGGAGCCGTCGGTGCACCAAACGCAGGCAGCGCTGTCCTCATGTCCTCGCTTGTGGAGGTATCCTCTGAAGCAACCGTGTCTGCTCAAGACTTGGGTCAGGTGGAAATTTAACTGACCATGCTTCCTTCCTGGGGATAAGTCGATGGGTCCACCGCCCTTTAGACGATGACTCCCAGCGGGATTGCCACTCTTGGAGAGTGCTGGCCTTTGCTGCGGCGCGGGCTAGCTTCTTCTCAGCAGCGGGGAGGGCTCTTCCGTGGAGCCGCCCAAAAATGGTGGCCTGTTCCTTGGCCAGGAGATCCAGTGGGGGGGTCCCGGCTAAGACCAGCGCCGCCTGCTCAGACACCGTGCGGAACGCGCTGCAAATTCGCAGAGCGGCAAGCCGGTGCGTGGAGTTCATGCCCCGGCAGTACGAGGGCGTCGCCATAGCGTGCGCCCAGACAGGGGCCGTGTATAGCAGGGTTTCTCTCGTCACGCTAGTCAGGAGCAGTCTGCTACCTTGCTTGGGACCTCGGCGGTTCAGCATGATCCGGGAAAGGGCCTGGAGTGATGTGACCGCCTTAGAGCTGGCATACGCTAGGTGCTCGCGAAACGAGAGTCGCGTGTCCAGCATTACACCCAGGTATTTTATGGCTCTCGTGGAAGTGATCGTAGCACCCCCGACCCTGATGGATGCGGTCTCGACCTTTTTCCGGCTGCTGATTAGGACGGCTTCGGTTTTTGGGGGCGCTAGTTGCAGGCCGACTCTGGCGAGCCACGAGCAGATGGCCGCGACACAGGAGTTGCAGGTAGCTTCAACACGTGGAAGTACCTTGCCAACCACCACCACCGCGATGTCGTCAGCGAAGCCCACGAGCTCGGACCGGCCGGGCAAGGGGAGGCGCAGGACTCCGTCGTACATCGCGTTCCACAAGAGTGGTGCTAGTACGGATCCTTGTGGAACCCCGCAGGAGAGCTCCACCGTTTCCGCGCCGTCGGGAGTGGTAAATTCCAACGTGCGATCCGTGAAGTAGCTGCCCATAACGTTAAGGAGGTATGGGGGACTCCGAAACTGGATAACGCCTCCATGATGCAGCTCCATCTCGCCGTATTGAAGGCGTTGCGTATATCCAGAGTGACGACTAGGCAGTTTTTTTTTGTGCCGCCTTTCCACCTCTTGCCTGCTATCGTGGAGTTGGCAATGTCTACCACCTTAGCGATGGCATCCACTGTCGATTTCCCCTTCCGGAAGCCGAACTGGGCCTCCGAGAGGTCGCCAGACGCTCTGATCGCCTCTTCAAGGCGGGTGCCGATTAGGTGCTCCAGTGCCTTACCCGCGCCATCAATAAGGCAGATAGGCCTAAAAGATGACGGGTCGTCCGGCGGTTTTCCGGGTTTCGGCAGCAGTACTAGCCTCTGCGACTTCCATCTGGGCGGGAAAGTGCCCTCAGCCAGGCAGCTGCTGAACACCTCCGCGAACAGTTCCGGCTGAACGGACAGAGCGAGCTTCAAGGCCCTATTGGGGATGTTGTCGGAGCCAGCGGCCTTCGACGCTCTTACTCTGGCTGCCGCCGTCCGTACCTCCAGCGCCGTTACCGGAGCGAATCCTGCCAGGGAGTCTCCGGCATTGGGGAACGGAGGCACGTCCATCCTAGGGAACAGGTGGTCCACTATTCGCTTGGTGAACTCCGTCGCAAGCGGGGCACGCTGGCCCGAGCAGTTAATGCGCTTGACTACCGTTTTTTAGGCGCTCCCCCACGGGTCGTGGTCCGCCGAGTCGCAGAGTTCCAGGAAGCACTTTGATTTGCTCGTCCGGATAAAGGCCTTGAGCGCTCTACGGCAGGCCTGGTACTCCCGCCTTTTGTCCAGGTTCGAGGGGGTGCCATACGAACGCTGGTAGCGTCGTCTAGCACGGACGCAGTCTCTCCGGGCATCGGCTATCGCCCGGTTTCACCAGAACACCGGCTCGTGATGGCGACTGTGGGGTCTCCTGACCTGCATGCAGCTGTCGCACACTGCCTTGAGCTGCCTCAAGGCTTCCTCTGCCATCTGCGAAGCGCCCCCAGCAACCTCCAGGCTCTCCAATCCAGTTGCGAACAGCTGGACATCCAAAGAGTCCGCCTTGTAGCTCGCCTGTCGCGGGTGGGACCGTGTAGCCAACGGCAGGCGGGTGGCCAAGGTCGGAAAGATGGCGGCATGATCGCTGGCTGTATAGACCTCGCTAAGTTCACATAGGCACTGCGAGGCTTTTGAGCCGCTCACGAATGTGAGGTCGACCACTGAGCCAGCACCGGCCCGGGAGAACGTGTGTTGCCCCCCGTGTTTAAAAGCGCAATGTCGAGCATCGCTATGGCTTCCAGCAGAGATCTGCCTCTGGCGTTGGTGTATGCGCTGCTCCCAGTCCACAGCCCAGGCATTGAAGTCGCCCGCAATCAGAACGGGAAACCTGCCCCTTGCATCGGCTGCCAAGCGATCCACGCAGTCGCAGAAACCTTCCAGCGAGAGGCTCGGAGCGAGGTCCGTCCGCACCATCAGTGCGCAACTGCGGCTGCTAGCCTGGTTGGATGGTTAACCTCCTTCAAATTCTTGCTGACGCACCTAAAGCAACTCGCAGGGTTAGTGCACGTTGCAATTTCGTGCCCGGCTTGTCCGCACTTAAAGCAGGACTTGCTTCTGTCCACTGAGCTCGGGGCGCTGCGTCCCGGCTACCAACCGTTCCTTGCGCCCGCCTGCACCAGTCACCGCTGCGTAACTCGGCTTCGCGGGTTTGGCCAGGAGCATGGGAGACGTTTGGCTACTCTTCTCCGACGAGGTGCCCTTCAGGGGACTCCTCGGGGTCACTTGGCAGCCCCGTTCCGTAGTCTCCGAGACATGGGGAGCACCGTACCTAACCGCCTGCTGCTGAACTGCCAGTTGCAGCTCCTTGAGTCTGGCGAGAGAGTTCCTCATCGACATGTTAACACTCCTCGCCTTCTGGTCTTTTACCTTCATGAGAAGGTCGTCCAGAATAGCACCCATCTCATCGATTTGGGGCGCTAAAGATTTTGCCCTTTTTGTTGGGTGCGCACGGCCTGTAGGGCTTGGAGTGTCCTAGCCCTTTCGGGGTAGCGGAGTCTGCCTCCGCCCCGCTTCCTAAGGGATTTGGGATTGGCATCGGTGCTGGCGCGGGCGTCGGGGGGGACGCCACCGGGAGGCGTTCGCTTGAGCCTTGAGCCTTTTGTGGAAGGCCTTCAGCTCAGAGTCGCTGCTGAATGCTGCTGTCGCGTTTAATGGGGCGTCGGCCAAGTGGGCCGCCGGCGCTGCCATGGTGGGTGGAATGGTAGTTAGGGCCTCCAGAATCCTTGCCCTAGCCGCGGAATTTACCGCGGGTGGATTTCCACCTGAGTGGTTGCCACCTGGAGTACTAGTGTTGTTACCAGACATTCCTTTTCTTAGTGCAGCTATTCACCCCTGCTGCCGGGTTGCGTTTTACTACCTCCCGCCAGGTTATATAGACTGCCGACCGATACGGTACAGACGCAGACCAGACCGCCGGCCATTATGGCGCAGACGCGGTCGTCGCTATATGGATCTGCCGGCCACTGTGGCGCAGACGCAGACCGCTCGGCCGCCCAATGTGGGACAGACGCTGAGCATAGCGATCGTGGCTTGTGATTGCACAGTGCGGGGCTTCCAACGGAGGCCGAGGGTTTCTCCCCGACTTAACCGATGGGGGTTATACCGCCCCGTCTTGGTCGCCAGAGCCCCGTTTCTAGGTGTGCCGCTTCGCGGAGGGGATGGCAGTCGGTCTGCTCCGTGACCTTTACCACCTCTTAGTCCGAAACCTGCCTCCTTGCCAAAGGATCGGAGCAGCAGCCCAGAACAGTATGCTACCGTCGATGCTGCCTTTCCACAAGTACGTGACGTAGCGAGTAGCTTTGGTCAGCGTACATAGTTACGTACACCAGCGCCCCCTGTCGGTCAAGCGCCTACCGGAGCTTACCGGTGGGATCTTCAGTGTTACGGAAGATGTAATCTTACGTGGTTACTCCACTTCCGAGCACTGGCCCGGCAGCTGACCTGGCGATCAGCTGGCATGATATGCCACTTCGAGCGGGTCGCCACCTTGGTAAGAGTATTTTAAGGGAAGGAGAAAGTAGGAGCAAGCCCCTGGAGAGGTGTCCCCCCCTCACCCCTGTCTTCCGCCGCCAAGGTGGCCAGCGTCTAGAGCTCTGGATTCTCCTGAGGGCGTTCCCGAAGTCGGAGGTTTCCAAAACGCACAGGTATGTACGGCCTGGCGTTCAGTGAACCTTACACACCCAAAACTCGTTTGGCAGTTTATACGCCTTCCCGGAGGAGCACCCGGAAACACAACCACACCGTACAGCGCGCCAAACAGCCAGGACCAGTTGAGAATTATATGCACATATGTGCGAGATTTTTTCATTGGCATTGATGGCGACCTGAGGGAAAGAAGTTGCTCGTTAGTTTGACTTTCCGTTGAATATATCCCTGCTTACACTCACCGGGACATTCGTCAGCTCGCCCGTGGGCGTCACCACATGCTGGATGAGCTGGATCTGCTGCTGCGACCCCATGCACTTCGCTCACAATGTTGGGCAAGAAATTGTCAATGGTAGGCGGCGGTTTTCGCGGCACCGGCCTTGGAGCCTGACCCTTGCTAGCGGGGTACGCCTGGGCGACCGCCGAGCTCAGTTCCACCACCCAGACGATCGTTGGGGTTAGTCAGGCGAATCGACAGCGGCTTGGCGCGCTCCACAATCTCCCTTAAATAACATTGTTCACCTGCGACTTGGCCGTGTCTTCATACCGGGGAGGTTAGAACCAGTTGAGAATTATATGCACACATGTGCGAGATTTTTTCATTGGCATTGATGGCGACCTGAGGGAAAGAAGTTGCTCGTTAGTTTGACTTTCCGTTGAATATATCCCTGCTTACACTCACCGAGACATTCGTCAGCCCGCCCGTGGGCGTCACCACATGCTGGATGAGCTGGATCTCCTGCTGCGACCCCATGCACTTCGCTCACAATGTTGGGCCAGAAATTGTCAATGGTGGGCGGCGGTTTTCGCGCCACCGGCCTTGGAGCCTGGCCCTTGCCAGCGGGGTACGCCTGGGCGACGGCCGAGCTCAGTTCCACAAGATCGTTCCGGATTAGTCAGGCGGATCGACAGCGGCAGCGCGCTGCCATAATCGCCTAGGTCCTTTGTTCACCTGCGACTTGGCCGTGTCTTCATACGCGGAGTTAGAACCAGTTGGGAATTATTTGCACACATGTGCGAGATTTTGTTCATTGGCAATGATGGCGATCTGAGGGAAAGAAGTTTCGTTAGTTTGACTTTCTGTTGAATATATCCCTTCGCTTTACACTCACCGGGACACTTCGTAAGCTGCCCGTGGCGTCACCATGCTGGATGAGCTGGATCTACCTCAATCCGATGCACTTGGTAACAAAGTTGGCCAGAAATTAATCCACATTTATAAACATTACTTACTTTATTAAACTGTAATGGTAGGCGGCATTTTCGCGCCACCGCCGTTGGAGCCTGGCCCTTGTCAGCGGCGCGACAGCCGAGCTCAGTTCCACCACGATCGTTCGGATTAGTCAGGCGGATCACAGCGGTTTGGCGCGCTCCATTGTCACTGCGACTTGGCCTGTCTTCATACGGGAGGTTAGAACCAGTTGGGAATTATTTGCACACATGTGCGAGATTTTTTCATTGGCAATGATGGCGATCTGAGGGAAAGAAGTTGCTCGTTAGTTTGACTTTCGGTTGAATATATCCCTGCTTACACTCACCGGGACATTCGTAAGCTCGCCCGTGGGCGTCACCACCTGCTGGATGAGCTGGATCTACTGCTGCAATCCGATGCACTTCGGTAACAATGTTGGGCCAGAAATTGTTAATGGTGGGCGGCGGTTTTCGCGCCACCGCCGTTGGACCTCTGGCCCTTGTGCGGCGTACGACTGGGCGACGGCCGAGCTAGTTCCACCACGATCGTTCGGATTAGTCAGGCGGATCGACAGCGGTTTGGCGCGCTCCAAAGTCTCCTCTATTCACTTTGTTCACCTGCGACTTGGCCGTGTCTTCATACCGGGGATGTTAGAACCAGTTGGGAATTATTTGCACACATGTACGAGATTTTTTTCATTGGCAATGATGGCGATCTGAGGGAAAGAAGTTGCTCGTTAGTTTGACTTTCGGTTGAATATATCCCTGCTTACACTCACCGGGACATTCGTAAGCTCGCCCGTGGGCGTCACCACATGCTGGATGAGCTGGATCTACTGCTGCAATCCGATGCACTTCGGTCACAATGTTTGGCCAGAAACTGTCAATGGTAGGCGGCAGTTTTCGCGCCACCGCCGTTGGAGCCTGGCCCTTGTCAGCGGCGTACGACTGGGCGACGGCCGAGCTCAGTTCCACCACGATCGTTCGGATTAGTCAGGCGGATCGACAGCGGCTTGGCGCGCTCCAAAATCTCCCTTATTCACTTTGTTCACCTGCGACTTGGCCGTGTCTTCATACCGGGGATGTTAGAACCAGTTGGGAATTATTTGCACACATGTACGAGATTTTTTTCATTGGCATTGATGGCGATCTGAGGGAAAGAAGTTGCTCGTTAGTTTGACTTTCGGTTGAATATATCCCTGCTTACACTCACCGGGACATTCGTAAGCTCGCCCGTGGGCGTCACCACATGCTGGATGAGCTGGATCTACTGCTGCAATCCGATGCACTTCGGTCACAATGTTGGGCCAGAAATTGTTAATGGTAGGCGGCGGTTTTCGCGCCACCGCCGTTGGAGCCTGGCCCTTGTCAGCGGCGTACGACTGGGCGACGGCCGAGCTCAGTTCCACCACGATCGTTCGGATTAGTCAGGCGGATCGACAGCGGTTTGGCGCGCTCCAAAGTCTCCTCTATTCACTTTGTTCACCTGCGACTTGGCCGTGTCTTCATACCGGGGATGTTAGAACCAGTTGGGAATTATTTGCACACATGTACGAGATTTTTTCATTGGCAATGATGGCGATCTGAGGGAAAGAAGTTGCTCGTTAGTTTGACTTTCGGTTGAATATATCCCTGCTTACACTCACCGGGACATTCGTAAGCTCGCCCGTGGGCGTCACCACATGCTGGATGAGCTGGATCTACTGCTGCAATCCGATGCACTTCGGTCACAATGTTTGGCCAGAAACTGTCAATGGTAGGCGGCAGTTTTCGCGCCACCGCCGTTGGAGCCTGGCCCTTGTCAGCGGCGTACGACTGGGCGACGGCCGAGCTCAGTTCCACCAAGATCGTTCGGATTAGTCAGGCGGATCGACAGCGGCTTGGCGCGATCCAAAATCTCCCTAAGTCACTTTGTTCACCTGTGACTTGGCCGTGTCTTCATACCGGGGAGGTTAGAACCAGTTGGGAATTATTTGCACACATGTGCGAGATTTTGTTCATTGGCAATGATGGCGATCTGAGGGAAAGAAGTTGCTCGTTAGTTTGACTTTCGGTTGAATATATCCCTGCTTACACTCACCGGGACATTCGTAAGCTCGCCCGTGGGCGTCACCACATGCTGGATGAGCTGGATCTACTGCTGCAATCCGATGCACTTCGGTCACAATGTTGGCCAGAAAGCTGTCAATGGTAGACGGCAGTTTCGCGCCACCGCCGTTGGAGCCTGGCCCTTGTCAGCGGCGAACGACTGGGCGACGGTCGAGCTCAGTTCCACCACGATCGTTCGGATTAGTCAGGCGGATCGACAGCGGCTTGGCGCGCTCAAAATCTCCTAAGTCACTTTGTTCACCTGCGACTTGGCCGTGTCTTTCATACCGGGGAGGTTAGAACCAGTTGGGAATTATTTGCACACATGTGCGAGATTTTGTTCATTGGCAATGATGGCGATCTGAGGGAAAGAAGTTGCTCGTTAGTTTGACTTTCGGTTGAATATATCTGCCCCTGCTTACACCACCGGCCGGGACATTCGTCAAAGGCTCGCCCGTGGGCGTCACCACCTGCTGGATGAGCTGGATCTGCTGCTGCGATCCCATGCACTTCGCTCACAATGTTGGGCCAGAAATTGTCAATGGTAGGCGGCAGTTTTCGTGCCACCGCCGTTGGAGCCTGGCCCTTGTCAGCGGCGTACGACTGGGCGGACGGCCGAGCTCAGTTCCACCACGATCGTTCGGATTAGTCAGGCGGATCGATTACGGCTTGGCGCGCTCCAAAATCTCCCAAGTCACTTTGTTCGCCTGCGACTTGGCCGTGTCTTCATACCGGGGAGGTTAGAACCAGTTGGGAATTATTTGCACACATGTGCGAGATTTTGTTCATTGGCAATGATGGCGATCTGAGTGAAAGAAGGTTGCTCGTTAGTTTGACTTTCGGTTGAATATATCCCTGCATTACACTCACCGGGACATTCGTAAGCTCGCCCGTGGGCGTCACCACCTGCTGGATGAGCTGGATCTGCTGCTGCGATCCCATGCACTTCGCTCACAATGTTGGGCCAGAAATTGTCAATGGTAGGCGGCAGTTTTCGCGCCACCGCCGTTGGAGCCTGGCCCTTGTCAGCGGCGTACGACTGGGCGACGGCCGAGCTCAGTTCCACCACGATCGTTCGGATTAGTCAGGCGGATCGACAGCGGCTTGGCGCGCTCCAAAATCTCCCTTAGTCACTTTGTTCACCTGCGACTTGGCCGTGTCTTCATACCGGGGAGGTGTTGGAGAACCAGTTGGGAATTATTTGTACACATGTGCGAGATTTTGTTCATTGGCAATGATGGCGATCTGAGGGAAAGAAGTTGCTCGTTAGTTTGACTTTCGGTTGAATATATCCCTGCTTACACTCACCGGGACATTCGTAAGCTCGCCCGTGGGCGTCACCACATGCTGGATGAGCTGGATCTACTGCTGCAATCCGATGCACTTCGGTCACAATGTTAAGCCAGAAATTGTCAATGGTAGGCGGCAGTTTTCGCGCCACCGCCGCTGGAGCCTGGCCCTTGTCAGCGGCGTACGACTGGGCGACGGCCGAGCTCAGTTCCACCACGATCGTTCGGATTAGTCAGGCGGATCGACAGCGGTTTGCGCGCCCAAAGTCCCCTATTCACTTTGTTCACCTGCGACTTGGCCGTGTCTTCATACCGGGGATGTTAGAACCAGTTGAGAATTATTTGCACACATGTGCGAGATTTTGTTCATTGGCAATGATGGCGATCTGAGAGAAAGAAGTTGCTCGTTAGTTTGACTTTCGGTTGAATATATCCCTGCTTACACTCACCGGGACATTCGTCAGCTCGCCCGTGGGCGTCACCACATGCTGGATGAGCTGGATCTACTGCTGCAATCCGATGCACTTCGGTCACAATGTTGGGCCAGAAATTGTCAATGGTGGGCGGCAGTTTTCGCGCCACCGCCGTTGGAGCCTGGCCCTTGTCAGCGGCGTACGACCGGGCGACGGCCGAGCTCAGTTCCACCACGATCGTTCGGATTAGTCAGGCGGATCGACAGGCTTGGCGCGCCCAAAATCTCCCTTATTCACTTTGTTCACCTGCGACTTGGCCGTGTCTTCATACCGGGGATGTTAGAACCAGTTGAGAATTATTTGCACACATGTGCGAGATTTTGTTCATTGGCAATGATGGCGATCTGAGAGAAATAAGTTGCTCGTTAGTTTGACTTTCGGTTGAATATATCCCTGCTTACACTCACCGGGACATTCGTCAGTTCGCCCGTGGGCGTCACCACCTGCTGAATGACCTGGATCTGCTGCTGCAATCCGATGCACTTCGGTCACAATGTTGGGCCAGAAATTGTTAATGGTGGGCGGCAGTTTTCGCGCCACCGCCGTTGGAGCCTGGCCCTTGTCAGCGGCGTACGACTGGGCGACGGCCGAGCTCAGTTCCACCACGATCGTTCGGATTAGTCAGGCGGATCGACAGCGGCTTGGCGCGCTCCAAAATCTCCCTTATTCACTTTGTTCACCTGCGACTTGGCCGTGTCTTCATACCGGGGAGGTTAGAACCAGTTGGGAATTATATGCACACATGTGCGAGATTTTGTTCATTGGCATTGATGGCGATCTGAGGGAAAGAAGTTGCTCGTTAGTTTGACTTTCGGTTGAATATATCCCTGCTTACACTCACCGGGACATTCGTAAGCTCGCCCGTGGGCGTCACCACATGCTGGATGAGCTGGATCTACTGCTGCAATCCGATGCACTTCGGTCACAATGTTGGGCCAGAAATTTGTATCAATGGTAGGCGGCAGTTTTCGCGCCACCGCCGTTGGAGCCTGGCCCCTTGTCAGCGGCGTACGACTGGGCGACGGCCGAGCTCAGTTCCACCACGATCGTTCGGATTAGTCAGGCGGATCGACAGCGGCTTGGCGCGCTCCAAAAAATCTCCTAAGTCACTTTTTCACCTTGCGACTTGGCCGTGTCTTCATACCGGATGTTAGAACCAGTTGGGAATTATTTGCACACATGTACGAGATTTTTTTCATTGGCAATGATGGCGATCTGAGGGAAAGAAGTTGCTCGTTAGTTTGACTTTCGGTTGAATATATCCCTGCTTACACTCACCGGGACATTCGTAAGCTCGCCCGTGGGCGTCACCACATGCTGGATGAGCTGGATCTACTGCTGCAATCCGATGCACTTCGGTCACAATGTTTGGCCAGAAACTGTCAATGGTAGGCGGCAGTTTTCGCGCCACCGCCGTTGGAGCCTGGCCCTTGTCAGCGGCGTACGACTGGGCGACGGCCGAGCTCAGTTCCACCAAGATCGTTCGGATTAGTCAGGCGGATCGACAGCGGCTTGGCGCGCTCCAAAATTTCCCTAAGTCACTTTGTTCACCTGCGACTTGGCCGTGTCTTCATACCGGGGAGGTAAGAACCAGTTGGGAATTATTTGCACACATGTGCGAGATTTTGTTCATTGGCAATGATGGCGATCTGAGGGAAAGAAGTTGCTCGTTAGTTTGACTTTCGGTTGAATATATTCCTGCTTACACTCACCGGCACATTCGTCAGCTCGCCCGTGGGCGTCACCACATGCTGGATGAGCTGGATCTACTGCTGCAATCCGATGCACTTCGGTCACAATGTTGGGCCAGAAATTGTTAATGGTGGGCGGCAGTTTTCGCGCCACCGCCGTTAGAGCCTGGCCCTTGTCAGCGGCGTACGACTGGGCGACGGCCGAGCTCAGTTCCACCACGATCGTTCGGATTAGTCAGGCGGATCGACAGCGGCGCGCGCTCCGTCTCCATTCACTTTGTTCACCTGCGACTTGCGACTGGCCGTGTCTTCATACCGGGGAGGTTAGAACCAGTTGGGAATTATATGCACACATGTGCGAGATTTTGTTCATTGGCATTGATGGCGATCTGAGGGAAAGAAGTTGCTCGTTAGTTTGACTTTCGGTTGAATATATCCCTGCTTACACTCACCGGGACATTCGTAAGCTCGCCCGTGGGCGTCACCACATGCTGGATGAGCTGGATCTACTGCTGCAATCCGATGCACTTCGGTCACAATGTTGGGCCAGAAATTGTTAATGGTGGGCGGCAGTTTTCGCGCCACCGCCGTTGGAGCCTGGCCCTTGTCAGCGGCGTACGACTGGGCGACGGCCGAGCTCAGTTCCACCACGATCGTTCGGATTAGTCAGGCGGATCGACAGCGGCTTGGCGCGCTCCAAAATCTCCCTTATTCACTTTGTTCACCTGCGACTTGGCCGTGTCTTCATACCGGGGATGTTAGAACCAGTTGAGAATTATTTGCACACATGTGCGAGATTTTGTTCATTGGCAATGATGGCGATCTGAGAGAAATAAGTTGCTCGTTAGTTTGACTTTCGGTTGAACATATCCCTGCTTACACTTACCAGGACATTCGTCAGTTCGCCCGTGGGCGTCACCACATGCTGGATGAGCTGGATCTACTGCTGCAATCCGATGCACTTCGGTCACAATGTTGGGCCAGAAATTGTTAATGGTGGGCGGCAGTTTTCGCGCCACCGCCGTTGGAGCCTGGCCCTTGTCAGCGGCGTACGACTGGGCGACGGCCGAGCTCAGTTCCACCACGATCGTTCGGATTAGTCAGGCGGATCGACAGCGGCTTGGCGCGCTCCAAAATCTCCCTTATTCACTTTGTTCACCTGCGACTTGGCCGTGTCTTCATACCGGGGAGGTTAGAACCAGTTGGGAATTATATGCACACATGTGCGAGATTTTGTTCATTGGCATTGATGGCGATCTGAGGGAAAGAAGTTGCTCGTTAGTTTGACTTTCGGTTGAATATATCCCTGCTTACACTCACCGGGACATTCGTAAGCTCGCCCGTGGGCGTCACCACCTGCTGAATGACCTGGATCTGCTGCTGCAATCCGATGCACTTCGGTCACAATGTTGGGCCAGAAATTGTTAATGGTGGGCGGCAGTTTTCGCGCCACCGCCGTTGGAGCCTGGCCCTTGTCAGCGGCGTACGACTGGGCGACGGCCGAGCTCAGTTCCACCACGATCGTTCGGATTAGTCAGGCGGATCGACAGCGGCTTGGCGCGCTCCAAAATCTCCCTTATTCACTTTGTTCACCTGCGACTTGGCCGTGTCTTCATACCGGGGAGGTTAGAACCAGTTGGGAATTATTTGCACACATGTGCGAGATTTTGTTCATTGGCAATGATGGCGATCTGAGGGAAAGAAGTTGCTCGTTAGTTTGACTTTCGGTTGAATATATCCCTGCTTACACTCACCGGGACATTCGTAAGCTCGCCCGTGGGCGTCACCACATGCTGGATGAGCTGGATCTACTGCTGCAATCCGATGCACTTCGGTCACAATGTTGGGCCAGAAATTGTTAATGGTGGGCGGCAGTTTTCGCGCCACCGCCGTTGGAGCCTGGCCCTTGTCAGCGGTGTACGACTGGGCGACGGCCGAGCTCAGTTCCACCACGATCGTTCGGATTAGTCAGGTGGATCGACAGCGGCTTGGCGCGCTCCAAAATCTCCCTTATTCACTTTGTTCACCTGCGACTTGGCCGTGTCTTCATACCGGGGAGGTTAGAACCAGTTGGGAATTATTTGCACACATGTGCGAGATTTTGTTCATTGGCAATGATGGCGATCTGAGAGAAAGAAGTTGCTCGTTAGTTTGACTTTCGGTTGAATATATCCCTGCTTACACTCACCAGGACATTCGTCAGTTCGCCCGTGGGCGTCACCACCTGCTGAATGACCTGGATCTGCTGCTGCAATCCGATGCACTTCGGTCACAATGTTGGGCCAGAAATTGTTAATGGTGGGCGGCAGTTTTCGCGCCACCGCCGTTGGAGCCTGGCCCTTGTCAGCGGTGTACGACTGGGCGACGGCCGAGCTCAGTTCCACCACGATCGTTCGGATTAGTCAGGTGGATCGACAGCGGCTTGGCGCGCTCCAAAATCTCCCTTATTCACTTTGTTCACCTGCGACTTGGCCGTGACTTCATACCGGGGAGGTTAGAACCAGTTGGGAATTATATGCACACATGTGCGAGATTTTGTTCATTGGCATTGATGGCGATCTGAGGGAAAGAAGTTGCTCGTTAGTTTGACTTTCGGTTGAATATATTCCTGCTTACACTCACCGGCACATTCGTAAGCTCGCCCGTGGGCGTCACTACATGCTGGATGAGCTGGATCTACTGCTGCAATCCGATGCACTTCGGTAACAATGTTGGGCCAGAAATTGTTAATGGTGGGCGGCGGTTTTCGCGCCACCAGCGACCTACTCGCCTTCGTTGGATTGAATGAGCTGGATCTACTGCTGCAATCCGATGCACTTCGGTCACAATGTTTGGCCAGAAACTGTCAATGGTAGGCGGCAGTTTTCGCGCCACCGCCGTTGGAGCCTGGCCCTTGTCAGCGGCGTACGACTGGGCGACGGCCGAGCTCAGTTCCACCACGATCGTTCGGATTAGTCAGGCGGATCGACAGCGGTTTGGCGCGCTCCAAAGTCTCCTCGTTCGAGATTTTTTTCAATGGCAATGATGGCGATCTGAGGGAAAGAAGTTGCTCGTTAGTTTGACTTTCGGTTGAATATATCCCTGCTTACACTCACCGGGACATTCGTAAGCTCGCCCGTGGGCGTCACCACATGCTGGATGAGCTGGATCTACTGCTGCAATCCGATGCACTTCGGTCACAATGTTTGGCCAGAAACTGTCAATGGTAGGCGGCAGTTTTCGCGCCACCGCCGTTGGAGCCTGGCCCTTGTCAGCGGCGTACGACTGGGCGACGGCCGAGCTCAGTTCCACCACGATCGTTCGGATTAGTCAGGCGGATCGACAGCGGTTTGGCGCGCTCCAAATCCCTATCACTTTGTTCACCTGCGACTTGGCCGTGTCTTCATACCGGGGAGGTTAGAACCAGTTGGGAATTATTTGCACACATGTGCGAGATTTTGTTCATTGGCAATGATGGCGATCTGAGGGAAAGAAGTTGCTCGTTAGTTTGACTTTCGGTTGAATATATCCCTGCTTACACTCAGCGGGACTTTCGTCAGCTCGCCCGTGGGCGTCACCACCTGCTGGATGAGCTGGATCTGCTGCTGCGATCCCATGCACTTCGCTCACAATGTTGGGCCAGAAATTTTCAATGGTAGGCGGCAGTTTTCGCGCCACCGCCGTTGGAGCCTGGCCCTTGTCAGCGGCGTACGACTGGGCGACGGCCGAGCTCAGTTCCACCACGATCGTTCGGATTAGTCAGGCGGATCGACAGCGGCTTGGCGCGCTCCAAAATCTCCCTAAGTCACTTTGTTCACCTGCGACTTGGCCGTGTCTTCATACCGGGGAGGTTAGAACCAGTTGGGAATTATTTGCACACATGTGCGAGATTTTGTTCATTGGCAATGATGGCGATCTGAGGGAAAGAAGTTGCTCGTTAGTTTGACTTTCGGTTAAATATATATCCCTGCTTACACTCACCGGGACATTCGTAAGCTCGCCCGTGGGCGTCACCACATGCTGGATGAGCTGGATCTGCTACTGCGATCCCATGCACTTCGCTCACAATGTTGGGCCAGAAATTGTCAATGGTAGGCGGCAGTTTTCGCGCTACCGCCGTTGGAGCCTGGCCCTTGTCAGCGGCGTACGACTGGACGACGGCCGAGCTCAGTTCCACCACGATCGTTCGGATTAGTCAGGCGGATCGACAGCGGCTTGGCGCGCTCCAAAATCTCCCTAAGTCACTTTGTTCACCTGCGACTTGGCCGTGTCTTCATACCGGGGAGGTTAGAACCAATTGGGAATTATTTGCACACATGTGCGAGATTTTGTTCATTGGCAATGATGGCGATCTGAGGGAAAGAAGTTGCTCGTTAGTTTGACTTTCGGTTGAATATATCCCTGCTTACACTCACCGGGACATTCGTCAGCTCGCCCGTGTTCGTCACCACCTGCTAGATGAGCTGGATCTGCTGCTGCGATCCCATGCACTTCGCTCACAATGTTTGGCCAGAAATTTTCAATGGTAGGCGGCGGTTTTCGCGCCACCGCAACTGGAGCCTGGCCCTTGTCAGCGGCGTACGCCTGGTCGACGGCCGAGCCTCAGTTCCACCACGATCGTTCGGATTAGTCAGGCGGATCGACAGCGGTTGTGCCCCAGTCTCCTATTCTTGTTCACCTGCGACTTGGCCGTGTCTTCATATCGGGGAGGTTAGAACCAGTTGGGAATTATAGGCACACATGTGCGAGATTTTGTTCATTGGCAATGATGGCGATCTGAGGGAAGAAGTTGCTCGTTAGTTTGACTTTCGGTTGAATATATCCCTGCTTACACTCACCGGCACATTCGTAAGCTCGCCCGTGGGCGTCACCACATGCTGGATGAGCTGGATCTACTGCTGCAATCCGATGCACTTCGGTAACAATGTTGGGCCAGAAATTTTCAATGGTAGGCGGCGGTTTTCGCGCCACCGCCGTTGGATCTGGGCCCTTGTCAGCGGCGTACGACTGGGCGACGGCCGAGCTCAGTTCCACCACGATCGATCGGATTAGTCAGGCGGATCACGGGCGGCGCTCTCTCCCTATCACTTTGTTCACCTGTGACTTGGCCGTGTCTTCATACCGGGGAGGTTAGAACCAGTTGGGAATTATATGCACACATGTGCGAGATTTTGTTCATTGGCAATGATGGCGATCTGAGGGAAAGAAGTTGCTCGTTAGTTTGACTTTCGGTTGAATATATCCCTGCTTACACTCAGCGGGACTTTCGTCAGCTCGCCCGTGGGCGTCACCACCTGCTGGATGAGCTGGATCTGCTGCTGCGATCCCATGCACTTCGCTCACAATGTTGTGCCAGAAATTTTCAATGGTAGGCGGCAGTTTTCGCGCCACCGCCGTTGGAGCCTGGCCCTTGTCAGCGGCGTACGACTGGGCGACGGCCGAGCTCAGTTCCACCACGATCGTTCGGATTAGTCAGGCGGATCGACAGCGGCTTGGCGCGCTCCAAAGTCTCCTCTATTCACTTTGTTCACCTGCGACTTGGCCGTGTCTTCATACCGGGGAGGTTAGAACCAGTTGGGAATTATATGCACACATGTGCAAGATTTTTTTCATTGGCATTACTGGCGATCTGAGGGAAAGAAGTTGCTCGTTAGTTTCACTTTCGGTTGAATATATCCCTGCTTACACTCACCGGGACATTCGTCAGCTCGCCCGTGGGCGTCACCACCTGCTGGATGAGCTGGATCTACTGCTGCAATCCCATGCACTTCGGTCACAATGTTGGGCCAGAAACTTTCAATGGTAGGCGGCAGTTTTCGCGCTACCGCTATTGGAGCCTGGCCCTTGTCAGCGGCGTACGCCTGGGCGACGGCCGAGCTCAGTTCCACCACGATCGATCGGATTAGTCAGGCGGATCGACAGCGGCTTGGCGCGCTCCAAAGCTCTCCTAAAGTCACTTTGTTTCTACCTGGGCACTTGGCCGTGTCTTCATACCGGGGAGGTTAGAACCAGTTGGGAATTATATGCACACATGTGCAAGATTTGTTCATTGGCATTACTGGCGATCTGAGGGAAAGAAGTTGCTCGTTAGTTTGACTTTCGGTTGAATATATCCTTAGCTTACACTCCACCGGCACATTCCGTAAGCTCGCCTGTGGGCGTCACTACATGCTGGATGAGCTGGATCCTTCTGCTGCAATCCGATGCACTGCGGTCACAATGTTGGGCCAGAGAGGTATTGTCAATGGTAGGCGGCAGGTTTCGCGCTACCGCCGTTGGAGCCTGGCCCTTGTCAGCGGCGTACGACCGGGCGACGACCGAGATCAGTTTCACCTACCTTAGCTGCTTGTTGTTGTGATCGTTCGGATTAGTCAGGCCGATCGACAACGGTTTGGCGCGGCTCCCAAAGCATATCTTTCACTTTTTGTTCACCTGCGACTTGGTCCTGTCTTCCTACCTGGGATGTTAGAACCAGTTGGGAATTATTCGTACACATGTACGAGATTTTTTCATTGGCTTAATGATGGCGATCTGAGGGAAAGAAGTTGCTCGTTAGTTTGACTTTCGGTTGAATATATCCCTGCTTACACTCACCGGGACATTCGTAAGCTCGACCGTGGGCGTCTACCACATGCTTTGGATGAGCTGGATCTACTGCTGCAATCCGATGCACTTCGGTCACAATGTTGGGCTAGAAACTGTCAATGGTAGGCGGCAGTTTTCGCGCCACCGCCGTTGGAGCCTGGCCCTTGTCAGCGGCGTACGACTGGGCGACGGCCGAGCTCAGTTCCACCACGATCGTTCGGATTAGTCAGGCGGATCGACAGCGGCTTGGCGCGCTCCATTCGTCAGCTCGCCCGTTCGAGATTTTTTTCAATGGCAATGATGGCGATCTGAGGGAAAGAAGTTGCTCGTTAGTTTGACTTTCGGTTGAATATATCCCTGCTTACACTCACCGGCACATTCGTCAGCTCGCCCGTGGGCGTCACCACCTGCTGGATGAGCTGGATCTGCTGCTGCAATCCGATGCACTTCGGTCACAATGTTTGGCCAGAAACTTTATCCCAATGGTAGGCGGCAGTTTTCGCGCCACCGCCGTTGGAGCCTGGCCCTTGTCAGCGGCGTACGACTGGGCGACGGCCGAGCTCAGTTCCACCACGATCGTTCGGATTAGTCAGGCGGATCGACAGCGGTTTGGCGAAAGGCTCCTTAAAATCTCCCTAAGTCACTTTGTTCACCTGCGACTTGGCCGTGTCTTCATACCGGGGAGGTTAGAACCAGTTGGGAATTATTTGCACACATGTGCGAGATTTTGTTCATTGGCAATGATGGACGATCTGAGAGAAAGAAGTTGCTCGTTAGTTTGACTTTCGGTTGAATATATCCCCGCTTACACTCACCGGGACATTCGTCAGCTCGCTCGTGTTCGTCACCACCTGCTAGATGAGCTGGATCTACTGCTGCAATCCGATGCACTTCGGTTACAAGGATTTGGCCAGAAACTGTCAATGGTAGGCGGCAGTTTTCGCGCCACCGCCGCTGGAGCCCGGTCCTTGTCAGCGGCGTACGACTGGGCGACGGCCGAGCTCAGTCTCCACCACGATCGTTCGGATTAGTCAGGCGGATCGACAGCGGCTTGGCGCGCTCCAAAGTCTCCTCTATTCACTTTGTTCACCTGCGACTTGGCCGTGTCTTCATACCGGGGATGTTAGAACCAGTTGGGAATTATTTGCACACATGTACGAGATTTTTTCATTGGCATTGATGGCGATCTGAGGGAAAGAAGTTGCTCGTTAGTTTGACTTTCGGTTGAATATATCCCTGCTTACACTCACCGGGACATTCGTAAGCTCGCCCGTGGGCGTCACCACATGCTGGATGAGCTGGATCTACTGCTGCAATCCGATGCACTTCGGTCACAATGTTGGGCCAGAAACTGTTCAATGGTGGGCGGCAGGTTTCGCGCCACCTCCGTTAGAGCCTGGCCTCGTCAGCGGCGTACGACTGGGCGACGGCCGAGCTCAGTTCCACCACGATCGTTCGGATTAGTCAGGCGGATCGACAGCTGCTTGGCGCGCTCCAAAATCTCCCTAAGTCACTTTGTTCACCTGCAACTTGGCCGTGTCTTCATACTTTGGAGGTAAGAACCAGTTGGGAATTATATGCACACATGTGCGAGATTTTGTTCATTGGCAATGATGGCGATCTGGCGGGAAAGTAGTTGCTCGTTAGTTTGACTTTCGGTTGAATAGGTCCCAGCTTACACCTCACGGGCACATTCGTCAGCTCGCCCGTGGGCGTCACCACCTGCTGGATGAGCTGGATCTGCTGCTGCGATCCCATGCCCCCCGCTCACAATGTTGGGCCAGAAATTTTCAATGGTAGGCGGCGGTTTTCGTGCCACCTCCGTTGCAGCCTGGCCCTTGTCAGCGGCGTACGCCTGGTCGACGGCCGAGCTCAGTTCCACCACGATCGACTGGATTAGTCAGGCGGAGAAAAAAAAAAAATTCACCTGCGACTCTGGCCGTGTCTTCATACCGGGGAGAGGTTAGAACCAGTTGGGAATTATATGCACACATGTGCGAGATTTTGTTCATTGGCATTGATGGCGATCTGAGGGAAAGAAGGTTTCTTCGTTAGTTTGACTTTCGGTTGAATATATCCCTGCTTACACTCACCGGCACATTCGTAAGCTCGCCCGTGGGCGTCACCATTATGCTGGATGAGCTGGATCTACTGCTGCAATCCGATGCACTTCGGCAACAATGTTGGGCCAGAAATTTTCAATGGTAGGCGGCGGTTTTTGCGCTACCGCCGTTGGAGCTCGGCCCCTGCCAGCGGCGTACGACTGGGCGACGGCCGAGCTCTGTTCTGTAGTGGTGACTGAAGAGCCGCGAAATAAGTTTTGGCTTAAAGCATGCTACAGATCGTAAGATCTTTAAGCCTAGCCTTGGAGTTATTAAAATGATATATGAAGTTCGGCCTAAAAGCAGACAGCCTTTTTCGTAAGTGATTGTTAAGCTGAGCTTAATGCATTTTTTTTTTTTTTTTTTTTTTTTTTATGCTTTGTTTTTTATTTATTGGACCTTCTCATTTACGAGACTAAAAATAAGTGTATCAAATCTTATACTATAACCTAACTAGGAGTTATGTAGACTGAGATAGTGGCCCTGACAAATTATGGCTGGGTTGGAAGAACAATTCGTTGCAGGTGGGTCCGAGTGGAGACCTGGAGTCAAGACCCTTGCCAGAGGATTTTGGGTGGACAGAGAGTTTTTCATTGTATGACGCTTTTTGTCTCTGTCTATTTCCATCTCTTACTGCGAGAATGCGCAGGTCCCTGTAAATTTTTTTACTACATGAATATACCATGGTGCCCCAGTGATAGTTCGTAGGATTTTTGATTGGGCTCGTTGTATGATGTCTATGTTGGTTCCCCCACAGCTGGGAGTTTAAGTACGTCCAGATTGGCTTAAGAGTGGAGTTGTACAGCAGGACCTTGTAAACCAGACATAAGGGCGATCGTGAGTTTATAATCCAGTGGAGGCTGCTGGCTTCGGTTTTAGGTGCAGTTTCTTGCATTCGATATGTCTACGCCAGCGTTAGACGTCTTCGTCGAGGTGGATGCCGAGATACGTTACTTCATTAACTTGGGGGATCTGCGTGCTATTCATGGTGAGCGGAGGCGGGCAAGTTTGTCTGTTAAGGGTAAACTGTTAGTGTGCTTACACTTCTGTTCGTTTCATTCAAATAGGCCAGTCAGATAGCCACTTTTCGACTACCACGAGATGGTTGGCGAGTTGGGTTGTTGCACGGACTGGGCATCTGGAGCGGCTAAGGATCGCAGTGTCGTCGGCGAAGGTGGATGTTGTTAGTCGATCACGGGTGGGAATATCTGCTGTGTGAGGCTGACGAACAAAGTTGGCCCAAGTGCGCTACTCTGTGGGACCCTCGGCAGCTTCGATAGTGTAGCTGTTTTGAAATTGTTGTGTTACATCTTACTGCGAAGGCTCTATTGTAGAGGTAGGATTCAAGGAGTTTATGAGTGTACCCGGGCAAGTGTGTTTTAATTTTATGCATGAGACCTTTGAGCCAGACGCGGTCGAATGCTTGAGATACGTCGAGGAATATCGCGCTGCAATATTCTATGTTCGAAGGCTGTACAGAATTTCTGATGTTATTCTGTTTACTTGCTCTATAGTTCCGTGTTTTTCTCTGAAGCCAAATTGATGGGCTGGATAATGTTGTGGGCCCTCATATGGTATTATACGCAAGAAGGCATTTTTCGAATAATTTGGACAGGCATGATAATAAACTTATTATTCAGATGACGGAATCGTGTGATCTTTTCCGGGCTTCGGTATCATTATAATAATTGATTTTTCCATTTCCTTGGATAGTAGCTGAGACTTCATGATTCCATTGAAGAGTTTACAGATGACCTCAATAGCACAAAAATGGAAGTTCCATTATCATTTTTGTAGTTATTAGGTCATCGCCTGAGCCTTTTATATTAGCCCTGATGACTTTGTGATCTCGTTCGCGGTGCAGTTGTGATCGAGGTGGGCAGTAGACAGCGGCAATACAAAGGCTGTTGCTCCTGAATGCACTTTTTATGGACGTGGCTTGCAGGTAATTTGTTGCAAACCGTTGATGAAAGTGGTGTTTGATGCGTTCTGATTAAGATGCCCGTTCCGCCGTGGGCTTGCCATCCGGATGATCTGTGCGGTAAAAGGTATAACCTCTTATATGGAAGTTATATCTCCCTGTGAGGTGCTTTCAACCAGCAGCATGGCGTCGATGTGGATTTACGTTTAGAATTGAGTTATTTCAAGTTTATGCCGTGAAATGCCGTTGGCATTCCACATGGATATACGTAGGTTTTATTATTTATTATTTAATCACAGCAAAGGTTAACTGAATTACCATGTTCTTGGTTCTGAACAAGGCTTGCATGGTTGTTTTCATGAATGACATAAGTTCCATCATACTTGTTGCAGATGGTGAACATCATAGATTCCAATTTGTTTTGCGGCTGCCCTAGAACCTGCTGAGCATTTTCTGAGTGAGGTTGGGGTGGATAAAATTGCCTGTTCTTAGTGCTTCGGCGTAGGAGATTCCCTTGGTTGTATTTAGCTGCCCAAATGATGATCTCGCTGCCTTGGCGAAAAATTCGTCTGGCGTACTTTTTTTGTTGTAATACACATTTTGGGTATGTTGTTGGTGCGTAGCTGTCGCTCGTCGCATGCGCCTCTTCAGCTCCTTGTAGACTTCACAGCCCTCTATAGTTTGCATGTATGGTTCATCCACAGCTGCCACATTTTTTCATTTGGGGGTCTTCTTGTTTGCGGGGCAGTTTACGGAGTTGTGGAAGTCTCCGCAGACTACGCAGACCGTCCGAAGTGTGCAGTAAGTCTTGGTGTCTCCATACTCTTGGCAGTTTTAGCATTGAACAGGGCCGTTGCGTTTGTGGGGTTCTTTCCACGGTGATTCTA
>JAECXF010000074.1:0-76787 GCA_018151655.1 Drosophila bocqueti
ATATATAATTAATCGCGATTATTTGCAAACAAAAATACAGATTTATTCCTAACAAACGTAAATGTTAAAGAATACTACTAACACAGTTAGGGGCAGATCAGGGCTAAGAAGCGGATCTAGACTATCTGAGATAAGGGAAGCGACAGGAACAGAAGAGGAAGACCAGTCGGTTCAATCGCAAAACAATAATCCTAATCTCACCAACGCTATGGATTCCGGTAACGACACAGGGCCACTAAATTCCACCACCAACCTAAATCTACAACAACTACTAACCCTTGTACATCAACTACCAACCTACGAAGGCCCACCTGACAATCTTGATAGATTTATAGACAGAGTAGATCAGCTTCTTTTGTTAGCCTCATCGATGGACCAAGCAACATGCGGACAGTACTTACTTGGAACTATCCGTGACAAAATTAAAGGCAAAGCAGACGAAGCGCTGAATGTCTGCGATGCACTCCTTAGTTGGGATGATATCAAAGCAAACCTCAAGCGACTATACTCTAGCAAGAAAACTGAAGAAATGCTTGTTAGAGAGCTACATAATCTTCCGGACGGACTCAGTATGGGAAAATTGTATTACTCAGCCGCAAAAATAAGAAGCGAATTAATGTCACTCGCCAGAGAAGCAGACTCTAGTGGACACTCTCTTGCGGCCAAACGTGACCAATACGACAGATTCTGCCTAAATACATTCTTAGCTGGATTAAAGGACCCACTTAGGTCAGCCATTAGGAATCAAAGGCCAGAGACAATCGAGAAAGCATACGAGTACGGACAGATTGAATTAAACTTCTCTAGAAGCCTGAACAAACAACAAGAAAACCGACGACGCGACAGCACAATATACAGGAATCACCCATACGTGAGAGGACAACCAACAAATAGTGACTAAAACAGTCGCTACATACCACGACAACAGAACTATAATAATGGCAACAACGCTCGTCATGTACCACGATACGATAACACCAACAATGACAATAATGGCCGCTTTATACAGAGACAACAAAATTTTAACAACAATAATAATAGACGCTTCACACGTCAACATAATTCCCATAACAATAGTAATGGTCGACAAGATAAAAAAACTCTGGGCAGAAACTCCTTCCACAATAACGACCAACCAAATCAATCCCTAAGTCACCAAAACAGAAACAACCGTAATTCAAGAGCTCCCCTATGTAACATCAACGATCATGCAAATTTTCAAATAGAAGCTTCGGGAAGCCAGTCGGCTAAATAAGCAAGAAGACTCATGGATCTTCCTTGCCATTTGTTTTATTATCACCAAACTCCATGGTGTCAAATCCTCTAAAATTCCTAATAGACACTGGATCTACTTACTCTTTCATAAACCCGGCCCTTATTAATGAAGATCACATCAAAAAACTAACCTCAGATATCAATATCCACACTGTTCTCAGTACATTCAAAATTCGGGAATATACAGATAAAATAAATTTCAAACAATTCAAAAAAATTCCCAATTTTAAGTTCTTATTATTTAATTTCCACCCCCACTTCAATGGTCTCCTAGGCATGGATATCCTATCTAGCCTAAATGCAAGAATAAACTTTGCCGAGTCCATACTAGAAACACCAGAAACCGCCATCCCAATCCTCACAAGGGCAAACCCTGTAGACACATTACATAACCTGCTACAAAATACCAAAATGCTACTTCCGCCCCCAGTAAACTTCATCCAGGGAGACTTTATATTTGAATTTGGATAATCAAATATCCATAACAGGCGGTTTATACACCGCAAACGCAGGATCCGCCTATTTCGAAGTCTGCAATAACTCAGACCAGATCCAAACACTTTACCTCGAGGAACCGTTACAAGCAGAAGAGTTCTCTCCACAAACCCACCAATACTTAAACTGTATGTCCGCGGGAACAGATACAGAACGACCGGATGATCAACAATTAAAAATTCAAACGGAACACCTTAACAGCGAGGAAAAACAACAAATACTCAAACTATGCAAGACATTCAAAAGACCTTTCCACAACGAAAAAAAACCAACTAACGTTCTCTAACGCCGTCAAACACTTTATACCAACAACAGATAATATACCGATACACACAAAATCTTACCGTTACCCATTTGTACATAAAGACGAAGTAAAAAAGCAAATTTCAAAAATGCTCGAGCAAAACATCATAAAAAACAGCCATTCCCCCTGGAGTGCACCCGTCTGGGTCGTACCTAAGAAAAGTGACGTCATAGGCGAAAAAAA
Organism: Drosophila bocqueti; assembly: GCA_018151655.1. NCBI lineage: Eukaryota > Metazoa > Arthropoda > Insecta > Diptera > Drosophilidae > Drosophila > Drosophila bocqueti. Next base: position 2,258 of record JAECXF010000074.1, read on the forward strand.
GTGGCGCTTGGTAATCGATTTTCGGAAATTAAATGAGAAGACTGTCTCTGATAGATACCCTATCCCGAACATTGCGGATATACTAGATAGTCTAGGGAAGACCATGTATTTCACTACGATAGACTTAGCAAGTGGCTTTCACCAAATTCAAATGAACCCACGCGATGCGAGCAAGACGGCGTTCACCGTCGAAAATGGGCATTATGAATTCACGAGAATGCCCTTCGGTCTCAAGAACGCCCCTGCCACGTTCCAACGCGTTATGGACAACGTTTTAGGTGACTTAGTCGGTAACGTCTGTCTCGTCTATCTCGACGATATAATAGTATTCTCACCGTCACTCCAAAAACATATAGCAGATATTAAATCTGTTTTCACAAAACTCCAAAACGCAAATCTAAAAATCCAACCAAGCAAATGTAGCTTTTTAAGGAAGGAAATCTACTTCCTGGGACATATCGTAACCCAGGAAGGAGTCAAACCAAACCCACTTAAAATTCAAACCATCAAGGACTTCCCCTGCCCAAAGGCAACCAGGGAAATTAAATCATTTTTAGGACTATTAGGGTATTACAGGAAATTCATAAAGGACTTTGCGAAAATAACTAAACCCATAACGAGACAGTTAAAAGTGAAGAAATCTATAATAATAGACGATGAATTTAAACAAGCATTCGAAACGTCGAAAGATCTTCTTTGTAATGATCCCATACTCATATACCCTGATTTCAATAAACCGTTCACGCTGACCACAGACGCAAGTAATTATGCTATAGGCACTGTGTTGTCACAAGGCCCAGATACTAATGACAGACCCATATCCTTCGCTAGCAGGACACTCTCGGACACGGAAATCCGCTATTCGACGATAGAGAAAGAAATGCTATCTATCATTTGGTCTGTAGGTCATTTCAGACCATACCTTTTCGGGCGTAGCTTCAAAATAGTCACAGACCATAAGCCATTAATCTGGCTAGAAAATTTGAAAGGTCAGAATTCAAAACTACTTCGATGGAAAACAATCCTGGCCGCTTACGACTACGAAATCGTATAAAAAAAAGGTTCGCAAAACGTAGTTGCTGACGCACTCAGCAGAATTGAGCCAAACTTGAACATAAACGAGGACCCACAAATTATACCAATCGCTTCGCAACCACTAAATCACTTCAATTGCCAAATAATATTCCGTATCGGATCAACAACTTTAAGACAAGTAGAAACACCATTTATCCATAAAGTAAGACATATTATCACGGAACCCGTACATACTTTCGACTCTGTTACAAACACCCTTCAAACAATCCTGAAACCGAATAAAACATTCGCAATATTTGCACCAAACGATATTTTCAAAATAATAGAAGAGTCTTATAATAACTATTTCTTTGAAAATGACTTATACAAAATTTTCCGCTGCAATATATGGTTAACTGAAATTACGAATCCTCATGATCAGGAAAACGAAATTCGTGCATACCACTTTAATACCAATCATAGAGGCATTGATGAAACATATAACCATTTAAAAAGGGACATTTATTTTCCGCATTTAAAAGACATTATCACAAAAATTATAAAAAATTGCGATACCTGCCTAACCCTAAAATACGATTGACACCCCCATAAACCATTGATGCAAACCCCAACAGCCCCAGATGGACCATTGGCAGTCGTACATATAGACATATATTTCATTAACAATACTTTTAACCTCACAATTATCGATAAATTCACCAAACTAGCACAAGCCTACCCCCTTAGCAATAGGAATTCAACAAAAGTCGTCGATTCCCTATTACAATTTATAAGTCACTATGGCGCACCAAAGAAAATAATTTTCGACCAGGGCGCGGAATTTTCGGGCAATCTATTCAACGACTTCTTAACTCAATTCCAAATAACGGCTCATACAACTTCATTTCAACAATCAACGGGCCACGCTTCTGTCGAGAGACTGCACTCCACCTTAACCGAACTATACAGGATAATCTTGAACAAAAGAAAGGAAGCACGCATAGAACGCGATCATGCCCAAATACTCGCAGAAGCAGTAGCAACATATAACAATGCAATACACTCCAGCACTTCCTATACCCCTTTCGAGCTCTTCCACGGAAGAACACACATATTTAACAAAACAATAACATTCGACAATCACCATGATTAGCTTAAGAAATTAAACGAATTTAGAAAAGATATATACCCAAAAGTACAGGAACATTTAAGCGAGACCACAGGAAAAAAATTGGCTAAATTAAACAAGGACAGGGAGACACCAGTCCAAGTCGATCCTAATGATAAAATATTTAGAAAAGAAAACCGTATAAACAAGATAACACCGAGATTTTCAATACACAAAGTAGATAGAGACAAAGCAGTCACTCTCCTAACAACTAAAGGTCAAAAGTTACACAAACAAAAAATTAGAAAAATAGTTAAGAAATCAATGGAAAAAACATAAGATAGACAAGCATTATTCAATAAATATATCAAACCAAGTAACTTAAAAACCCACATTAACAAGAAACAATCTACTATACAAAAATACATAATAATTAAACAAAATGTAACTTTAGCTTTAGATGTAACGTTTATAAACACAACACTCATGTTTAATATTAAGATATCCATAAAAAAAACTGTTAAATTCAAAATGTCGTCGGAGTTCGTGGCATACACCAACAACACCTCGCCTAATCACCCTTCTCCGATCCGGCCATTTCCCCTTATGGCCTTCTCTTCGGACTGGGGGGGGAGGAGTTAACATGCCCACACTGGAGACAGGACCGACCCAGAGTTAACATGCCTCCTCTCTCCGGTCACACTGGAACCAATACCGAGAGTAAACATGCCCCCTATCTCTTTGGGCACACTTGGAGACGGACCTAGCAACTAGGAGGAGGTGCCAATACGAACTCTGACGAAGAGATTGAAAAAATAAAGATTTGTCATTCTGCTGAATTCTTTGCAAGCCTTTCTCCCTCGGCCACAGGATTGTAACTCGTGCGATCAGTGGCGCGTGCGCTCATCGGGTTTGAATTTGAATGCGGTTGTGTGTGGCTTTTCTTCATTTATTTATTCTTCATTTCTTACAGTTCTGTGTTTCTCCTTTATTTATTCTCAATGTTTGACTTCATGTTTTACTTCTTCTTATTTTCTATGTGAATGTTTCTTTCCTTATACTATTTGCTTAACCTATATTTGTTTCTCTTCATGTGTTTGCCTTATTCACTTCTTTTATTCTCTATGTGCGCGCACGGCGCGTCACACCCCCCCTCCTTTAGGGAAAAGAGGTGCTCCTTGACTTTTACCATGTTGGTGCGCGATGTGGTCACGCTCCAAGTGTTCTCGTCGTCCTCCACGAGACATGACATCTGTTTCCCGTACTTCTTCTGTGCCACTGTCTGTCGGATTTTGTTGACTGCTTCCGCCGACAACCGTGCACCCTCGGGAACGTGCCAGCCCCAGCTCTTGTGGTCCTCCGCGTGTATCACCAGGATGTCGCGATCGGGCGAGGACCCTTGTCTGTCTGCTAAGCTGCTCCCTGGGCTTGCACTATGCTGTTGCATCCCCGGGTGTTGGCGTTGGGTCGCATATGCGCGTGGTGCTGCTCCAGTTGCTGGCGCCTGTGGGTGCCATCCCATCTGTTGTTGGTGCCGGTTTTGCTCGGCCCAAGATACCTGCTCGCGCATGGGCGGCGTGGCTCTGGGCTCCGGCCGTTGACGTGGTGCCGGTTGCGTTGGCCTCTACTTGCTGTGGGACTGCTGCTGGTGCCTGTGCCTCCGCTTGCTGTGGCGCTGGAGCCTGTGCCTCCGCTTGTTGCGCTGCCTGGAGCCTGGCTAATCGGATGCCCGCTGGCTGTTGCGTCCTTGAGCTCGCCTCGTCTCCTTTTCCGTGCGTCGTGTGTGCGACCCTTTTCTTGCCGCCCGCCGTCTTTGCTACGGTGATCTTGGCTGGTGGTGACCGCGCGCCTCCTTCTGCTGCCGTTTTTCCCAATTTGGCTGGCGCCGTCCTTTTCCTGGCCGTGCCGGGCATCGCCGCCGCTTCCACCAGTCTGGCCCTGCTGCTGTTGGTCACTAGCTTCTGGTGGCTCTCCCGGAATTTCCTCACGCTGTCCTGTAGTCGCTGCATCTTTTTGCCTGTAATAGAATTACGTTCTTTGTTACTTCTCTTATTGTGCGAGCTGTTAGTGTTGTGTATGATTTCGTTGCTAGTGTTGTTATTTGTGTCCGCTGTTTTGTATTTAGCAATAGTTTTCCCAGTGTTGTGTAATGTGTATCGGTTAGTGTTGTGTGATTATCGAGATCTTAGTGTTACTAATGTGTGTTGGTTAGTGTCGGATTGTGTATGGGTTTCTGTTGAAACCCCGCTATATGGTTTGATGTCCCCGATATAAGCTCTTTTCGACTTCCTGGTTTTTGGGTCGTTCAAGTGGACGATTACCGGTGATATGAATTTCGTCACTTTCCAGGGGCCGTCATACTTTAGTGCCAGCTTGGCGTTGAACCGATCTGCCGCTTTTGACAAAAAATGCGTCTTGCACCAGATTAGGTCCCCGATTGATGATTTCCATTCTCGTCTTCGCAAGTTGTAGTTGTGCTTTTGTTGTTCTGCAGCGCTTTCCATGTGTCCGGTCGCCGATCCACCTGGTTTCCACGGTTTCCACCCTTAGTCCTGACCCTTGCGTTACGGTGTCGAATAACGAACTTGGTAGCCTGAGTTCCCTGCCGAACACGAGTTGCGCTGGACTGTACTTTGCCGATTCCGACGTACTGCTGTTATACGCCAGCATTAACTCCGGCACTTGCTCATCCCATGTGGTCTGGTCCTCTCCCGTCAGCTGCGCAATCATGGTTTTCACCGTCCTGTTGGTTCGCTCTGTGGGGTTCTCCTGGGGCGTGTACGGTGCAGTAAATTGCTGTTGGATGCCCCATCGCTCCATAGCTGCTTTCGTTTTACGGCCCGTGAACTGTACACCGTTATCCGATATCAACCTCTTTGGTGCTCCAATCCTTGATACATTCCGCTCCCGGAAGACTCGTAAAAAGGTCTCTGCCGTTGCCTGTCGGATTGCTGCTAACTCGACCCACTTCGAGAATTTGTCTACGATGACCACCAACATAGTGTTTCCGTGCTTGGTCCGGGGTAGCGGTCCCACGAAATCTACGCATAGGGTCTCGAAGGGTGCTTCTGTGATCCTAGTTAACATTTTCCCTGCGGCTTTCTGTTGCGATGCCTTGTACCTCTGACAACTCTCGCATCTTTTCACGAACCCTTTCACATCTCTCGTCATTCGTGGCCAAAAGTACCTGGCTCTCACCCGTTTCAGCGTCTTGAATATCCCTAGGTGTCCTGCCTCCGCCGTACTGTGGTTCTCCGTCAGCACTTGCTGCACCTCTTCCTCCTTCACGCACAACTTCCAGGGTTGTTGATCCCTTCGGCTTTCATCTATTCTGTAGAGCCTTTCATCCTCTATCCGTAATTCCTCATCTTCCTTTGCACCTTCCACCTCCCGGTACTTCTTATCCCACCAATTTTCCGTACCGAGTGTTTTTAACTGGTCGTTTGGGGCTCTGGACAACGCATCGGCAACCGCGTTTAACTTTCCTTTTCGGTATTGTACTTCGAATTGGAACGGTTGTAGTCCTAATGCCCATCTCGCTACCCTCCCGGAGGGGCTCTCGATTGAGTTTAACCACTTCAGTGCCATGTGGTCCGTCACTACCACGAACCTGTAGCCCTCCAGGTACATCTTAAACTTATGTATTCCCCAATATATCGCTAAGCATTCCTTTTCTGTAGCGCTGTAGTTCCGTTCTACCTGGCTCAGCTTCCTGCTCGCATAGGATATTACATGTTCTCCGTCTGTCCCGTCCTGTGTCAATACCGCTCCTATTCCCAGATCGCTAGCATCCGTCTGTAGCTTAAACTGGCGCGTGACTTTTTTTCAGGCTGGTGAATGATTCAAGGTGTTCCTTCTTCCACTCGAATTTTTGGCCCTTCCTTGTCAGATTTTGTAGTGCGACGGCCTTTTCCGTGAAGTTGGGTATGAACCTCCTGTACCACGACGCCATCCCGAGGAAACTGTGCACCTCCTTTGTAGTAGTTGGCTCGGGTATATCCTGAATCGGTTCTTAGCTTAATTCGGGGAAGCAGCGCTGCCGGCGTAGCCTGCAGCGCTGCGACGCTTATATGCATATATAAGTAAGCGACTGCAAAGTTCGCTGAGGTAGAGGAGGTATCATGTTCACGTAGTGACAGAATGGTCGCGCATGTAAGGAATGCGGACTCAGCACTTAGGTGGCCCGTTGCAAGGGTTTTGGACTCATAAAATAAGTGCATTAATATATTTGTATTTATTGTATTTATTTATGCATAACACTGAGTACAGTGTGCATTCGCTATGTGAATATACTACAGTTCGTTTATTATAACTTAGTGTTGCCTAGTGAGCGTCGGTCCGTATTGTTTTGCGTCCTGTCTTATGCTTGCCCTTCGATATATGGTTTCGTGTCCCCGATATATGCCCGTTTTGTTTTCCGTGTTTTCGGATCTTTTGCTTGGATGATCACCGGTGATATGAATCTATCCACCTTCCATGGTCCGTCATATTTCGGCGCTAACTTGGCATTGAATTTATCTGCCGCCTTCGATAAGAAGTGCGTCTTGCACCAGATCAAATCCCCGATGGCCGGTTTCCACTCCCTTTTCCGTAAATTATAACGGTGTTTCTGCTGTTCTGCCGCGTCTTCCATGTGTCCCGTTGCCTCTCGTATGTTTCCCAGCCTTTTCCACCTTGCTTCCACGGTTTCCGCTTTTAATCCCGAACCCCGCGTTACGGTATCGAACAATGTATTTGGTAGTCTGAGCTCTCTGCCAAACACGAGCTGCGCCGGACTGTATCTTGTTGACTCCGAAGTGCTGCTGTTGTATGCCAGCATTAACTCCGGGACCTGTTCGTCCCACCGGGTCTGATCTTCTCTTGCCAACTGCGCAATCATTGTTTTTACCGTCCTGTTGGTTCGCTCTGTGGGATTCTCTTGGGGCGTGTACGGTGCCGTGAATTGCTGCTGCACGCCCCACTGTTCCATTGCCATTTTAATCTTACGGCCCGTGAACTGCACTCCGTTGTCTGAGATTAAGATCTTCGGCGCCCCAATCCTCGATATAACCCGCTCCCGGAACACTCGTAGAAATGCCTCCGCTGTTGCTTGTCGAATTGCTGTTAATTCGACCCACTTGGAGAATTTGTCCATGATGACTACTAACGTCGTGTTCCCGTGTTTGGTTCGCGGCAGAGGTCCCACGAAGTCTACGCACAGGGTTTCGAAAGGTGCTTCCGCAATCCTTGTTAGCATCTTCCCGGCGGCCTTTTGTTGCGATACCTTATACTTCTGGCAACACTCGCATCTTTTGACGAATTTTTTTACATCTCCCGCCATCCGTGGCCAGAAGTATCTGGCTCTCACCCGCTTCAGCGTTTTAAATATTCCGAGGTGGCCCGTCTCCGCCGTACTGTGGTTCTCCGTCAACACTTGCTGCACCTCATCATCCTTCACACACAACTTCTATCCCTAGGTCGCTGGCATCTGTCTGAAGTTTAAACTGTTATGTAAAATCTGGACACGCCAGCACGGGTGCGCTTGTCAGGCTCTTCTTCAGACTGGTGAAGGATGCTTGGTGTTCCGGATTCCATTCGAACTTCTGCCCTTTCCTAGTCAGATTCTGGAGTGCCGCGGCCTTCTCTGTGAAGTTCGGTATGAACCGTCTGTACCACGACGCCATTCCCAGAAAGCTATGTACCTCCTTTGTCGTAGTTGGCGTCGCTATATCTTGAATTGCCGATACCTTCTCCGGATCTGTTCTTATACCTCGGTCACTCACCACATGCCCGAGATACTTGAGTTCTTTCCTGAAAAAGTGGCACTTATCTGGATTGATTCTCAGATTGGCCCGTTGCAGTCTTCGGAATACCTCTTGTAGCTTTTCCAGGTGCTCTTTCTTCGTCCGTCCGATGATTACGATGTCATCTAGGTAGGCGAACGCGAACGGTTCCATCTCGGGTCCTATAATCGTGTCCAGTGCCCTCTGAAATGTCGCCGGTACCGTAGTGAGTCCGAATGGCAATACTTTCCACTGGAACAGGCCCCGTCCTGGTACTGTGAACGCCGTGTATTGTCGACTGTCGTTCTCCATTGGAATCTGCCAGTATCCCGACTTCAGGTCGATCGTGCTTATGAACTTTGCTTCCCTTAGTTGGTCCAAGATAAAGTTCATTCTTGGCACTGGGTATGCGTCTTTCTCTGTTTTATCGTTCAGCAATCTGTAGTCGATACATATCCTCCATTCGTTGTTCTTCTTTTTTACCAGTACGACCGGTGCGCTGTACGGACTCCGCGACGGTTCTATCAGCCCCAACGTTAGTAGTTTGTCTACTTGGTCGTTGATTATTGCCTGCTGCTTCGGGTTCCTCGGGTAATACCTTTGCTTTATCGGCTTGTCGTCTCTTAGGTATATCTTATGGGTAGTGATATGCTAACCCCTCTCATTCCCTCGAATACTTGCCTGTGTGTCTCCAGGAACGCCTGTACTGTTTCCTCCGACGGCTCTTCTTCTTCCTCGCCGGCAGAACCATTTCCCGGGTTTTCATTGTTCTCCTTGCCATCTGCCGTTGTGATCTACAGCTCCAAATCGCCGCATCTTAATGTGCTGTTGGCCCCGGCTAGGAAATCCATCCCTAACAGTATCCCTCCTGATACGTCTGCCAGTATTACAAATGATATATGGAAACAACTTCCCCCGAATCGGATTTCCGCTGCGAACGTTCCTACGGTCTTCTGTTTCGCACCATTGGCCAGCGTTATCTCCGATCGGGCTCCATTCCATTTGCCCTGGTCCCGGAGGTCTCTGTACTTGGCCAGGCTTATGGCACTCCGAGATGCTCCAGTGTCAATCACACCCTTCGCCGTCTTTCTTCCCACTTCTATCCTGGCTACTATCTGGAACCCGTCGCAACTCAACTGGTCCCCCACCGCTGGCTCTTGGGTCGCCGCCTGAGTTGCCCGCTTTATCTGCTCAGGCCTCCGGCGTTTCCCGATCTCGGTCTGCAGCATTCTGTTGTTCTTACGCCGTCCCTTCCGCAGACCCAGCAGAATAGCCTTGGCGGGTTGCTACAGGCCCGTGCCGCGTGACCTGTTCCGGCACACCGCATGCAGACGTCTGGTCGTAGCTGCTGTTGACTCGGCTGCTCGGCCCTTGTCCGGTTTTCGGAGGCCTCTATCTCCTCTACTTCTTCTGCCAACTTGAGAATCTGTGTTAGCGTCTCGAATCCTGTTCTGCGCGTGTATAATTTTATCTTGCTCCTGCAATTTCGGTAGACACGGTCAAGCTTTTCTTCCTCCGACAGCTTGGTGAACCGCATCAGTTTCCGCAAGCTCATTGCATATTCTCGCACCGGTTCCGTCCCTCGCTGCCGTAGTTGCGCGATCTGCATTTCCACTTGTTCCTCGTATCTCGGTGGCAAAAAGTATTCCAGGAGTGCCGTCGTCAGCTCTGTCCAGCTGTTGATCCGGGTTGGTGTGTTATTCCACCAATCGCTTGCGGCTCCTTCCAGTACAAAGGGTATCGTCTGGACGAGCTGGTCTTTTTGAATCCCGTACCCAGCTGCCCACTGCTCCATCTTGCTGAGGAACTCTAACGGGTTCGTTGATCCCTGGAATCGGATGCCCCAGTTTCGCACTCTGTCCACGATTTCCGTCCCGACTCTCCGATCCACCTTCAGGTCTTTTCCCTTATCCATTTCCTCCTTTTGTCCTTCCGCCTCCGTTACCAATATCTCTGGTGCTGCACCGCGCGTCGGACTCCTGTCTTTCTTGTATTTCCGCGTCACTTCTGCGAGTCTCTCTTTAACCGTTCCGTAATGATCCTTTCTTTTCGCGAATGCGGCTACTAACCGCCTCAATTCCTCGCTTCTTCCTGAAGTTTTCAATCCGAACTCGGCTGCGAATTCCGTCAGTTCGTCTTTCGTCGCCAGATACACCCAGCTCGACATTCCTCTATCGGTGTCCGATCTCTTGCAACCCCTACACCTGTCTCGGGCGCCACTGTGACGATTTGTCAGTGTCTCCCTTATCTTCACAATGTTCGCGCGCGAGACTTTCACGCTCTATGTCCTTTCTCCGTCCTCTATTAGGCATGCCATCTGCTTCCCGTATCGCTTCCGGGCCACCCGTCGTCGAACTTCTTCAATGGCCCCGGCCGACATCTGCGCTCCCGCTGGCACTTGCCAGTTCCAGTTGCTCTGCTCCTCGGAGTGTAATTCTATAATGTCGCGGTCTGGCGACGCCGCACAATGGCGCAAAAGATACAGATAGGTTGCGAAAATCAACTTTTTGATGACAACGGATCGTAAAATTTGTTATTGCATTCGACAGGTAATAGTTCAAAAGGGTTGAATCCAAAAAATTATTCAAATCGGTTCAGTATTTTAGAAGTTACACGTGTTCAAAGTTGAACCTTTTTTGGGTTGCAAGGCAAGCTTGTCGTTTTTTAGAAAAATGTTGACTTTGAGGTCGATTTTTACGTAAAATATGTAACCGACCGGCATGGTTATGGTCTCTATCGAAAGGGTCATCAAATCTCGGTAAAACAAAGGTAGAATAAGATTATAATGTTTATTGCACGTGCTGGCATACCTGTTTTACAAAAGTACTATTTTTTCACCTATTTTTCAACTTTGATGGAATGTCAAAAATGAGACTACACGAGATGATGGGTTTGGCGTATGAGGTGTTGTTCTTGAATATGTTCTTTATCATATTCAAGAGAGATCCGCTGCCCCAATCTGCCCCTAAGAAATTCCAAGGCAAAAGATACTTTCAACTCAGCGTAAAAAACGGGCGGCTTCATACAAATTCTGGTACAAGCGCAGTCGCTGCGCAGTACGAAATTGTATGGCGGGCATACATTTTTTCCTGTATTGGCGGCTTGTTTTTCAATTCCTGACTTTGTAAGGACACTTAATAACTTGAAACAAATGTATAATGATTAATTATTCTTCAACAATATTAAATGATGTAAAATTGAATGATTATTTTGAACAAAAAGTGCATAAATGATTGAAAATTGGTCAAAAATTTGGTCAACAAAAGAAATATTTTTTTTTCTTTAAAATGTATTCTTTTTTTGTTTTTAAAATATTAAATATGCACCATATTAGCATTTCCAGGGAAAACAAACGAAAAGTATTGTTCGAAATTGGATAAAAATTGAAAAAACTGCCTCAAAAATGATTAATTTTCGATTATAAAATCTACTATTTATCACACCATATAGTATGACCACTCAATCGAAAGGTACTAAAACTACCTTTAATGATTTATGATTTTTGCAACCCGAATCTATCTAATGCGCCACTGTGCGCCGTTTGGTTTCGTCCTGGGTTTGTGCCCGATGGCGTGGGTTCGCGATCTACTCCTGCGCCTGTGCGTGCGTTGGCTGTTTTTTTTTTTTTTTTTATTTAAAGGATTATGAAGGGAATTTACAATAGAGAGAATAGTATAGGAAGTGTAGAAAGAGTCCGCCCCCGCGGGACTGCCGCAAAGCTTTACTTCGCGAGGGTGGCAGGCGGTCAGTTGCCGCTCATCTGTCACCAACCGTGTGCCGGATCTGCTCCCGGCGTCTCAGCTCCCTCAGAACGATTGCTGCCATTTCAGTAACCGCATCCCAGTTGGATGGGGTCTCCAGCATACACCTTGTTATGTTGTCGGGTGTGAGGCGACAGTTTGTTGCTGCCTCCAAGGCAGCTCTTTCAGCGCTGAAAAGTGGGCACACAAAAAAGGAGTGGTCTGCATCTTCTGTGATTGCGCCTCCACAGTAGTCGCAGAATGGATCTGCGTCGTGTTGGAAGCGGTGAAGGTATGCCTTGAAGCATCCATGGCCTGTGAGAAGCTGCGACGTGTAGAAGTCCACCTGCCCGTGGGGTCGGTTTAGCCAGGGATCCAGTTCGGGGATTAATCTGTGCGTCCAGCGTCCAGTGCTCGCGTTGTCCCATCTCGCTTGCCACCTTGAGACCGTGCTACTCCGCTGGGTTCTACTTCCAGACCTTCCAGTCCTGCGTTCTTCTGCCAGTAAATCGATGGGGATTGTTCCGGCTACTACCAGTGCCGCTTCTTCTGAGACTTTGCAGAAGCAACTGGAGATACGCAAAGCGCAGCGTCTATATACCGACTTGCAGTGTCGGCTGTAGCTCACCGTCAGCATTGCGTCTGCCCATATCGGCGCAGCATATAGTATGGTGGAGGTCACCACTGTCGCTATGAGACGTCTGCTGTGCCGTCTGGGGCCGCGCGTGTTGGCCATCATCCTCGAGATGGCGGCAGTGGCGTTGGATGCCTTGCCCGCCGCGTACTCCAGGTGGCTTTTGTAGTTCAGCCGGTGGTCGATCAGCACTCCAAGGTACTTTACCGCAGGGCTAGACTCGATGGTGGCCGAGCCGACCCGGAAGCTCACCTTCTCTATGACCTTTCTGCTGCTTATAAGCACTGCCTCCGTTTTGTGCTCGGCAAGCAGGAGCCCATTATCCGCCAGCCAGGACATCAGCAGGTCGATCGCCAGACTACATTTGTTAGCCACGTCGGCCAGTTGCTTCTCCACAGTGACTAGTGCGATGTCATCTGCAAAGCCAATCACTGAGCATCCTTCAGGCAGTGTCAGCCTCAGTATACCATCATACATTATGTTCCAGAGGATTGGCCCAAGGACTGAGCCCTGGGGAACACCCCCTGTAACTTGGTATTCTTGGTTACCGGCGTCAGATTTGTAGAGCAGGACGCGCTCTCTGAAGTAGTCGGCTATCAGCTGTATTAGGTACCCTGATATACCGCCGCGCTGGAGTGCTTGCAACACTAGGCTCCAGTTTGCAGAGTTAAAGGCGATTTTAACATCCAGGGTGCATACCAAGCAGTACTTCTTTGTGCCGCCCCGCCAACGTTCTCCTTCGATGGCCTTCGCCGCCAGTTCCGTCACCTCTCGGATCGCGTCGAGCGTGCTTCGCCTCTTCCGGAATCCGTGCTGGTGGCTAGACAGGACTCCACGCTCCTCGATTTCGCTTTGCAGCTTCATGCATATTATGCGCTCAAAGATTTTCCCCAGCGTGTTTAGCATGCAAAGGGGCCGGTATGACGACGGGTCATCGTTGAGCTTTCCTGGCTTCGGGATGAGCACGAGCCTTTTCTGCTTCCAGGTTCGAGGAAACCTCCGTTCGTCGATGCACCTGTTGTACAGCTGCGCGAAGAGGCCGGGTAGGCATTCACTATGGCATGCAGAGCTGCATTGGGTATGCCATCCGGTCCAGGAGCCTTGGAAACTTTACAGCTGTCCAACGCAATCAGGACTTCCTTCTCGCAGGTGGGCATCGCTTCGCCGGCAGTCACGCTCGGTAGTCTTAGGGGCGGCTGAGCTGGGAACAGTGTGGAAACTATTGCTCCCAACTGGTCCTGTGAGCTCGGAATCGGCTGTCTGGTGAGCTTACCCATAACCATTTTGTATGCTGATCCAAAAGGTTCTTGGTCAGCCGCATCGCAGAGGTCCTTGAAGCACTTGTTTTTGCTTGCCCTGATGGCCACCTTAAGAGCCTTCTTCCTCGCTCTGTAGAGGGACTCGTGGAGCTCTTGTGTAGAGCGTCCTCTGCTTCGCTGGCATCTCCTCCTAGCGGCGAGACAGTTGCTTCTGGCTGTAGCTATCTCCTGGTTCCACCAGGGGACTGGCCGCCTTCCGTCTCCTTTGGTGGAGCTTTCCATTGCCGCGTCGCAGACTACCTTGATCCTGGCGGATATCGTGTCCGCGCAGAAGTCTGCCGCTCCTATGATGGGCCTGGCATCCATGCAGCTTAGGAGCGTCTCGGCATTCAGGGTGTGTACCCTATACACCGTTTCCCGTTGCGTTGGCTGTGACAACTGCGCGTGTGTGCGTGACGGTTTTGGCTGTGCGTTGTGGCTACTGTAGCTGCATCGCTCGTTGCTCGATCGCCTGCGTTATTGGGCCTTCGGTCGGTATTTGCCTGGGTGCATTTCCGACGTCTGGGCGTGGTGGCTGTTGTAACGGCATCGCTCGTGGCTCAGTCGGATGCGTTCGTGGGCCTTCGGCCGGTATTTGCCTTGGTGCATTTCCGACGTCTGGGCGTGGTGACTGTTGTAACGGCATCGCTCGTGGCTCGGTCGGATGCGTTCGTGGGCCTTCGGCCGGTGGCATGGCATGGTGGCTGTTGTTTGCGCGGCTGCACTGGCTTGATGGTTGCCACTCGGTTAATGTGCTGCGGCGTCGCTGGGCTCGCGTCGGAGCCTGTTCTTCCACTCGGTGTGTGCGCGATCCGTTGCTTTCCACCCGCAGTTTTTGCCGTTGTTGCTTTTGCTGGTGGTCCCACCGGCTCCTCACTGCGTCCCGGCCGGCCCATTTTGGCTGGCGCCGTCCTCTTCCTGGATGTGCCTGGCATTGCTGTCGCCTCGACTAGCCTGGCTCTGCTAGTGGCCGCCGCAATTTTCCGGTGCGTCTCCCGAAACTTTCGGACGCTATCTTGTAGTCGCTGTAATAAAATTGTAATGTCTTTGTTATCTTATTGTTGTGTCAGCTGTTTAGTGTTGTAAAGTGTTTTTAGTGTTGTAAAGCGTTTTTTTTATTAGTGTCGTGTGCTTTTAACTGTGTGATGTGTATTGATAAGTGTTAAGTTGTAGCTGTATTAGTGTTCTGTAAGAACACACTAAGGACACTTTATGTTTTTGTTTTATATTATTTGGTTTTTATTAAGTTGGGAGTGGAGCAGGGAAGGTCCCGCTCCACTCCGATCATGGATCGTGAATGCTCTTGGCTTTTTTATACGATCGGTTCTTAGCTTAATTCCGGCGTAGCCTGCAGCGCTGCGACGCTTATATGCATATATAAGTAAGCGACTGCAAAGTTCGCTGAAGTAGAGGAGGTATCATGTTCACGTAGTGACAGAATGGTCGCGCATGTAAGGATTGCGGAATCAGCACTTAGGTGGCCCGTTGCAAGGGTTTTGGACTCATAAAATAAGTGCATTAATATATTTGTATTTATTGTATTTATTTATGCATAACACTGAGTACAGTGTGCATTCGCTATGTGAACATACTACATCTCCCTCCTTTTGAAAAATAACGTAATCTAATGGAGTTATTTTCTAATTATTATATATTTTTGTATTTGGCATTAGGTTATACATTTTTTTTGTTTATTACAAATATATATTTTTTGTATATAGGTATATATATATATTTTTTTTTTTTATTTATTTTTATTTTTTTAGTTATTACTAATATATTTTTTGGTATATATATATATAGGTATATTGTAGTATACGCACATATTGAGTACACACTGTACGGACTATGACTCTTTGGCTTAGTCATTTTAATAACAAAAGTCCAAGCATAAGTGGCTGGACGTAATACGATCGCGCACCTAAAGTGTATGACCGATCAAGTGCAGGGTCAGCATAATAATGCATAACCAAATGTGCGCGTGTGACTCTCCCGCTTGGGCGCTGCCCTCAGCAACCAAGTATATAGATATATACATAAGACAGCCGCTCCACTGCCGGGCTTACTGGCAGCGCAGTTGCGCGGCTTTAGCTGTAATATGTTTATATACATTTTTAATCAATAAAGATATATCAACGGGGACGGTCGTCCCCATAAAGAATTGTAAGCGTTATACGTTATTACTTTATGGCGACCGTGACAGGACTCTGCCGCAGCGTCAAGGGAATATGTGCGACAAATTTCGTCCACAATACCTGAGTTTGACGGCAAAAAGGTAAATCTAAATCGGTTCCTCACGGCTCTCCGATTAACAAATCTGACAAAATCAGATAATGAGAATCTAGCAGTAGAGGTAATCAAGACAAAGATAATCGGTCCAGTATCATACAAGGTTGAAAATGAAACGACAATTATCGGTATAATAAATGTATTGAAGGCATCAGTTAAAGGCGAATCGCCTGATGTCATTAAAGCTAAGCTGCTCAATACACAACAGCGTGGCAAAACTGCGACGCAATATACCACAGAAATCGAAAACCTACGTAGGTCGCTTGAGGCAGCCTTCATAGACGATGGTTTAGATTATGGTAATGCAGACAAATTCGCTACCAAGGAAGCGATATCGGCAATGATAAAGAATTGTGAGCATGGCAAGCTCAAAACAATACTGGAAGCAGGAAATTTCGACACCATGAATAGTCTGATTGAAAAATATATACACTGCAGTACTGAAATGACCGGCAATTCGAATAGTGTTTTATTCTATAATAACAGAAGACACTATCGAGGAAATAATAACCGAGGAAGTTACCACAATAGAGGTAATAGCCGAGGAAATTATAACAACTATAATAACAATTATAGAAGCCGGGGTGGTTACCGTGAAGGAAACAGAGGACGCGGCGGTAACCATTACAATAATAGAGGTGGAGGTTACTCAAGGGGTAACCAATACCAAAATTATGGAAACAGCGTCCGAAATATTCAATCGGAAAACCAACATGCCCCCTTGAGCAACAGCCAACAGTAAAGCTGTATAAAATTAATCTCAATTTTTGCATTTTCATTCAAGTAAAGAATATGAGTACCAATTCACTGGTAACTCTTTTAGTAGATACAGGTGCAGAAATTTCTTTGCTTAAATGCAGAAATAATAATTTACATAATATAAATTCGCTGAATACAACTAGTATATCAGGCATAGGGCAAGGGGCAATTCAGTCCCTAGGTACTATAAATTTGGAAATATGTGCTGCAAATGCTGCAATATCATATGAATTCCATATCGTACCTAACAATTTTCCTATACCAGGGGATGGTATAATTGGTTTGGATTTCATTAAAAAATACAATTGTATTTTAGAATTCAACGACCAAGAAGATTGGTTCACTTTGCGGCCCGAAAATTTCAGGAATATAAACATTCCTATAATACATTCACTAGATAATGAAATAGTTTTGCCAGCTAGATCGGAAGTTATTCGAAAGATTTAACTAATGTCTACTGACACACATGTTCTCATCCCCAACCAGGAATTGCAACCTGGCATTATAATAGCAAGTGCACTCGTAAGCACTCAGAACGCTTTGATTCGCATTATAAATACAACCAATAAAGACGCTATTGTTAACAGCGCAAACATAAAAAGCGAATCAGTAGGTGACTATGATGTTTACAATGCAAATACAGACCATAGTGCACAAAGAACTTCAGAGGTATTAAAACTTCTCAAATTCCCGTCGTTATTTAAAAACGATTTAACAAAACTATGCACCGAGTATAGCGATATTTTTGGTCTCGAAACAGAAACCATATCAGCTAATAACTTTTATAAACAAAAATTGAGATTAAATGACAAAACTCCAGTCTACATTAAAAACTATAGAATGCCAGAAAGTCAAAAGCCAGAAATTCAAAGGCAAGTTGACAAATTAATAAGAGACGGCATTGTCGAGCCGTCTATCTCAGAATATAATAGCCCACTTCTCTTGGTACCCAAGAAATCTCTGCCTAATTCGGCGGAAAAGAGATGGCGATTAGTAGTTGACTATCGTCAAATCAACAAGAAACTGCTAGCAGACAAATTCCCACTTCCAAGAATAGAAGATATTCTTGATCAATTAGGACGAGCAAAATATTTCTCGTGCCTAGACCTGATGTCAGGGTTTCATCAAATCGAATTAGATGAAAAAGTAAGAAATATGACATCATTCTCAACTGCAACAGGCGCGTATCGCTACACGCGATTACCATTTGGGTTAAAAATAGCCCCTAATTCTTTCCAAAGAATGATGACTCTTGCATTTTCAGGCTTAACGCCTTCGCAAGCATTTCTGTATATGGATGATTTAGTAGTTATAGGTTGTTCTGAAAAGCATATGCTTAAGAATTTAACCGACGTTTTCAAATTATGTAGACAACATAATTTAAATCTACATCCAGAAAAATGCACTTTCTTTATGAAAGAGGTTACTTATTTAGGTCACAAATGTACTGATAAAGGTATATTACCAGATGACTCTAAATATGAGGTAATTAAAAATTACCCCCAACCAGTAAATGCAGACGAAGCTAGACGATTCGTCGCATTTTGCAATTATTACAGAAGATTTATTAAAAATTTCTCAGATAAATCACGCCACTTAACGAGGCTTTGTAAAAAGAACGTACCATTTGAATGGACAAGCGAATGCAATGAAGCATTCGAATACCTTAAAAGGGAATTAATGAAACCAACACTTCTTCAGTACCCAGATTTCAGCAAACAATTTTGCATAACCACAGATGCTAGTAAACAGGCATGTGGAGCGGTACTATCTCAAGACCACAACGGTCAACAGCTACCAGTGGCATACGCTTCAAGAAGCTTTACAAAAGGCGAAAGTAATAAGTCCACAACAGAACAAGAACTAGCAGCTATTCATTGGGCAATAAACCACTTCAGACCATACATATATGGTAGGCATTTTTTAGTACAAAGTGACAATAGGCCACTATCGTACCTTTTCTCAATGAGAAACCCGAGCTCGAAATTAACAAGAATGAGGCTAGACTTGGAGGAGTTTGAATTCACAGTAGAATACCTCAAAGGGAAGGATAACCACGTTGCAGATGCTTTGTCCCGAATAACAATCGGAGAACTTAAAGCAATGAATAGACAAATATTTAAGGTCACAACAAGATCTTCAACAAGACAGAAAAATACCTGCGCAGGTGAAAAATTGCATGAACCACAAAAGAACGAAGACATTTTAGAAAAGCCCAATACGTAGACAGGTAGTTATAGAAAACCCCAATATTATCGTCATGCCAAAAAATATGTTGTTCTCAAAATAGACAAACATAAGTGTTTGTTGAAAAGAGGAAAGAATATCATAACACGTTTCGATATGACTCATTTTTATTCTAATGAAAAAACCATTTTGACAAGTTTTTTTTAAGGGGAATAAAGAAGAAAAAAAAAAAAAAAAAAAACTCGAACTGTAGTATGCGCCTATGTAACATTAAGAACATTTAAGTACAATAGTACTTAAACATTTAAGTACAAGTACGCATAGCAGCACGTTGTTACTGCGTTTATGCAATCAATAAGGCCCAGACGGATGTAACATGATCATCCACTTTAAGGGGCCAATATATATTTGCACGGTCAGCGTTCCCACGCTTACCAAGTGCCAAATACATAAGTGCATAACTCTCTCTCCCGATCAGCATATATAGATATATGATATACATAGTGAGCCGCTCCGCTGCTGGCGTAGCCGCAGCTACACGGTTTAGCCTTAAGCGAAATGTATTTAAGGAACATATGAAATAATTAAATCAACAATTAAGAAAACACTTTCATTGGAGCGGGACCTTACCTGCTCCAACCAATAAAAACCTATAAAACCAAAACCAAAGAACATTGTTATTATATGGCGACCGTGACATAAGTGGACATAAGTGTGTGACGATCCAAAATCCACATCCAGCACCAGTGGCTACCAGTGGCTTTATGAAATATAGCAACTATAAAAATCCTATATGGATCTTCGAATCTTCCAATCTTCCAATTCGTTTATGACTACGTGATGATCTTTTGCGAATAGTGAGTTGAAAACACCTTGATCGAGACCTCCGTTATGGAGAAAGTCGCCGCCTGACCAGATTCCAGGCTCTACTAATCATTCAAACTCGCTTAACGGATCATTGGAAAAATGACAGACCTTGGACGAGGAATTCCTAGCAGCAACAACGGAAACAACAACAGTCCCAGACTCAAGCTCATCCAGCAAATTACAGCAACCCAATATCAAACTCAAATGGAAATGTACAGCAAACAGCAACTTTTCTTAGCGAAACTACTAAAGAAAAGGCGGCATACCGGAAAATTTTTTAAAAACCTTATGTGTAGCAGAAATTGTCTGTGCGAGGACCAGCACCGGCGTCGCCGAGCCCATAGGCCAGGACAACAGAAGAAGAAGACCAGTGTGGGAGGCAGACCGCCCCCTGTGCCTACGTGGGACAATCCACTAAGAGGGACAGCCTGTGCAGCCAGCACCGGAACCGCCCGACGCGCCAAGTCGGGCCAAGGCAAATAGGACCGGCACCGCAAAAAAAAGGTTTGCAACAAATCGAAGAAAAGAGCGAAGCAAGCAAACGAGCTGGGAAATTTTGCCAAATGCCCCAATTTGCCTTTTTTTCGTTTTTCCTAAATTTTCAAGCCGATGCGGGAAACCCCTTTTGAAAAATACTAATCTCTGTTAGGCTTTACTAAAAAAGTTGGTTGGATTTTTAATTTTTTTAAAAAAAAAAAAAAATTGTAATTAATCTGTAAGCCAACCACATTAACTCACACAATGTGTTAAATTTCTCTCCGCCAAAGGGCGTAAGGTAACTGAGACTATTTGTTCGTATAGACGTTAATCGTCCGAATTTCAAATTTTTAAAATGGGCGGAAAAGAATCCAAGCCCGAAGTAAAGAGACAACGCTGCCAACGTTGTCAATACTTGTGGCTTGTGGTTGACACCACCCCGCATCTAGAGTCTCAAGTTAAACCTTTTAATTTTAATTGCAGTAATACTTTTGATAAACCTACTACTTTAAGTATATCTCATGTATATAAGGAACCTTAAGGAAAAGGTAAAGGGTGAGGGCCGATGGACTCGACAAGGCTATAAAAAAAAAAAAAAAATATATATTTTATAAATAAATATAAAATGAATAAAAAAAAAAAAAAAAAAAAAAAAAAACACAAAGACATAAAATTCATTTTTCACTATTTCAAAATTTTTTTAACTACTCCCATTTCTACAAAAGGAGACTCTCCCAACACCTTATGAATTGTTTGTTTCCCTTACTAACAAATGGAATGGTCCAGACTCTCCTCAGAAATCAAAGAGGTACGAGTAGAATTTGATAAATCATTTAAGTGCTTAAATAAAAGCGCTGTAATATCAAATCAGACCAAGATAAAACACGTTGAGATTCTTATTGAAAAATACAATAAAATACGTGAATTAATCTCAGCTAATAAAAACAGGCTCAGCGGCCTAAACTGGGTGCAAGCTTCAGACATCTTAAAACGCTTGCGGGAACAATTGATTTGTGTATCAGATAGGCATAAATTATTTTTATTTTGCCCATCTATATTAAGTACACCTGCATCATTTGATCCATCAGTGTTGCTGTCACCGGACATTAAGGGGTAGGAGGAGACTATTAACGTGTCCGTACAATCCTGACCCATCTGTGTTGTTGTCAAGGGAAGTTAAAGAGTCGGAAGAGACTATTAACGTGTCCACACAACCTTCGTCATTTGATCCATCTGTGTTGCTATCAACACGTAACGTGCCCGAACAACCAGAAGGCATCCAGCCAAGTACAAATTTAACAATGGCTCAGACCAATATTGATTTTATAAACACAGCATCTAAGCTTATACCAGTTTTTGATGGTAAAGCGGAAAACTTGAGAAGTTTTTTGGATGCTCTCAATATAGTCGACACCATAAAAGGTGAACATGAGCAACTGGCTGTGTCGATAATTAAGACAAAACTAAAAGGGTCAGCCAGAAACCTAATTAACAGTGAGACAACAATAATTGAGGTCATAAACAAACTTCAGTCCGCTGTTAAAGGTGAATCAGTTGAGGTGTTATCAGCAAAATTGTTGAACCTACAACAAAAAAACAAAACAGCGAACGTTTACACCCAAGAGGTGGAGCTATTAACTAAAGCTTTAGAGGGAGCCTATATTAGTGATGGGCTACCCCAAGAACTGGCAGCCAAATACAGTGTAACACACGCTGTAAAGGCAATGACTAAAAATTGCTCAATAGATAAGGTAAAACTTATCATGCAGGCAGGCACGTTCAACAACATGAACGATGCAATCTCGAAATTCGTAAACAGTTGCACTGACGCAACTGGGCATTCAAATGCCGTACTCTATTATAATAATGTAGCGAACCGCGGAGGTTATCGAAACCGAGGTGGACAACACCGAGGTGGATATAACCGAGACGGCCAAAACCGCGGAGGTTATAATAACAATAACCGGCGCTACAATAACAGAGGTAATTATCGAGGAGGCCAAAGGAGCAACTCCTACAATAATGCCAATAATGGACAAGTCCGAGTTGTTCAAAGCAACCCGGAAAACCAGCAGTGACCTTTAGGTGCAAAAACCTAATATATGCCAAGGTTCATAAAGTAAACCTCAGTCTCAATATATTTATAACACTAACAAATGTAGCAACTAGCAAAAAGCTAACATTTTTAATTGACACTGGTGCAGATATATCCCTATTAAGAACTGATTCCGATGTCTTTCATGACATCAACAGGGATAAAATAGTTAGTATCCAAGGCATAGGCAAAGGAGTAATATACTCGAAAGGCCAAGCCTCCGTAGAGCTACAGACAGAAAATTATATAATCCCGCACAATTTTCACTTGGTAGATTTTAATTCACCACTACCAAGCGATGGGATTATAGGTTTAGATTTTATAAAACGATTTAATTGCGTTTTAGATTTTCAAGAGTTAGAAGATTGGTTTACATTGAGACCATCTAACTTACATTTTCCAATCAATGTTCCCATACAGTTTAACTCTGGTAATAATTCAATATATTTACCAGCAAGAACGCAAGTCGTCCGAAAAATAGAGCTAACCTCGAATGAGGATAGCATATTGATCCCAAATCAGGAAATTCAAAATGGCATTTATGTTGCAAACACAATTGCCACAGCATCAAATGCATTTGTCCGTTTACTAAATACAACCAGTACCGACCAGTTAGTTAACATCAACAACTTGCAATACGAATCACTTTCGAACTATGAAATAGTTCAAACTCCTCCAAGCAATAGGGAAAAAACTGTCCTAGCTCAACTAACTAAGAATTTTCCACCCCAGTTCAAAACAGAACTGGTGGAAATATGCACCATGTATAGTGATGTGTTCGGTCTTGAAACAGAGGCGATCACAACCAACAACTTTTATAAACAAAAATTGAGACTGAAAGATACAGAACCGGTTTATATTAAAAACTATAGAAGTCCACATAGCCATCTGGAAGAGATCCAGAAGCAAGTAGGGAAACTGATTACGGATCGTATAGTCGAACCATCCGTATCAGAATATAATAGTCCACTCTTGTTAGTTCCGAAAAAAGCCCTTCCGGGCTCAATAGATAAAAAATGGCGATTAGTAATCGACTATCGTCAAATTAATAAAAAACTTTTGGCTGATAAGTTTCCTCTGCCAAGAATCGAAGATATTCTAGATCAACTTGGCCGAGCAAAATATTTTTCGTGTCTTGATTTAATGTCAGGATTTCATCAAATTGAACTTGATGAAAATTCAAGAGATATAACGTCGTTTTCAACGAGCAATGGCTCATATCGCTTTACGCGATTACCTTTCGGCTTAAAAATAGCGCCAAATTCATTTCAGAGGATGATGACTATAGCATTCTCAGGACTTGAACCTTCCCAAGCCTTCCTTTATATGGATGACTTAATAGTTATTGGATGCTCAGAGCGACACATGATCAAAAACTTGACCAACGTGTTTGAACTGTGCAGGAAAAATAACTTGAAATTACATCCAGAAAAATGCTCATTTTTCATGCGTGAAGTGACTTTCCTAGGTCACAAATGCACAGATAAAGGAATCTTGCCAGATGACAAGAAATATGACGTCATCAAAAATTATCCAGTCCCACATGATGCGGACAGCGCTAGAAGATTCATTGCATTTTGCAATTATTACCGACGTTTTATAAAGAATTTCGCCGACTATTCACGGCACATAACAAGATTATGTAAAAAGAATGTTCCTTTTGAATGGTCAATCGAATGCCAAACTGCATTCGAGCACCTAAAACATCACCTTATGCAACCAACTCTGTTACAATATCCAGATTTTAGTAAAGAATTTTGCATAATCACAGATGCAAGCAAACAAGCGTGTGGAGCGGTGTTAACTCAAAAGCACAATGAACTCCAACTTCCAGTTGCATACGCTTCAAGAGCCTTTACAAAAGGAGAAAGTAACAAGAGTACAACGGAACAAGAGTTAGCAGCTATTCATTGGGCAATAGTGCATTTCAGACCATATATTTATGGCAAGCACTTCACTGTCAAAACAGATCACAGACCACTCACGTATCTGTTTTCGATGGTAAATCCCAGCTCTAAACTAACCCGAATGAGGCTAGAATTAGAAGAATATGACTTTACTGTAGAGTACCTAAAGGGCAAGGACAATCATGTAGCGGATGCGTTATCAAGAATAACCATCGACGAACTAAAACACATGAATGCAACCATATTAAAAGTCACTACGCGAAATCAAAGTAAACAGAAGAAATCCTGCGCAGGACATGAACAATTGGAATTGCCAAAGCAATCTATTGTCAACGCTTCTAAGCCCAACGTATATGAAGTCATAACAAATGACGAAGTACGTAAAGTAGTGACCTTGCGAATAACCGAATCCAAATGCTCATTAAAGCATGGAAATAAAGTTGTTGCAAGAATTGATGTTAGCGATCTGTACACCAATGGAATTCTAGACTTAGGTCAGTTCTTCCAAAGGCTTGAAACGCAAGCCGGTATACTTAAGATCAGCCGACTCAAAGTGGCACCGAGCGAAAAGATCTTTGAATTAACTTCAATAGAATCTTTTATCAAAATGGGCAATAAAAAACTAAAAACATTACGAGTAGCGCTACTCAAGCCGGTGACCCTAATAAAAAATACAAAAGATCAAGAAGCGATTCTGTTTACAAACCATGACGATCCCATACAAGGTGGTCATACAGGCATTTCAAGAACATTGGCCAAAATAAAAAGACACTACTATTGGAAAAACATGACACGTGATGTCAAGGAGTACGTACGTAGATGTCAAAAATGCCTGACGTCGAAAACAACGACGCACACAAAATCAACTATGACCCTAACTGACACACCAACTAAAGCGTTCGACAGAGTGATAGTAGACACTATTGGTCCACTACCTAAGTCAGAAAATGGCAATGAATATGCAGTCACCTTAATATGTGACCTAACTAAATATTTAGTTGCCATTCCAATTGCAAATAAAAGTGCAAACACCGTCGCAAAAGCAATTTTTGAAAATTTTATTCTGAAGTACGGTCCAATGAAGACGTTCATTACGGACATGGGAACAGAATACAAAAATTCAATTATAAATGATTTATGCAGTTATATGAAAATAGACAACATAACGTCTACTGCATATCATCACCAGACTTTGGGTACCGTTGAAAGAAGTCATAGAACCTTCAACGAGTACATTCGTTCATATATATCAGTTGACAAAACTGATTGGGACATATGGTTACAATATTTTGTGTATTGTTTTAATACTACACCATCAGTAACCCATAATTACTGCCCATATGAACTAGTATTTGGTAAGCCAAGTAACTTGCCAATACATTTTAATAAAATAGATAGAATAGAACCTATATATAATATAGATGACTACGCTAAAGAAGTTAAATTTAGATTAGAAAACGCGTATAAGAGGGCCCGTATAATGTTAGAAAATAATAAAATAAGACAAAAATTAGCATATGACAATAGGGTATCAGATTTTAAAATAGACGTAGGCGATAAAGTTTTATTGAAAAATGAAACAGCACATAAGTTAGAACCAGTCTATATAGGACCATTTGAGGTCATTAGAATAGAAGAAAGGAATAATATAATAATAAAAAATAAGAAAAATAAGGAACAAAAAGTTCATAAGGATAGGTTAAAACCAATATGAAAAGTATAATAATATTAATACAAAAAAAATAGTGAAGAAAGTAATTTTACACAAAAAAAAAAAAAAAAAAAAAAAAAAAAAAAAAAAAAATAATAAAAAATAAATAAATAAATAAATATATAGATATAAATATAAATAAAAATAAATACATAAATCGCTTAAGAAAATCGTATAAAATAACTTCATAGAATTACGTTATTTTTCAAAAGGAGGGAGATGTAGTATGCGCCTATGTAACATTAAGAACATTTAAGTACAATAGTACTTAAAACATACAAACGCATAGCAGCACGTTGTTACTGCGTTTATGCAATCAATAAGGCCCAGACGGATGTAACATGATCATCCACTTTAAGGGGCCAATATATATTTGCACGGTCAGCGTTCCCACGCTTACCAAGTGCCAAATACATAAGTGCATAACTCTCTCTCCCGATCAGCATATATAGATATATGATATACATAAGTGAGCCGCTCCGCTGCTGGCGTAGCCGCAGCTACACGGTTTAGCCTTAAGCGAAATGTATTTAAGGAACATATGAAATAATTAAATCAACAATTAAGAAAACACTTTCATTGGAGCGGGACCTTACCTGCTCCAACCAATAAAAACCTATAAAACCAAAACCAAAGAACATTGTTATTATAGAACGCAATTGTCACCAAGTGAACAAATCTTCGAGTTTGTCACTATAAAGAATTTTAAAGAAAAGGGCAATAAAATATTAAAAAATTTAACAATAGCGCTATTGAACAAGGTGACTAAGATAGATAAAAACGATAAGGTTGAAATAAAAGCAATACTGTCTAAATACCATGACGACCCGTCAGAAGGAGGCCACTCAGGAATTTCTAGAACCCTGAAGAAAATCAAAAACTTTTATTATTGGCCACAAATGACAAAGACTATAAGTAAATATGTTAAGACATGTTTGAAATGTCAGCAAGCAAAAACGCTGAAACATACAAGAACACCCATGACAATAACTGAAACACCAGCAACAGCATTTGATATAGTTTTGATAGATACCATTGCTCCACTTCCAAGATCAGAAGATGGTAATGAGTACGCTGTCACTATAATTTGCGATTTAACAAAATATTTGGTAACGGTACCAATACCAAATAAAAGCGCAAGATCAGTTGCTAAGGCAATATTCGAAAATTTTATTCTCAAGTACGGTCCAATGACAAAAATCATTACGGACATGGGAACGGAATACAAAAACCAGATTATAGACGACTTGTGCAAATATATGAAGATAAAAAACATTACTTCAACAGCACACCATCATCAGACACTAGGAACAATATAACGAAGTCACAGAACATTCAACGAGTATGTTCGCTCGTATATATCTGTTGACAAAACTGACTGGGATGTATGGATACAATATTTTGCTTATTGTTTCAACACAACACCATCAGTAGTTCACGAGTATTGTCCATATGAACTAGTATTTGGAAAATTACCAAGACAGTTCACAGATTTCTCAAGATAGACAGAATAGATCCAATTTACAACATGGATGACTATTCGAAAGAAGTTAAGCTAAGATTAGAAACAGCTTATATAAGAGCGAGAAATATGTTAGAAAAGGCAAAAGCCGATAGAAAAGTAAACTATGATAGAAATGTTAGTAATTTTGATTTAAAATTAGGAGATAAAGTATTACTTAGGAACGAAACAGGTCATAAACTTGACAATAATTATTTAGGACCATATTTAGTTTCAGATATAGGAGATTCTGATAATATTACAATTGTAGGAAATAAAAATAAAAAGCAGATAGTCCATAAAGATAGGTTAAACATTTTTAATTCCTAATATATTTTGTAGGGTTGGCCAACCACATATATAAAACAACCACATATATAAAACAACCACATATATAAAACAACCACATATATAAAACAACCATATATAGATAAACAAAACAAATACATTAGATTGTCTTTAAACAATGTAATTGATTTTATATATTTTATATCAACCAACTAAAAGCAAAAACAAATTTTTGCACAACATAAATACATATATTTTTTCTATAGTTCAATATAAAACATTTATCTAATTTTGAATTTAAAAATATACTATTAAAAAATATATATATATATATATATATATACAAAAAAAATAATAATAATAATAAAATAAATTTAAATTATAATAATTAAAAAATATTATATAATATTTGGAAAATAACTTCATATATTACGTTATTTTTCAAAAGGAGGGAGATGTAGTATACGCACATATTGAGTACACACTGTACGGACTATGACTCTTTGGCTTAGTCATTTTAATAACAAAAGTACAAGCATAAGTGGCTGGACGATCGAGCACCTAAAGTGTATGACCGATCAAGTGCAGTGTCAGCATAATAATGCATAACCAAATGTGCGCGTGTGACTCTCCCGCTTGGGCGCTGCCCTTAGCAACCAAGTACATAGATATATACATAAGACAGCCGCTCCGCTGCCGGTTGCGCGGCTTTAGCTGTAATATGTTTATATGAATTTTTAATCAATAAAGATATATCAACGGGGACGGTCGTCCCCATAAAGAATTGTAAGCGTTATACGTTATTACTTTAATATATTATTATTATTATTATTATTTATTTATTTATTTTTTCTTTTTTTACTAATATATATTTTTGTTTTGTTTTATTGTGTTTTGTTTTCTCTCTTTTTTTTTAATTTGATTTGGTTTATATATGTATGTTTTGGCTTTTTTTTTCGTTTTTAATTCAAATTTACTAAGGTCAAGGTCAGGGTTTTCTGCAGTATATGTTGTGTTGTTGATTTTCACATAACTGCGCAAGTCGTTGTTAATTAAATTTTTTTTTTTTATTTCCTTGTCCGAAATGAACGTCTTCATTGGACTGTACTTTAGAATAAAATTTTCAAAATTGCTTTAGTGTTTTTTTTTTTTTTTTTTTTTTTATTGTCACCAAATATTTGTTAAGTCACAAATCAGAGTGACTGGTTATTCGTTGCCATTTACTGACTGGGGTATAGGACCTAATGTGTCCACTTTCACTCTATCAAAGGCATTTTTGGTTGTTATGTCCATTAGGGTCATAGGTGTTTTTTGGTGCGTCGTTGTTTACGACGTCAGGCATTTAGGACATTTATACATTTATACTTTTTGTTACGATAGTAGTGTCTTTTTACTTTGGCCAAAGTTTTGTTTATGCCATTATGACCTCTTTTAATGTGTTTTATTTTTAAGTGTAGACAGTAAGCTTCTTTTTTTTTTTTTGGGTCACCGGGTTGAGTAGCTACTCTCAATAAATTTAATATTTTATTGCCCATTAAATTGAATTTATCTATTGCAACATGTACAAAGATTTTTCCCGCGGTGCCACTTGAGTTTGCAGATTATGTATACCGGCTTGCCTTCCAAGCCTTTGGAAAAATTGACCTAAGTCAAGGACTCCATTAGTCTATAAATCGCTAACTTCTTATCTTGCAATAATTTTCTTATCATGTTTAAAGAAACATAACATAGGTTTTTATATGCAAGGTCACTACTACTTTTCATAATTCGTCATTTTTTATGACGTTGGGCTTGAAGCTCTTAGTAGTTATTGCCTAGGCAATCCTACTTTTTTATTCTTTGTTTCCCTGCGCAGGATTTCTGTCTACTTTGTTGCCTGGTAGTGACTTTCAGGTCTTTATTTTGTAAGTCTTTGAGTTTGTGGCAACTCTCAGCAGCTTACGATAGTGCGATCGATAGCTGACACGAGAATCGGGATCGCGATAGGCTATCTCTAGGCGATTCTATCATCTCTATTCACGACGACCACGACATCATCATCGCTGCATCTTCGCTTTTGCCTATTTTCATTTTTGCCAATTAGTTATAATCAAATAATATAATAATCAGTTAATGTAAGTTAGTGAATAAATACTTGAACATATTTCTGTGTACGAAACACACTAAAAGTTCTTTTATATTTATACGCGAAAGTGCGTCTGCTACGAAATTATCTTTTCCCTTTAGGTATTCTACAGTGAAGTCGTATTCTTCACGCTCTAGCCGCATGCTAGTTAATTTAGAACTGGGATTAGTCATAGAAATAGATACGTTAATGGTCTATTGTCCGTTTTAATAGTGAAATGTTTGCCATAAATGTATGGTCTAAAATGGGTAATTGCCCAATGAATTGCCGCGAGTTCTTGTTCCGTTGTACTCTTGTTGGTTTCTCCTTTTGCAAATAAACGAGATGCATAAGCTATTGGGAGCTGAATCCCGTCACGGTTCTGAGTTAGAACCGCTCCGCAAGCATGTTTACTAGCATCCGTTATAATGCAAAATTCTTTGCGAAAATCAGGATATTGTAATAATGTGGGGTGCATAAGCTTTTCTTTAAGGTATTCGAATGCGTTTTGGCATTCGCTTGACCATTCAAAAGGGACATTCTTTTTACATAATCTGGTTATGTGCCGTGAATAATCGGCGAAGTTTCTTATAAATCGACGATGTTGTACTCAGATACATACGGTTCTACGATTTTGTTGTTAATTAATTTTCCTACTTGTTTTTGAATTTCTTCAATATGGCTATGCGGACTTCTGTAGTTTTTTATATAAATGGGTTCATCATCTTTAAGTCTTAATGTTTGCTTATAAAAATTGTTTGTTGATATTGATTCGGTTTCCAGTCCGAACACATCACTATACTTTGTGCATAATTCAGTTAATTGGCTTTTAAATTGCTCTGAAAAATTTTTCTTTAGTTTTGAAAGTACTTGTTCGATTCTATTTTCTGGAACGGTGTTATGAATGTCATAATCTTTTAGGTTTTCATATTGGATTTTGTTTACTTTGACCAATTGTTCGAAATTAGTTGTATTTAGTAGTCGAATGTATACATGTTTGGATGCTTCTATTGTATTTGCAATATAAATTCCATTATGTATTTCCTAATTAGGAACAAATATGTAATCATTTACGGTATTAATGTCTATTTTCCGAATAACTTATGATCTGGCTGGCAGAAGGACTGTATTGTTGCCAGCGCTATATGTTATCGGAACGTATATTGGATAATTTAAATTTTGGGGTCTAATTATAAACCAGTCTTCACTTGGTTTCAAATCTAGCTGACAATTGAATTTTTTTTATAAAATCTATGCCTATTATTCCATCACATGGTATTGAAAAATTTGAGTCTACCAAATAAAATTCATGTGGAATAATATATTTTGTTGATCGGAGTTCTATTGAGGTTGTTCCCTGAGACTTTATTACACCTTGGCCTATGCCATCGATGTTTATTATTTTTTTCATCGTGAATTTTCAAGTTATCAGAATTTACTTTTAAAAGTGAGATATCTGCACCAGTATCTATGAGGAATGTTAGTTTATTTTCAGTTGAGTGATTATAGAAAGTTACGAATATATTAAGACTGTAATTGATGGAATGAACTTTTGCATTTATTGATTGCTTCCTGAAGGGTTCTGTGAGTTTTCCGAGGTATTTTGTAACATTCTCACATTGTTGTTATTGTTTCCCTGGTTGGAGTTACCTCGGCCTCTTCCTCGGTTTTGACCTCGTCTTCCTCCACGGTAATTATAGTTATTATAATTGTTGTAACTGCTGCCTCGATTGTAATTGTTGTGGTTGCTATTTCTGCCACGATTATAACCTCGGCTGTAGTAAAGAAATCGGTAAATTTTCCAAAATCGTGATAAAGTAATAATTGAACTTTATGTTATATAAATTTATTTATTTTTCATATATTTCTCTTTTTTTTGTATGTATATATATCAATTTAGGTTCAATACAATTTTTTTTTTCATAATAAAGACCAATTTTGTGTGATTTTATTAGAAAGACCAAATATTTTCTGTATTTATTAATAAGATATTTATTGAAAAAATATTAATTTATTTTAATTTATAATTCGTAAGAAAATGAACAATTTAAGCTCTTAAGCTTCACTTCATAAATCATTGATAAATAATTAAACGGAATAAGGAAATAAACAGAATAAGCCTGTTTTGCAAAATTTTGATTCTTAAGCTTCCCTCCATAAGTCCGTCATTAGTTCGTGCTCATTAAAATGGCTGAAGGTCATGAATGGTCAAAAGCAAAATCATATATAAACCAATCAAATATAAATTGATAGGAGAAATGAAATATAAATTGATAAGGAAAATCATGTAAATTAATAAGAATTTTTTTTTTTTGAACGTTTACGTTAACATGTAGCATCCTACCTAGTGTTTTGTGAGGCTTTACGGGCCACACATCTCATCGGGCAGAAAAAGTTCCGCTCAATGTTACAATTTGTTTTTTTTTTTTTAAATTAATTGGTGTGCCTCACAGGGCAACAAAAAAATTCTTTGGTGTGCAACAAAAAAAAATAAATGTTTCTTTCCGGTTGATCCTCTGATCCTCCCTCGTAGGCGCAGGTGGCGGAGTGCCTCCCGCACTTGTTGATTACCGCTGCTGATGTCCTGGCCTATGGGGTCAGGCGGTGCCGGTGCTGGTCCTCGCACAGGCTATTTATCATCTGCCTCACAGATGTTCTCGGCCAGTGATGCCGGGATGAGGAGGCTCCATCGAAGGCGCAGGGGGCGGTCTGCCTCCCACGCTCGTCTGCTGCTGCTCTTACGGTTGTTCTCGGCCGGTGATGCCGGGTTGAGGAGGCTCCAACGAAGGCGCAGGGGGCGGTCTGCCTCCCACGCTCGTCTGCTGTTGCTCACACGGATGTTCTCGGCCGGTGATGCCGGGTTGAGAAGGCTCCATCGAAGGCGCAGGGGGCGGTCTGCCTCCCACGCTCGTCTGCTGCTGCTCACACGGATGTTCTCGGTTGAGATGGCGATGGCCAGAGCAATGCCGGTGAGGAGTTGTCCAACGACGGATGGTTCTTGCATGGTTCTTTAGCTGGCTTACCATAAATACAAGCGGTTGGTTCTTCAGCTTTGTCTACTTGCTGCTGTAGTGGCGGTGGCTTCTTTAGATGTCTCTACTCGCCATATGATGTATTTTTAGCACTTCACACTTTGTCACATAATTTATATAATTTATACCAGTGACCATGTCACGGTCGCCATATAATAACACACTAAGGAAACTTTATGTTTTTGTTTTATATTATTTGGTTTTTATTAAGTTGGGAGTGGAGCAGGGAAGGTCCCGCTCCACTCCGATCATGGATCGTGAATGCTCTTGGCTTTTTTATACGATGGGTTCTTAGCTTAATTCGGGGAAGCAGCGCTATTTCGCCGAGCAGTTAAATTGTTTTCGCATTGTGTACCCAACAGACATTATATGCTGTTACACTGCAAATATTTTTGGTGAGGCAATTAACATATTGCGGGGGCTAAATATCAGAGCCAAGGCTCTCACAATTTAATATACCAGATTTGAATTTTTATTTGACATTTAATTCGGTCTTGTATATCACATCGCTCGAGTAGAAATTCTTATTATTAGTATTAGTATTATTAGTATTAGCTTCGCAGTCCACTTTGTATCTTTTATTGTCCCCACTCCACCGCTGTGAACCCGATACGGCCGCGCATGCATTTGTATTTCAATTATTTATTCTTCGCTTCTTTGTTTATAGTGGCGGAAGCTCAGCTCCCGCATACCCCCTACCTATAGGGAAAATAAACGGTACGCTAGCGACTCAGATTCTGACAGTGAAGGGCCCCCGCGTAGTTCCACCCCAATACGGGCACCCGCTGACCCCCCTTCAGTTAGAACCATGGACCCAGATCAGCTTAAGGTTGTGATTCAGGCCGCCGTTAATCACGCCTTGGCAGAAGCGGCCGGTGAAGCCATGCGCAGAGAAGAAGAAATGCGCCAAACTATACAACAGTTGGCTACCCAAGTTGCAGCGGTGCAAATCGCACCCACACAAGCGGCAGCCCCTATAATCAAGGTATACCAACCCATTGATATCACGGGCAACGTCGAGTGCAGCGGAACGCTTGCGCACCTCTAGCAGAGAAGATCTCCGCTCCCCTCCCCGACCGAGAAGCCGGTCACTGCGGAGTCAGAAGTCATCACCCCTTTCCCGTTGGACTGCGGCGCGGGACAACCCAGGGTCTGACACTTAATTAATTTATACATAAATCTTAGCACTTGTTACCGCCGGGTGAAGGCGGCCGCCGGATTAGGGCTCTTCCCCCGCGCGCCGTTCCTTTGGGCCACCGGGCATAACTATATAAAATAATACAGCTATAATCGTGGAGATCCTTCGCCTCTGAGATCTTGGTCCTTCCGCTCCGGGTTGTCCCCGTGTTCCCCTCCCTCGTCGCTGGGCCCCTCGCCGCTCGGAAATTCCTCCAGGCGGGGCGTAGGTGTGGGCCGTCCGGAAATTCCTCTGGGCCCACGGGGGTGTCCCGCCGCTCGTAAATCCTTTAAGGCGTGGAGCATAGGTGGACCGTCCGGAAATTCCTCCGAGTCCAGGGGCACACGCCGTTCGGAAATCCTTCCAGAGCGTTGCCCGCACCTCGACTCGCTGCCGCCGCTGACCGAGCGGCCTATTTTTGCCTGCGATCCCGCCGCCGGCAGAGCGGCCTATTTTGCTTGTGATTCCGCCGCTGCCGCCGCCGGCAGAGCGAATTATTTTTTGTCCCGCGCTCCCGACCACGCTGTCGACGCCTGCAGAGCGGCCTGTTCTGCCTGCAATCCCGACTGCGCTGCCGCTAGGGCCAATATACAGAGCTGACCCGGGCCTTAGCCGCCGACATCCACCTGGGGCACAGACGCACGCCTGTGCCACCGCCGACAACCGACGCCAACGCATTCGGCACCCACTGCCCGGATCCGCGTCCCCGTGCCGCCACCGCCAGGATCTGCACTCCCGCCGACGCCACCCATTGCCCACGCATCCGGCGCCCTATGCCCGGATCTGCGTCCCTGTGCAGTCGCCGCCGAGACCAGCGCCACAGCCGCCGCCGACGCCAACGCATTCGGCACCCACTGCCCGGATCCGCGTCCCCGTGCCGCCACCGCCAGGATCTGCACTCCCGCCGACGCCACCCATCGCCCACGCATCCGGCACCCTATGCCCGGATCTGCGTTCCTGTGCAGTCGCCGCCGAGACCAGCGCCACAGCCGCCGCCGACGCCAACGCATCCGGCGCCCCTGCCTGGATCCGCGCCGCCACCCGCCGCTACACACGCCTCCGGGACGCCCAGCCGCCCGGACCAACGCACTTCCGTCGCCGCCGCCGCCCGACGCCAACATATCCGGCGCCCACTGCCCGGATCTGCGTCCCCGAGTCGCCGCCGCCTGCCCCAGCGCATCCGGCGCCCCTGCCCGGATCCGCATCCTTGCGCCGCCGCTGGCCCGCGCCACTGCGCCCGCAACCTCCAGATCCTGCGCCGCCGCACCGCGCCATCGCGACTTCAGGACCCAGACCCTGCGCCGCCGCTGCCAGGGTCTCACGGCGTCACACGCCACGACGCTTGGGTCATGTTAGGGCGTCACCGCCGCCGCCGCTGCCAGGCCGCCGCAGCCGCCAGTACCTGCGCCACCGCATCCTGGGCGCCCAGCCGCCCGGATCAGCGCCACCAACTTCGGGGCGCCAAGCCGCCCGGATCTGCGCACCGAGTCGCCGCTGCCGGTACCTGCGTCATCGCATCCGGGGCGCCCAGTCGCCCGGATCAGCGCACCTGCGCCACCGCCTCCGGGACGCTCAGCCGCCCGGACCAACGCACTTCCGTCGCCGCCGCCGCCGCCCGACGCCAACATATCCGGCGCCCACTGCCCGGATCTGCGTCCCCGATTCGCCGCCGCCTGCCCCAGCGCATCCTGCGCCCCTGAACGGATCCGCGTCCCGACCCCAAGTATCTGCCTTCGCTGCCGTCACCCGACGCCAACGAATCCGGCGGCCCTGCCCGGATCCGCATCCTTGCGCCGCCGCTGGCCCGCGCCACTGCGCCCGCAACCTCCAGATCATGCGCCGCCGCACCGCGCCATCGCGACTTCAGGACCCAGACCCTGCGCCGCCGCTGCCAGGGTCTCACGGCGTCACACGCCACGACGCTTGGCTCATGCCAGGACGCCACCGCCGCCGCCGCTGCCAGGCCGCCGCACCCGCCAGTACCTGCGCCACCGCATCCAGGGCGCCCAGCCGCCCGGATCAGCGCCACCAACTTCGGGGCGCCAAGCCGCCCGGATCTGCGCACCGAGTCGCCGCTGCCGGTACCTGCGCCGTCGCATCCGGGGCGCCCAGCCGCATGGATCAGCGCACCTGCGCCACCGCCTCTGGGGCCCCCAGGATTTAATACCTCGGGAACGTCTGCCCTCCAAGGAATTGGTGCAACGAGGACGAGGAGCCATTTCCGGAAATTAGTTCTGTCGATAAAAAACAAACGGGGCTTAGTAGGGGTCGACTACACCTTGGACCCCTTAATGGGGGAAGAGTCCTAATTCCTAGGAAGGGAGTACTATTTGTCCTTCGCAGGTAGAGTAACCTTGTGGACATGGAGAGGGTAGATTGTCCCTGACGACTACTATGTCGTCGACTTGGAGAGTTTTGGTCGGAAATTGCCATTTGTTGCGTTTGTGGAGTTCTTTCCCCCTTGCACTAAACTGCTGATGTTGAGCCCCGATTTAGTAGTGGAAACTAACGGCTCCTGGGAAAATGGCCCGGAATGAGAGCCCGCACATCGGATGGAGGTTCGAACATCAGGTCTGAACTGAAAGCCGTGCCCTAGAAGTAGGGAGGTGCGCGATGCTGCGGATGGGGCGCTTGCACGGGATGTTCGTGCCTATGCAGGAGCGTATGGTGGTGCTGGTTGCACTTCTTGCATCGATCACCACTGCGGCAGGTTCCTCCGGAGTGTTCGTGAGCCAAACAGTTGGAACAGTAGCGGTTGTCGAGAGCCACGTGGATCCTTTTCTCAACACTGAGTCTAAGGAACTGTTGGCATTTCCGAAGTGGGTGGATTCCGTTGCAAACTCGACAGCGGTAGGAATGAGTGCGTTTGGGAAACCGGCCTCTTAAGGCGGTCGCACTGCGCGTGTCAAAGAGTTGGTCGTGTGGATGCGGACCTTTGGATGCGTCGGATATTCGCGTGGAGAACACCGAAACGGTGGGAGCGGCTGGCGTGGACACTGGGCCAGTGAGAACCCATCCGAAAATAGTCTCTTGTGCCAGAAGAGACCCTTAAACGTTGCTCTTGCAACCGTCCAGAAGCACAGACGGTAGGATGTCAGCTCCTATCAGGATATCAATTTCGGACCTCTCGAAAATCTTTGGATCCGCTAAGGGGAGATTAGGAAGCTCCTTTAGAAGACTCATCGGAATTGGGTGTGAGGGAAGCTTTCCGGCTATTTGTGGAAGGACATAGGCAGTCATATCTAACTGCAGTCCGAGCCTGGAAGGAGCGCGAATCGCAAACTGGCAGAGCTTCGTGGGTTGAGCGGCAACAGTGGAATTGAGCCCGGAAACTTGGGTCTGAACTGGCTTGAAAGGTGGCTTGATTTGATTGAAAAGCCGCTTAGTGATAGACGTTGCTTCGGAACCTGAATCAATCAGAGCACGTGCTTGGAAGTTGCGGCCACGATGGCAGATATTAACAACCGCCGTGCCGAGCAGGACAGCTCTGGATCCTGAAGCAAAGCACACTTGAACATTGGAATGACCATCGGAGGTTGCCGCGCTTTCTTCCGTGGGCGCAGGTCGTGGACTAGACGGATTGGAGGGTCTTGGAATGCCGGCAACTGGATTGTGGCAGAGTGTTATGCCGTGCGCGGCACGTATAGCATGAGTGGGCACTAGTGCAGTCCCGTTGCTGATGGCCTCGTGCTAAACAATTCAAGCATAGTTGCTTTCTTCTGACGAAATCTGACCGATCATTGACACTCATTGTCAGGAAACGGGGACATACACGAATGGGGTGATTTTCCCTGAAACACAGGTCACACCCTCTGGGTGCAGGAGCCACCCTAGCTTCGTAGGAGATTGGCCTGCGTACAGGTGCATGGACATTTGCCGATCTTGGCGGCAAATACCCAGAGCCGCTAGGCCTAACGTCGTCGATAGCCTCCAACGTCCGATATCTTTCGCTCAGGAAGGTATTCATCTCTTCCCAAGCCGGAATTTCGGATTTCGACGTAAGGGACTGTTCCCATAAGGAAAGGGTCACCCTTGGCAGTTTGCTCGCGCAGAGGAAGACTAGGAGACAATCCCAGTTGTCAGTGGATATCTGCGAATGGGCTAGCGCTGTTAAACACCCTTGAATCGTGGACTGCAACTCCTTGAGATCATGACCAGATTCTTGGGATATGGAACTCAAGTTGAACAGGAGCTTGAGTTGGCTGTTGACTAAAAGTCGTTTATTTTGGAACCGGTCGTGAAGCGCTTCCCACGCCGAAGCGAACCCGTCATTTGTAAGAGGGGATTTGGACACGATGGCCTTTGCCTCGCCGCTTGTTTTTGTGAGAAGGTGAAAGAGCTTCTCGACCGGTGTCAGCCTAGGGTTATTAACATAAACTGCCGTGAATAGGTCCCGGAAAGTGGGCCATCGGAGGTAGTCGCCATCGAAGATTTCAGTGTCGCAAGGAGGTAAGCGGCACCCTGATGAAATTAGCGGCTGGGAAGGCGTTTGAACAACTGGAGGTGTTGCCCTTTCAATACTTTCGCCAATCTTTGCTGCGCATGACTCATATACGGAGTAGCAGTAGTCATATTTGGACTGCAGCAGAGGAAATGTGCTGAGGGATCCTTCTCGGGCAATTAGGTCAGAGCATGTTTCATATTCTCTTTCCACTTTATCCCATAAGGCTCGCACTTGTTGTAGACGGACATTTAACGTGTGTAGGGAAGGAGAAACTTGATCAGGAGTGTTGATCTTGGCTTCGAACATGCTCACGCGATCGCTGACGGCAATGAATTTGTCCAATGCAGCGGCGACGGGCGTTGGCAACTCTGCGGATTCCATCTTTTTGCTGATAGATCGAGTCGCCCTTAGAAAATCAGTCTTGACTGTAGAGGGATTTTCGGATTTTTTCGCCAGTGAAGACTCGCTGGACGCTTTCGTCAGCAGACGAGAAATTAAGATTTTTGGAGTAGTCTTCGAACTGGTCGATGGTAGATCTCTCCCTTTTGGAGTGGAAATCGGAGGTCTAATCTTTGGACTAGCGGACTTGGGGGCTGGCTTCGCGCGAGCGGGTAGCGGAGAGTGTGGATTAACTTTGGTTGATTTTCCTAGCGCGGATGTCGCTTTTTTGTCTCCCTCTATGGGCATACTCAGTTATACCCTTGGAAAAATGACGGAGGCCTGCACGGAGGCCTGCACGCCAAGAAAAGTGAAAGAGGGAAACGACCAAACAAACACTTCGGTTCTGAATGGGCAATCAAAGCCCCGAATTTGAATGGAATATTGAATTGGAAACTTGAAAAAATGGATTCCGAGAAGAAATTACCGAAAATAGCTAAAAATTTCCCAAAGGAACCAAAAGGTCTGGAAACTAGGAAGACCTAGCTATCCCAACAAAAAAAAAACGAATGGGAATTCACGGAGATGGACCGACAAAAACCCTCGCAGCGGTCGAACGCTAAGTGCTTGGCGAGACTTAGTGTGCCCGCCGTTGGTGTGGAATCTTCCCTTTTATCGGGATTGCGATTTATCGATTGGCGCGCGCGCGTAAATATTTCAAATCGAATTTAGGAACTCGCCGCCCAGTGGAGAAATGCGAAACATAAATATAAAACACGCCAAAAAACCTAGCTGGAATAGCTAATAAATTCGGAGGGAATTATTAAATAATTACTAAAAATTATTAAGGTTTTTTTTTTTTTTGTTTTTTGGGTGGTGTGGAAACGGACAAAAATTTAAAAGTAAACAAATTCTGTTGAAAACAAATCCGTCAAAAATTGACACGAAAAAATAGCTAAAATGGCTAGGAACAATAAGGAAAATTTGGCGGTAATTAATAATTATTTGAAAAGTTCGCTTTAGTGTTTAGGAACCCCAAAATATTTCGTTTAAAATTTCTGTGGGAAAAAACCCGCTAAAAATTTCCAAAAAGTAGCTAGAAAAAAAGGGGGAAACTAAACTAATTTAAAATTTCTGTGGGAAAAAACCCGCTAAAAATTTCCAAAAAGTAGCTAGAAAAAAAGGGGGAAATATGTATATATGTATGTATATATGTATGGATATATGTATGTATGAAGCTGTATAGCCCCTGCAGTACCAAAATTCCACGTCCCCGATTTTTCCACGCGGCATGCTCGAAAAACAAAAACAAATTACATGGGCTCCGTTTAGCGAAGTTCGAAACGAAGTAGGCGCAACAAAAATCTACCTGCGTTCGGCTTTTGCCGATTTCTCACGAAGCTCGGACTGTATATTTGTTTTTGTTTTCGAACTGACTCGGACCAGCGGTTTTCGACAGTTGAAAACAAATTGTGTTGGGTCGACGTCAGAATACCCTTTTAAAATAAGTTGTAATATTTATAAATCTAAGTTCTTATTTAATTAATTATTATCTATTTAGTCGAATGGTATTTTTAGCATATTTATTAAACATTTCCTTTGGGCAAAGGCAAAATGTTTATATTCGTTATTCTGCCTTATGTAGGGGAAATTAAAAGGCATTGATTTGGTCGTGCATACCCTGGCACGCGCCAGAATATTCGGTCTTTGGGTTTCGGTTTCGTCTTGCTTCTGCCCATTCCCTTTGCATTTGAAATTGAAGTGCAGCTGTACACAAGTGTTTTTGCGACCTTTGCGAAATAATTAAATAATTATTTAATTTTAAAATTCAGATCAGGTAAGTTCAGTGATTTGTGATCTTTTTATTTATATATGTATATTGTTTATTGTTTATTTGGTTAAACAATTGGATTCTGTTCGCGGCTTAATGTGGTTTTATATTTACATATATGTAAATATATATTTGTGTTAATTCAAAGTTTTCCGCCTTTTAAATAAACATTAGTTTATTAAAATAATGTAAGAAAATGTGCAATTAAAGACAGTAAAACAGAATCCAATTGTACAAATAAAAGTGAAAAAAAACGGGACAAGAGCGTGCTAGTCAAACGCCGTTATAACGGCCACTTTATAACGGCAACTTTAGAAGGCCAGAGCCAGTCGGCAGAGAAGGCCTTGGCTCACGCAATGTATTGCGTGAAAAACAATTTATATAAACGAACACGAAATGAAGATAAATAAATATTTAAATGAACACAAACTCGAAGTAATGTATTTAATTCCACGGGTTTTCCACGGAGATTCCCCGCAGGTTTTCCACGGTGTTTCAACGGGCTTTCCACGGAGATTCCCCGCAGGTTTTCAACGGTGTTTCAACGGGTTTTCCACGGAGATTCCCCGCACGTTTTCCCCGGTGTTTCAACGGGTTTTCCACGGAGATTCCCCGCACGTTTTCCCCGGTGTTTCCACGCGAAATCCACGGAGAATCGAGTTCGAAATTTCGAAATTGCCTGGGAAATGGCGCGGGGATTCCACGCGATTTCCACGAATAATCCCCGCCGAATTTCAAATTCCACGCCACGTCGGAACGATGTATGAAAAATCCCCGCCAGATTTGTATGGAAATTCCACGCCAGTCCCCGGGACTGGCGTGGAATTGGGGCGTGGAATATCCGGTGAAAAGCCGTGGACTGGTACTGAAGGGGCGGAAAGCTGGCAAATATGTACATATGTATGAAGAGCGGAATAAAAACTCAATATTTGTTTGTGTGATTTTTGTATGTCGGATAAAATATATATTTTATTTCTTTCTGAAGCAAAGTGTTAAAAAATGGGATGTTTTATTTATTTTTATTAGTTGTATATTTTACACAAAATAGGTTAAGTGGCTCGATAATTTTTGGTGGGGTATAAATTTTATTTTTGTATGTATATTTTATGTATCTATATCTATTTGTTCGTATAAGTCGGACTGTGTCTTTATATATGTATTTTATTTTTAAATATATATTGCAGTTTCTGCGGATGAATTTGAGAATTTTATATTTATTAAATTTTGTGCACTTTTGGGAACTTAACTTTTGTGTGTATGTATTTTGGATATTTATTTTTTTATTGAAGACACAACCAGCAGTTTAATGACGGACGATATATGTGAGAATGCGGATGTACATATGTGCATATGGTCAAGGGTACGTTAAACGAAACCAAGCAAACAAATTTTTTTCTTTGAATTTACCGCTATTGCTATGATATTCTGTTAGAATATATTCCATAGCATCGGGAAACACTAATGTCACACAAAGAAATGTTTCTTTGGTACGACATTTCGCACTCATTCACTTGTTCTTACTGAGTGTCGAAAATTGATAAATCAACAGAGCCTCAGAAAAAGGTAAGAATTTATATTTTATTAAACTTTTTATGATGCAATTTTGATTATATTCAGTGTAATATACTCCAAAGCAACGAACTATATCAAAATTTCAAACAAAAATATTATCCGTGGTCTTATTTAACAACCTTTCATTGTACCGCTTTTTGGGAGTAACGTTACCGACAAAAATTTAGAAAAAGTTTTTTTACACATATTTAAGCAACTCAACCAATTTGATGATATACATTTTTTGTGTGTATTTAGAGTGTATTTTAAGAATCCAAATTGAAATTAATCAAAAATAGTACCATGGTGGAATAAATGACTGAAAACATGTGTAACGTTACCGACCATTTTTGATGAATTCATTGTATATTTACATAGGGCTGTGTTTTATCAGAGCTCATCGCACATCTTGCTGCCATATCGTCCCATTTTCTCAAACACTGTTTTGTCAAACGTGCACAAGCTGAAATATTCATCCTTCACGATCTTCCACGGGCCTCCAATATCGAATTTGTCGATGAGGCATTGATACAAGTGGATTTCGCCGAAAACTTTGTTTGTGAGGCCCAGGATGAAGTACAAAGTGCCCACTAGAATCAACGTCAGTTAACAATCTTTACGAGCGCTTTGTACCATAACGAATTGTTTCAATCGAAAGTATTTGTCTCAAACGAATTGAAGCACACGAAGAAGTCACAGATGTAGAATTTCACCAAATCAACAATGAGTTGAACTCTGTTGCTGTGTTTGCCGGTGGTATTTCATCTGCCCATCAAATTCAAGTATTGAACGGAAAATTAGTGACTTCTGAAAGCTCAA
This sequence comes from Drosophila bocqueti, assembly GCA_018151655.1. Lineage (NCBI taxonomy): Eukaryota > Metazoa > Arthropoda > Insecta > Diptera > Drosophilidae > Drosophila > Drosophila bocqueti. The sequence continues at coordinate 45,231 of JAECXF010000074.1, forward strand.
AACATATTTAAGAAATATGACTATAAAGCCACTCAAAGTGACTATTTAAGCAGCTGAAAACCAAAAAACTCAATAAAGTTTACTATATATTTTCTTATTTAGACTTATTAATAAAATTTGAGTGTTTTTTTGCTTTATTTTCGTCAAAATGTCTCAGAATTTCGTACGTGTAACGTTACCAACTTTTTGTGTAACGTTACCGAATTTGGTTTTAGGCTCGTAAAGGCACGAAAAATAAATTTTTTCGGCTAATCAGATATATATATCTTTTCTTTCATTCCTTATCTTTCAAAAATGCTTATAATCAAAAATATGTGCAGCTACATTCACTAATAATAAAGCATTTGTGCACTAACCTCAGAAGTCACTTCCAAAAAAAGTAACGTTACCGACCACACTTTGAAAGCTGATTACTACGAAGGCAAGAGAGATAAAGATAAACTTTGAACCCACGAAATGTAAGTCTCTAAGAGTACTTTCAGATGCATATAAGACATAATGCATTTTAATTATTTTTTCTGAGATATAGCCAAAAATGTGCGTAAGAATGTAACGTTACCGACTGTACCCTTGACCATATGCAATATATATATGTATGTATATACTCGCTTGGAGACCAGCGAATCGCAGTGAGCCGAATTAGGGGGCCGATATTGGCAAAGCACTTATGTATGCACTTTAAAAAATATATTAGGAAAAATTCACTGCGGCTGGGCGAATGTACATAGGTTACTATGTATGTATATATATATCACTTGCACTTTTCACTTTGAAATCGGTCTCGAATGGACGGAAAGAATTAGAAAAAACGCCTTTGGAAAAAGGGTATGGCGACCACGGACGGACTAGAAATAGAAAAGCCGTACTTATCTTTGGATTTTTCCGCTGGGGGCGCTGGTGGATCAGGATAGATCCGGAGTCGAAGGACCATGAATTGGAGTATTCCATAACTACGAATACATTTGCGGACTGAAGCTGTTCCAGCACATCGTCCATGCGTAGCACTGGGAAGCAGTCCTTAAGTACCATACTATTTAATTGACGAAAGTCAACGCAGATTCTGTCTGTGCCATCCTTCTTCTTGACCACGACGACTCGACTGGCAAAGTTCGATGAAGATTTGCGCACAATGCCATCCTGCAACCAGGCGTCAACTTGTTTTCTGATCGACTCGGATTCCACAGCTGAGTGACGGCTTGGTTGATGACGAAATGGTTTTGTACGCTCCTCTAGCACGATCTTCATCGACACCGGGCATTCAGCGTTGTTTTCGGCTGGTTTATACTCTGCTATCATTGACTCGATCATCGGCTTGTACTGTGGAGAAGCATCTATGTTACTACCAGTCTCAACAATATTGTACATACTTAGCTCTTTTGATTCAGCGCATTCCGGCCGCGCTGACGCCTTTGTAAAGATGAATTGTCCGCCGTTCAAAGTCACGCAGAACTGCGATGCAAAGTCAAAGCCAAGTACTACGTCGTTCTCGATGTGATTGTCTGGTATCACAACAAACTTTTGTATGGCTTCGATCCCGTCAACGTGTACTTTGCCCATAAATGAACCTAGCGGCTGCGTCTCAGCGTTTCCAAGGCCTCGTAGAACAGAATAACACTTCTGCATCCCCGTACTTTGAAGTTTATTGTACAAGGACTGACATACGATTGACACATCGGATCCTGTGTCCACAAGGCAGGCGACCTCTGTACCGTTCAGCAAAACTACTTTCAAGCGCTTAGTATCCTTTACGACTTGAACACTTCTTACAGCTTGTGGACAATTTGAAGATATATGACCGCTGCCTGAACATTTAAAACATTTTGTTTCTTCCTTGCAGTCTTTTCTCATGTGTTCATTAGAGCCGCAGTTGTAGCAACGAATACTTTTTCCATCGGTTATATTTTTTCTGCCACCACTGTATTGCTTTTGCGGTTTTTCGACAACACACTTGCTCTCGTACAACTCATATTTTTCCGACAGTTCGCTGTATGATTTGCTGCCGTATAATGCAAACTTGAACTCGCTTTTAATATCCAGCCCGTCCACTATATAAGCGATAATAGACTCAACATCGACTTGTCCAAGCGCTGCAATTTTTTTCATTGTTAGTATGTATTCGTGCATGCTTTCGTCGCTCTTCTTCTTCCTGTGCGTCAACTTTGCATGTACATCGGCATCTTTCGACGCGCACTTAAATTCGCCAATTAGGGCATTTTTAAGTTGCTCATATGTGCTCACCAACTCTGACTCCAGAAACAACTTGGCTATTTTAACCATTTTTCCTCGTGCCTGCACATATCGTTGTTTTTCCGTAAGCTCATATGCATCTGCGTTCTGCTCAAAATTTTCAAGCCAAATCTCCACTGGGATGCTGACGCCATCGAAGTCGGGTACAATTTTTGCAAAATTGTCTGCAGTTACTTTCGGCTCTCTCTGGGTAATTTCATCGGCTTGAATCTTAAGAGTAAGCAGCTGAATTATTTGTTGTAGGTTTCTATTACTCTCTTCTTGCATCTCTTTTATTTGGTCTGCTTCTGATAGACGCTGCTCTTCTGCATTTTCATTTTCGACTCCTCGCCTTGCCGACGACCGTGTGACAGTACCATATCGCTGTCCCTTTCTCTCCTCCTCACTCATGCTCTCGTATTCGCTGCTTGCTGCCAGATCAATTTTTTCTAGAAATTTCTGACCGACGCCAACCAACTTGCGAAATCCACCACGCTTCTAGAAATTTCCAACAGACGCCAACCAACTTGCGAAATTCACCACGCTTCTAGGAATTTCCGACAGACGCCAACCAACTTGCGAAATTCACCACGCTTCTAGGAATTTCCGAACGACGCCAACCAACTTGCGAAATTCCACAACTGTTCAACTTTCTGCACTTTACAAATGGGTCAACTTTTTATTGTTTTATTGGTTGAGCCCCCAAATGTAGGATATTTATTGTTTAACACAATTGTTTATCAGTAATATTTGGATATTATAATAGTTTTCTTGTTGTATCTGGTATTTAAAAAAAAGATGACTCATGCCAACACCTCTTGATCTCCGGACATACGACGACTACGCAACTTTGCCTTACTCCGGACTCGACAACTTTCGGCTTGACGATCTTTTTTCTGCACAACTTTCAACTCCGTTTGTTCTTCTTCGACTGTAGCTCTGCTTCCTCTTCTGCCTCCGCTCACGACGCAACCCTTTGCGATGATTAACGATTATCGCATATCGATGACTATCGTTACATATATATGTACATGGCCAGCGGCCCGAAGAAGCGGCGCGGGAGAAAGGCCCCTAACTCGGCGGGCGCCTTTGCCCGGCGGCAGCGAGGTTAAATTATTAATTTAATTTACATATAACTGGCCTGCGGCCCAAAGAAAACAGCGCGGAACAAAAGGAAGAGAGAAGGGCCTTAGTAGGGCTGGCGCCTTCCCCGGCCCCTGACAAAGCTTGGCCTGTGGCCATGTCTCACCCGCACACGCCTCCTGGTCCTTGGGCGGTCGTGTCCTGCGACGATCCTGTCGCAGGTCCTGGGCGCACTACAGGTGTGGCACTCGCGGCGGCGACTTTACGGTTTTGGGTTTCGACCGCGTGGTGCGGGATCGCGGACTTAGCGGTTTTCTTGGCACTTAGTAGTTTGGCTGCTGCTCGTATTCCTGGTCGGGAACTAACTGCCAAGTTCCTTTTTCTCCGCCTTGGCCCTGGCCTAGTTTTGTCGCTTAAGAATCGGCGGCGTCTCTCTCCCTCTCGCTCACTCCTCCAGGCGGTCGTGTTGGCAGCAAAATTCTGCCGCTCTCTGGATGCTTCAGCGCATGTGCCGTCGCTCTGGTGTCGGTCTTGTGCTCATGGCGTGATCGGATCTGGCCAATCGGGAGGGCGGCTTGGCACGCGCCCTTTTTCCCACGCCTGCGCTGTGGTGATAGCGGCGACGCCGCTGCTCACCCGGCGATCGGCCGCTGCTCCCTCTCTCATCGAGCTTGAGTGGGTCTCATGTGTGAGTGCACCTTTGAGTGAGTGTGGGAGTGTGCTTGACTGGAACTCGCCTGAGTGCGTGAGTGAGTGCAAGCGTTTTGGCTATGATTATGTCTAGCTTATATTTAGCTTATACCTAGATATTTACATATATACAAAGGTTGTGACTTCGTCACAGGCTCAAGAGATATAACATCTTTCTCAACCAAAAATGGCTCATATCGTTTCACGCGATTGCCATTTGGTTTAAAAATAGCGCCCAATTCATTTCAAAGAATGATGACTATAGCATTCTCTGGAATAGAACCGTCTCAGGCATTCCTTTATATGGATGACTTAATAGTCATCGGTTGTTCCGAAAAGCATATGCTTAAAAACCTCACTGAAGTTTTTGATAAATGCAGGGAATACAACCTAAAGTTACATCCTGAAAAATGTTCAAAGACAAAGGAATTTTGCCGGATGACCAAAAGGATGATGTCATTCAAACCTATCCAGTTCCACATGATGCGGACAGCGCTAGACGTTTTGTAGGATTTTGCAATTACCACAGACGTTTTATCAAAAATTTCGCCGACTATTCGCGGCACATAACAAGATTATGTAAAAAGAATGTTCCATTCGAGTGGACAGATGAATGCCAAAATGCATTCACATATTTAAAATCGCAGCTAATAAACCCAACACTCTTGCAGTACCCAGACTTTAGCAAAGAATTTTGCATAACTACAGATGCAAGTAAGCAAGCGTGTGGTGCAGTTTTATCTCAAAACCACAATGGCCACCAACTTCCAGTTGAATTTGCATCCAAATCATTTACAAAGGGTGAGAGCATTAAAAGTACTACGGAACAGGAATTAACAGCAATTCACTGGGCAATAACACACTTTAGACCCTACATTTATGGTGAACATTTCACAGTCAAAACAGATCATAGACCGCTACATTTTTATTCTCAATGACTAACCCAAGCTCAAAACTAACACGCATGAGGCTCGAATTAGAGGAATATAATTTTACGGTAGAGTACCTAAGAGGCAAAGACAATCATCTAGCTGATGCGTTATCAAGAATAACCATCAAGGAGCTAAAGGAAATTACAGGCAATATATTAAAAGTCACTACAAGATTTCAAAGTAGACAAAAATCCTGCGCAGGAAAAGAACAATTGGATTTGCATGAGCAAACCAAAGAAAAAGTTTCAGAGCCCAACGTATATGTAGTCATAACAAATGACGAAGTACGAAGAGTAGTGACATTGCAATTGAATGATAAGATATGTTTATTTAAACATGGAAAGAAAATCATTGCAAGATATGATGTTGGTGATTTTTATACTAATGGAGTTCTTGATCTAGATCAATTTTTCCAAAGGCTTGAATCGCAACCCGGTATATACGATATCAACCAACTCAAAATGGCACCGTGGGAAAAATCTTTTGAACACGTTTCAATAGATGAATTTAAAAAATGGGCAATAAAATATTAAAGAATTTAAAAGTAGCGCTACTTACCCCGGTGACCCAAATAAATAATGAAAAAGAAAAAGAAGCTATTTTGTCTACACTACATGATGATCCAATACAAGGAGGTCATACAGGCATTACAAAAACCTTGGCCAAGGTCAAAAGACATTACTACTGGAAAAATATGAGTAAATACATAAAAAAGAGTACGTAAGAAAATGTCAAAAATGCCAAAAAGCAAAAACAACAAAGCACACGAAGACCCCAATGACAATAACTGAGACACCTGAACACGCTTTTGATGGAGTGATAGTGGACACAGTTGGTCCACTACCAAAGTCAGACAATGGCAATGAATATGCAGTCACTCTCATCTGTGATTTAACCAAATATTTAGTTGCCATACCTGTACCTAACAAAAGTGCAAACACAGTAGCAAAAGCGATATTTGAGTCTTTTATCCTGACGTACGGTTCAATGAAGACGTTTATTACGGACATGGGTACAGAGTATAAGAATTCAATAATTACTGATTTGTGGAAATTTATGAAAATAAAAAACGTAACATCAACTGCACATCATCACCAGACAGTTGGAGTGGTCGAAAAAAGTCATAGAACTTTAAACGAGTATATACGATCCTACATATCGACTGACAAAACCGATTGGGACGTATGGCTTCAATATTTCGTATACTGCTTCAACACGACCCCATCTACGGTACATAATTATTGTCCGTATGAATTAGTTTTCGGTAGAACAAGTAATCTACAAAAATATTTTAATAAGTTACATAGCATAGACCCAATATATAATATAGATGATTACGCTAAGGAAAGTAAATATAGGTTAGAAGTAGCATATGCTCGTGCAAGAAAACTGCTTCAAGCATGTAAGGAAGCGTCTCTGGCCGGGGTGATCCTCAGCGGCTCCAGAGGTGCCCACAGAATTTATTTATTTCCGCGGCAGCCAGGACATAACGGCGGCCGCAGTTAACTATATATTTTTAAAAGGGCTACGCGGGGAAAAATGAGAGAGAGAGAATGAGAGGGAAAGCCTCGGACCCACCTGGAAGGCTATCCGAACGGCGGTCCCTGCGGACCCGGAAGACTTTCCGGTCGGCCCGCCTATGCCCTGGACCCGGAGGGATTTCCGGACGGTCCACCCTACGCCACGCCTGGAAGACTTTCCGAGCAGCGTGCGCCCTTGGACCCGGAAGATTTTCCGTACGGTTCACCTATGCCCCGGACCCGGAAGACTTTCTGGACGGTCCGCCTGTGTGCCCCGCCTGGAAGAATTTCCGAACGGCGGGCGCCCCTGGACCCGGAGGGATTTCCGGACGGTCCACCCCGCCCTACGCCTGGAGGAATTTCCGAACAGCGTGATTCCCCGTGACACGAGGGAAATGGGCGCAGAAACCCGGAGCGGAAGACGGGACAAATGAGAGGCGAAGGTTCTCCACGATATAGCTTTATTTTCACGATATAATTATCCGCCCGGCGGCGGCGAGATTAAATTGTCGTTAATATATATATAAATGGCCTGCGGCCCAAAGAAACAGCGCGGGGAGGGGAAGAGAAGGGCCTTAACAAGGGTGGCGCCTTCCCCGGCCCCCTGGCAAAGTTTGGCCTGCGGCCATGGCTCACCCGCACACACCTCCTCTCCTTGGGCAGTGGAGTCCTGCGATGGTCCTGTCGCAGGTCCTGGATTTGCGTAGGTGTGGTGCGGGATCGCGGACTTAGGCGGTTTTCTTGGCACTGCTCCCTCTCTCATCGAGCTTGAGTGGGTCTCATGTGTGAGTGCACCTTTGAGTGAGTGTGGGAGTGTGCTTGAGTGGAACTCGCCTGAGTGCGTGAGTGAGTGCAGGCGTTTTGGCTATGATTATGTTTTAGCTTATACCTATATATTTAGCTTATACCTAGATATTTACATATATACTGTGAGGTAGTTATCTGGGCTGGGATAGAGACTCAGTCTCGCCAGGGTCTCTCTACAGAAAATTTATAAAGATCTGGGACAATGTGACTACTATGAGGCGGTGAGCTGACGCGGGGTGGAGTTTGTCAGCCACCGAGTTACACTAAAAAAATATGTTGATAGGGTGTGACAGAGGGAAGGACCGAATTAGCCTTCATGCATGTTTGGGGCCGAAGGACCGAGAGGGAAAAGAAGAAATAATAGCGAATTTGCTCCGGCCGGCTGTGCCTGGCCCGTCCAAAATATATTCAGTTTTTTTACTTGAGAATTTCCCACAGTATAGAGTTCGACAAAATGTAATTAATAAATAATAAATATATTTTTTAAATTTATTATATATTATATATTATATATTATATTATATTATATTATATTATATATTATATTATATTATATATTATATATTATTATATATTATATATTATTATTATTATATATTATATATTATTTAATTTTCCTTTAATTGACTTTGTTTAAATTTTTGTTTTAAAGATTTTCTCCCAGTGTTGTTCTCCCAACCTCGTGGTTCCCCGTCTTCGATTTAATAAACGCAATTGGTTAAGTTTTAAATCATTATTATTATTAGTTTTTGTTCTCAAAGTATTTTTTTTTTGCTTAGTGTACTCGCTTTTCTTTCATTATTTCGTTTTATTTCCATAATTTCCTAATTTATTAATTTCTATGATTTCCTATTTACAATCTTCCACACGTTTTCCGCTCTGTGTTCTCGCCCGTTTACATTATTTCATAATTTCGAAGATCTTATTTTCCTTTAGCTATTTTATTTCCGAGTTTTCTATGGTTTTCATATTTTATATAATTTCTAAGTTCTTGTTTTCCGTTTACAAATTTTTACTTCCGCCTTTTCTATGTTCTTATACTTTTATATTACTTCTAAGTTTTGCACACTTTCTCATAGTGTTCTACAGGTTAGTTCGAGCACATGTATTTTTCTAGAGTCGGTCTGGCCGCACTCTCTAGTGACCACCGCATCGAGGGCTCGCAAAGATTTTCCCTACACACACACACTTGCTAGCCAACTCGTTGCGGTCTCACACTACCACTCACCCGTCTCGCTCCGGCACACACTATTGGACCGGCTCCGTCCCGCCGCTGGTCCTGGGCCAGACTTCGCCTTGTCCATTCCTTCTCCTTGGCGTTTTCCACACAAATTGTCTCGCACTTCTGACGGTGGCAATCGCCGGCCCGCAGTTCTCTTTTAATTTGGTTTGATTTGTCTTTAAGTTTTCACAGGTTTTGTTCTCGCACGCGGTTTCTGTTCTTCCCGTCTCAAAACGCACGTCCGCTTCGGTTCGTCACTGTACTTCAACTCAACTCCGTTTCGCTTCGCGAAATTTCTCGCGGAGTTCCTTTGCCTTCTTCCAGGAGTTTACCGTACGATCGGTTGCTCCCTCTCGCTCGCTCTCATGAGCGCTTGCCTATTTTCGGTGGCGTGATCGGGGTGAGTTTTGCTGTGTGCGCTGGTGTGTGTGTGTCGGTGTGTGTTCTAGCCTTCCAGGCTAACGGGGCGAGCTCGGGTTAGGGATTGTTTACGTGAGGGGCCCATTGTACCCCTCTGGCCACCGAGCCTCCGAAAGCTCGGCCGCTCTTGCGCTCCCGTCTTTCGGGCTTCCGCTCATAGCTCGTCGAGCGTGCCGACGCTCGCCCGCTCTCCGCTCCGCTGCAATCTCCGGCCGCTTCGCTGCACTATTTCGCCGCTCTTCGGCACCTTTCTTGGCAGCGATCGTTCTCTATGCTCCTCTCTACATCTTTGGCCACTGCACTCACCCGCCGCTCCCTGGCCAAGCGCATCCGATCTCGGGATAATTCCGAACGCAGTCGGCCGCTGTCGATCTCCCGCTCTCGCTTTAGCGAAGTCTCTATGTTTAAGCTTAGTTTAGTATTATGTATGCAGCGAAATAAAGCTGACGCACCCCGACCGATCCCACAACGCCCCCGACTTTTAATTTCATCATTTTCGACTGCATCGTGGGAAATTTCTACCTTTCTGGAATCCTTTAGCGGAGGATCCTGCCACCCCCCTACATAAACATGGTCCTTCGAGCCGGATAAGGATATCATCCTGGAATCCTTTTTTCACCAGCAGCTCTGGTGGTGCCGCCGCTAAAGATAAGTACAAGGTCTTTTCGTCTCATTCTCGCTGCCGATCTTCAGCAGTGGTCCGAACATTCAAATTAGTTCACACTGCTGCAAGATTGTTTAATTTTCTTCAGTGTCAACTCCAAGTCCGAGTTTTCCCGACACAACAGCAGTTGAGAAATTAATAGTGCTTCTAGTCCGCTGAAATTTTTCCATCCGTCTCTGCTTTGTGTGTGTCGCCAATTCCTCGCCGTTCTCTATTCCCTGTTTATGGCATATGTGCATCCATACACACACATCTACACGCTTGCGACTCTTTTGGGTACTTTTTACCTCCGCGAAAAATTGCAAAGTGAAAAGTGAAATTATGTGGTGAGAAAAAAGGCACAATTAATATCGGCCAACCGGTGTGCACTAAATCGGGAGTTCCCTGTTCGCCGAACGGTCCGCCGCTGTCGCGATATTATTTTCTTGAGTGCCAATTTTCTCCACATAATTTTTTCTGTCCGTTCATTTCAAATACAGTCCACTTCTCGACGCTCCCGGCTCCAACCTGTGCCGTACACACACGCACATTTCATATGCCCATATATTTACAATATATTTTCTGCCTCCGATCCCAGAAACTAACCGCTTCAAAACTAAGATTACTAAATATTAAAAACGAAACATCATTACAGATCCACACGGGCGGGACCGCGACTGTTTTGCCAAATTAACCACTTAATCGCTGCAGCGGCCGCGTTATTTTTCTCTTACGCATGCACTGCTTTGCCGACGCCATAGCAGTGAGCTTTTCAGCCGCCTTTTATTTTCTATTACTCTTACTATAATAATTACGATCGAAAGTAATTAATTATTTTTACGGCCAATACTTTCCTCATTTATTAATTAATTTATTTTCTATTACTGCCTCTTCTCTGAGTCAGCTAAAATATAAGTAAACTCCACGTCCAAGTCACGCAATATATTTACTCCAAATATATACCTCCATTTATATTTACTTATTGGGTTCCTAAAACATCAAGATCTTAGACTTTCCTGTCTACATTCTTGTTCCCAATTCTGCTTTTTAATCCGAATCAGGCATCGTCCGCCTACAGTAACAGTCGCTCCGTTTTTCTGGGTTGTTATTTTTTGAGCTGCCTCCGATTATTTCTCTGCGCGAATTTAACCAACTCCAACGAGGCAAATCAAAGCATTCATCTTCTGGCTATTTTCCATTGTACGTGCAAGGGGCAATTATTTAAATAGTTTCCAACGCCACAATTCGAATCAATTTATTTCTTGATTTAATTTACTCATCTTCGGAAACCCTCTGTTCTTCTCAAATCTGCCTCCAAGTCGGTGAATAATTCAGATCAGTTGATCAGCCCGATCCACGTTCGCTTCCGTCAATCCTCTTAAACTGGTCCCATTCCGCATCTCCGTGCCCGTCTCATCTAAAGCCCTTCGCCCAAGCTTACCCCGTCCATTTCCAATATGGCTCCAAATGCGGTAGACATCGCCGTGAGCAAATTTAGTTCTACAACGGAGTTAATTATCCAATTCGAAGCTGACATTTACGCTCCTTACATGTGCCGAGTCCATCTGGACGAAATCCGGGCCTTATGGGAAGGTGTGAAGAAGGGCTACCGCCCACTTTTACTGGTTGTCGCTTGCCACCAGTGAACATCGAAGTCTTTGAAGGCGAGTATCTTCGGTGGCCTACCTTTAGGGACCTTTTCACAGCAGTCTACATCAACAATTCGAGACTTACGCCAGTGGAAAGGTTGTTCCACCTTCTTTCGAAAACGAGTGGTGATGCGCACGCCATTGTTTCCAAGGCACCGCTAACTAATGAAGGGTTCGTCTCCGCGTGGCAAAGCCTTACGGACCGCTTCGAAAATAGGCGAATTTTAGTAAACAATCAGCTGAAGATTCTTCTTAATATTCAGGCAATTCCCCAAGAATCCGGGGCAGCTTTAAAAGAGCTGCAAGGCACCATCCAAAGTTGCCTAACATCCTTGAAGATGTCCTCCATTCAAGTCGAGGCATGGGTTGTCTCCTTGTGTATATGATTTCCTCCAAGCTTCCAAATCTCACTCTTTCTCTCTGGGAACAGTCGATCCAGAACAAGTCTGAAATTCCAACCTGGAATAAGTTAGATGCGTTTCTGATAGAGCGACTCTGGAGGCCATCGACGATGTCGGACTCTGGGAGCGCCATAACCGACGATTGTCAGCCCACCTGCGCCATACTCACTCCAACGATCCTGGCTCCGGCATGTTCCGCCATGGGAAATCACCCTCTGCGTACATGTCCCCGTTTCCTAACGATGAGTGTTGATGATCGCTCAAATTTCGTCCGAAGAAAGCAACTCTGCTTAAATTGTTTGGATCGAGGCCACCAATACCGGGACTGTACCAGTGCCCATAGCTGCATCTCGTGCCACGTCCGGCATCACACGCTTCTACACCGCGACATTCCAGTTGCGTCCGTACTAAGACCATCTGCTCCGTCTAGTCCACGACCCGTGCCCCTTGCGCGAAGCGCTTCAGTTTCCGCCGACCACTCAAGTGTCCGAGTCTTTTCCACGCGAGTTTCCTGTGCATCCAAAGGTCCGTTGAACACACCCCTTCCTACTCGCAGTGCGGCCGCCTTAAGAGGCAGGCGTTACAGAAGCACTAACTCCTACCGGTGTCGAGTCTGCAACGGTATCCACCCCCTTCGAAAATGCCAGCAGTTCCTCAAGCTGAGTGCTGAACAGAGGCTCCGCGCGGTTATCGTCCACCGCTACTGTTCCAACTGTTTGGCCCACGAGCATTCCGAGGGAACCTGTCGCAAGGCGGACCGATGCAAAACGTGCAATCTGCAGCATCATACGCTCCTCCATCCAACGCATCCAGAGCTCGCGCCCCATTCGTAGCATCGGGCACCTCCCTACTTCTAATTTGCAAATTACGATCCATCACTCACGCTTTATTCTTCATCCAGACCAGATCCAATGTCAACACTTCCACGCAGCGCAATTTCTTCTACAAGCAGACGTACCCGAGGTACCTAGTCCTACCCAAGCCGAGTCTGAGCGGAATTCATCATCAACATTTCGCTGCAAGTAGACGTTCTCGAGGTACTTAGTCCTACCGAAGCCGAGTCTACACGGAATTCATCCGCGACAGAGAGATCAACGCATCAGTATTTTCGCCGTCTCAACGCCCTATGATGAGCATAGATCACGGCAGCTGAAGCCGCTCCGGATCCTGCCACCAGCAGTAAGAAGGACGACAATGTTGCAATCCGAGTGATTGCAAGGGGTGCCGGAATGTTTACGTGAGGGGCCCATTGTACCCCTCTGGCCACCGAGCTTCCGAAAGCTCGGCCGCTCTTGCGCTCCCGTCTTTCGGGCTTCCGCGCATAGCTCGTCGAGCGTGCCGATGTAAACCAGAAATATACACTGTGAGAAATTGCAAATATTTAAATTTGAATCTGGTTGGAATGTAGCGACTGCCAACGAGCGGACCGTTCACCACTAAGAGACAATTTAATAGCATCCAGAGCTCGCGCCCCATTCGTAGCATCGGGCACCTCCCTACTTCTAATTTGCAAATTACGATCCATCACTCACGCTTTATTCTTCATCCAGACCAGATCCAATGTCAACACTTCCACGCAGCGCAATTTCTTCTACAAGCAGACGTACCCGAGGTACCTAGTCCTACCCAAGCCGAGTCTGAGCGGAATTCATCATCAACATTTCGCTGCAAGTAGACGTTCTCGAGGTACTTAGTCCTACCGAAGCCGAGTCTACACGGAATTCATCCGCGACAGAGAGATCAACGCATCAGTACGCCGTCTCAACGCCCTATGATGAGCATAGATCACGGCAGCTGAAGCCGCTCCGGATCCTGCCACCAGCAATAAGAAGGACGACAATGTTGCAATCCGAGTGATTGCAAGGGGTGCCGGAATGTTTACGTGAGGGGCCCATTGTACCCCTCTGGCCACCGAGCTTCCGAAAGCTCGGCCGCTCTTGCGCTCCCGTCTTTCGGGCTTCCGCGCATAGCTCGTCGAGCGTGCCGACGCTCGCCCGCTCTCCGCTCCGCTGCAATCTCCGGCCGCTTCGCTGCACTATTCCGCCGCTCCTCGGCACCTTTCTTGGCAGCGATCGTTCTCTATGCTCCTCTCTACATCTTTGGCCACTGCACTCACCCGCCGCTCTCTGGCCAAGCGCATCCGCTCTCGCCCTTCTGATGCTCCCGCGCCCCGATCTCGGGATAATTCCGAACGCAGTCGGCCGCTGTCGATCTCCCGCTCTCGCTTTAGCGAAGTAAAGCGGACGGGAGCCCGGCTCTAGGTTTTAAGCTTAGATGAGTATTATGTATGCAGCGAAATAAAGCTGACGCACCCCGATCGATCCCACGACGCCCCCCGCATTTTCACTTCATCATTTTTCGACTGCATCGTGGGAAATTTCTACATTTTCTGGAATCCTTTAGCGGAGGATCCTCGCCACCCCCCTACATAAACAGAATTGATATCATCGAATTGGATATCAACCAGAAATATACGTTGTAATAAATTGCAGTGTATAATTCTAGGAATTGATATCATCGAATTGGATATCAACCAGAAATATACGTTGTAATAAATTGCAGTGTATAAATCTAGGAATTGGCATAATCAATTTTAATGTCAACCAGAAATATACACTGTAATAAATTGCAGTATATAAATCTAGGAATTTACATCAGCATTTGGATGTAAACCAGAAATATACACTGTGAGAAATTGCAAATATTTAAATTTGAATCTGGTTGGAATGTAGCGACTGCCAACGAGCGGACCGTTCACCACTAAGAGACAATTTAATAGTATATTAAATCTGTTCACGCCAAAAGGGCGCTTATTTTCCGGAGGCAGTGTGATCCAGTGCACTCGCTCTCTCTCTCCCTCTCCCACTGCACTTTTGTGCATCGAGCTGCTAGTCCGCTCTCCCCAAGCTAGTTTTAAGCCTTCTTCTTTGTTAGTACTAATTTCCATACGATTCAATAAAGACCTTCAACGCACGTCGCGAAATACCCCGAAGTTCTACCGTGTTTTTCTTATCGAGTGCATTTCAGAATAAAGCCACCACCCTCCGAACAAAATCTTAATAAAATTGAGAAGTTCATGCTACATAACTGGGCATGATCCTCTTTTATTATGATTTGAATTCAAGTTTACTTTAATTTATTTAAATCAGATTTGCGACATGAGCTATAAAAATACCAACAAAATTATAAATAAAATAGAATAATCTGAGGTGATGACACTTAAGGATAAGCCCTAATAAAAATAATAGAAAAACTACCCATACCTTATTTTCATTAAATTTACAACAAAAATTACTTACTTCTGCTAGAGAAACTACCTTCTTCTACACAAAAAAAAAATATTTTAGTAAATAAATAAAAATTAAATAATTTTAATAATTACCGGAAACCACGATCACAATATGTCTGTAAGGCGGAGCAATGAAAACCTTACAGCCATACCACCCGCAAATGAAGGTTTCTTTTGTACAATTTGTAATGTTAGCAATAGTGAGGCCGAAATACTAAGCACACCGTGCAGGCATCAATTTCATAGAGAGTGTTTACTAAATTGGTTAGACAACAACGAGACTTGTCCCTTGTGTCGACAGCACTGCACTCGATTAGAAATAATGAACCCAGAATCGGTACCTATTGAAGCGAGAGTTCAGGTGTTGCAAGCGCCAAGCGCAGCAGTAGCAGGCGGTTCAAGATCTGGAACAATACCCAGAACTCAACCCCCCACTAGAAAGAGTGCAAGGAACGTACAAAATCCTTCTAATCTGCCAAGGCCCCAGCAGAATACTACGCCAAACCGCGAATCAGTACGTCAGGGAACAGTGGCAAATACCCAAAACATTACGGAAGAGCGTGTTCAACAAATTATCGCTAACTCCGTAAACCACCTTAGAGCAAGCTTAGCTGAAACAATTGGAGATCAGATTAGTGCATCTCTAGCTAATATAAATCTTGCATCACACGGGCGAGATGCTCGTGGCGAGCCTCAGTTAGAATGGGATCATGAATTACCAAACTCACTGCCTCGTTTGAGTAACTTCAGGGATAATGCTCAAAGAAATAACCCAATTAACAACCCAACTAATGGAAACGATTACTCAGTAGAAAGACCTGATAGAGTTTCTGGGGTTATTTCCAATTGGCGGTTAAAATTTAGTGGCTCAAACAACGATATCCCGATCGAAGATTTCATTTACCGAGTTAACTGTTTAACATCACAGTGCCTCAATGGAAACTTTGATTTACTATTTCAGTTTGCAAACCTTTTATTTTCGGGTCCAGCACTAACGTTCTATTGGCGTGTACATCGAAACTCAGATGTAATGACGTGGTTCAGTTTGTGCGATCGCCTGAAAGATAGACATCAAGGATGCCTTACGTAGGCGAAAGCAAGGCAGTAATGAATAAGAGAACCTTTATCAGACTCCGAAATAACTACTGAAGTTAGATACAATCTTCGAGCCGATTTGAAACACGAGCTTCTTCATGTATCCACTCCAAATCTAGATATTCTCCGAAAGGAATGTCATAGGCATGAAGAGTTCTTTAGGGGCTTCAGATCTAGGCCAAATATCCGTCCTAATCCCAGAAACGTTAATATTGTACAGTGGGAGGAAGATAATGAAGAAAATCAGGAGAATGAATCACCTGAAGAGATATGTGCCGCTCGTGCTTCCGACAAAATTAAGTGTTGGAACTGCGACGAGACAGGACACAGATATCAGAACTGTCTGAAAAGCAGACGCATCTTTTGCTATGGATGCGGAGCAATTAGGCCTAGTTGCCAAAAATGCTCACCTCCCCCGGAAAACTTAACTCGGGATATTCGCCGCCTTCCCCAGTCGAATGTCCCCAACTAGAATCCGACTCAATTTCAAAGGGGTGTTGTAAGCCGGAAGTATCACTTCCCAATTGTTTATTTAACTTTACACCGTACCATGTGTGGTAGGATAGATACGCATAAGGCCCACTGTACCATGTATGTATCATGTATGTATTAGCTTAGTTTAGGGTATGAAGCCCATGGTGGCAAAGAAACGCGCACGATCAAATCCCCGTTAGAATAAGAACAATACTGTCGTCTCGCTCTTACTTATAAGCTAGCTTTAAGAGATAATATTGTATACCGTCTGCTCACGCATACACACATAGATGAGCGAGCAGAAGCAAAGGAGAAGAAGCAAAACGCGGCATTCGGTCGCTGGTTCTTGGAGAGTGAAGTTGGAATAAAGCAAAGCTAAATTAAACGAAGCGTCGCACCGGAGTTTTATCAAGCGTTTACAACATCAGAAGTGGTCATTACTCACTATGCCTGACACCAAATTAAATCAATTCTCGGTGCAACAACTAAAAAAATGGTTGGGAGCCCTTGGACGCCAAACTTCCGGCACTAAAGCGGAGTTGATAGGGCGTCTCCAAGCCATTTCTCCGGAGATGCGTGGCGATCCACCGTCAAACAACGGATCAGCAACGGAAACAACGGATGGAGCTGCATCGCTGCTAGCACAACGAGAGCTGCAAGAGGGAGACACGCCAGCGACCCCGTTTGACGCGCAATCAGCGGCGTCAGAAACCCTAGAAAGTCTGGATTTGGAGCAGTTATCGCTAGTGGATGCCGAAAAAGCCACCCTGCAAAAAATTCGTGACGAAATAGATGCAAACAGGGCTGTATTGCGGAGCATTTACACAGAAATCGACGAGGCGAGCAAGAACAAGTCCGTTCATGCTGGCCAAGCCCATGACGTCATCGAAGATAACATTGAAAATGATGGCAATGTTAACATGTGCGCTAACAGCACCAATGTTAAAGTTAACAGCACCAAAGTGACCATCACTGCCGATAACATTATCGAGGGAGATAACAGTGTTGGAAAGGAGACCGCTAGCAGTGATGATCAACGCCAGAGTACAAACGTAAACAAACTTTTGGAATCGCCAGCAGCAGCGCTTGCCTTGGCAAAAGAGGTCACCATGGAGTACGACGGCAGCGTATGTGTGCGTAATTGGGTCAGACAGTTCCAGAACATCGGCAAGATCTACAATTTGGACGACGGCTGCTTGCATATGCTTCTGATTGCCAAGCTGAGAGAGTGCACAACGTTGGCTGCACGCAAACACTACGCGAATTCTGGAGTCAACCGATCAGCTGTGTGAGCAGTTAATTATGTCATTTGGGGTCAAAATGTCCAAAGGAGAGCTGAGGAGCGCATTCCAGAAGCGGGAATGGCGTTCAGAGGAGAAATTTGCGGCTTACTTCGAGGACAAGATGATGCTGGCCAACGGCATCAACATCGATCTGGAGGAACTCCTGGAGAACATTATCGAGGGAATTCCGGCACCAGCGCTACGCAATCAGGCTCGCATACAGTGCTTTTCCGAACCGATGCAGGTTTTGAGAGCCTTCTCGGAAGTCCGTCTGCCAAAGCACAAGCCTGATAATAGTTTGCCAAAACGCTTCTTTGAAGGAGGTCCAACTAAGAAGGATTTGCGTTGCGCCAACTGCAACTCAAAAGGACACTTCGCCAAGGAGTGCCTGAAGCCAAAGAGAGAGCCCGGATCCTGCTACGCTTGTGGAGCGTTCGGACACTTCGTCGGACAATGCCCGGAGCGCAAGAGCGCCAATATCAACCATTATGTAAGGCATGTTAAGATTTTTTTTCACAGTAGCTATAAAACTTCACTAATTACAGAATACCTCATAGACACCGGGAGTCCAATATCATTTGCAAAATTAAGCAGTATATCCAGTGAAGTCAAGTTAGAGTCTGCTGCTGAAAACTATTTCGGGCTAAATAAAAGCCAACTATGAGTCATAATGTAATCCTTGGACGAAATTTTATGGAAGCTTGCCAGCTTAAACTGGATCCAGATACTTTGGGAAGGGTTACGGTTAACCCATTAAAAAAGGAAACAGTTAGTACTTTAGACAATGAGGCAGTTAGTAATACAGTTAGTAATACAGTTAGTAATGCAGTTAGTGAAACAGTTAGTGATACAGTTAGTAAAACAGTTAGTAAAACAGTTAGTGAAACAGTTAGTGAAACAGTTAGTGAAACAGTTAGTGAAACAGTTAGTGAAACAGTTAGTGAAACAGTTAGTGAAACAGGTTATGGAACAGTTATTATAGCAGATATCGAAACGAGTAGTAAAGCAGTTAATCCTGCAGTTAGTAAAACACTGAACGAAACAGTTATTCCTTTAGGCAGCGTTACAACGGATTCCGCACTTAGTCAGAAAGGTTACAATACAGTTATGCCCAGTTATGAAAAGGCAGTTAGAGAAATCTTTAACATTAATTACGAAGAGGATGAACAAATGAATTACATATGCGGCGCAGAAAATGACCGAGTCTTAAACAGTCAATTGAAAGAGATTATCAAAAGCAACTACTTAGATGTTAGAAAGCCTACCGAACCTTTAGTCAGATGTGAAATAAAACTATGTTTAGAAACGTCAAAACCATTTAGCTGCGCGCCAAGAAGACTTGCCTACTCAGAAAAGGAGAAATTACAAAAATTGTTAGATGAATATATGAAAGAAGGGATTATACGACCTAGTGAATCCGAATATGCTTCGCCAATAGTTTTAGTTAAAAAGAAAACGGGAGACATACGACTATGCATAGACTTTAGAAAACTAAACAAGATATTAATCAAGGACAATTATCCGATACCGCTTATCGATGATCTCTTAGACAAACTAGTTAACAAGAAAATTTTTTCGAAACTTGATTTAAAAAACGGTTATTTTCATGTATTTGTTAATAAGGATTCGGTTAGATACACCTCATTTGTTACACCGTTAGGTCAATTCGAATTTCTCAGAATGCCAATGGGGCTAAAAACTGCATCGGCAGTGTTTCAAAGATTTGTAAACAAAATTTTCGAGGATCTCATTAGGGACGACAAAGTAATTGTATACATGGACGACATCATGATCGCCAGCAAAGACACGTAGGAACACTTAAAAACCTTACAGGAAGTGTTTCTCAGATTAGTTCAAAATAAATTAGAATTAAGAATGGATAAATGTGAGTTTCTTTAAACAAATATTAAGTATTTAGGATTCATTACAAACGGCGAAGGCATTAGGGCAGATGATAAATGTATAGATGCCATACAACATTTTCCAATTCCAGACAAGATACAATCCGTTCAAAGTTTCCTAGGTTTATGTTCATACTTTCGTAGATTCATAAAAGATTTTTCAACATTAGCGAAACCGTTATACGACCTCTTGAGAAAAGACGAGAAATTTAAATTTGGAGAAAAAGAAATGAGCTGTTTTTCTACGCTCAAGGAAAAGTTAGTGCAGGCGCCGGTTTTAGCCATTTATAATTTCAAACACGAGATAGAGCTGCACTGTGATGCAAGCGCTCTTGGCTTCGGTGCCGTATTATGTCAAAAGAAAGAGGATGGAAAATTGCACCACATATTTTATTTTTCAAAACGTACAACAGTCGCTGAGGCGAAATATCACAGTTTCAAACTGGAGACGATGGCAATTATTCACGCACTGAGACAATTTAGAATATACTTGTATGGAAAACGCTTTAAAATTATTACTGATTGTAATTCACTTACTTTAACACTGAATAAGATTGAACTTAATCCACGAATAGCTAGATGGGCGTTAGAGCGCTCCAGAACTACGACTATGAACTTATACATAGAGAAGGTAAAAGAATGCAGTATGTAGATGCTCTTAGTAGATGTACGAATATCATGATAGTAGAATCGAATACGTTTGAAGATAATTTAGTAATTTGCCAAGCCAAAGATAAAAAAATTCAAGAAATTAGAAAACTGTTAGAGGAAAATGAACATAAGTTATACGAAATGAGAAACGGAATAATTTATAGAAAATGTAACGACGGCAGACTATTATTTTAAGTTCCCGCAGACATGGAAGATCATATTCTATATAAATATCACAATGAGATCGGACACATAGGTAGAGACAAAATGTTAGATATAATTTTGAAATCTTATTGGTTTCCCAATGCCAAAGACAAATGTTTAAGCCATATAGAAAATTGTTTAAAATGTGTTGCGTTCTCCCCTAAAACGGGTAAGGAAGGATTTCTGCACTGCATTCCAAAAGGTAGTCAACCATTTGAACTAATACATCATCATTACGGCCCAGTCGACTCGGGCAGAGCCAAAAAACATATTTTTGTTGTTATCGACGGTTTCACTAAGTTTGTACGGCTATACACTACAAAGACCACCAATACAAGAGAAGTCATTGCAGCCCTGAAGGACTATTTTAGAGCATACAGCAAGCCTAGATGCATCATTTCAGATAGGGGAAGTTGTTTTACATCTAAGGAGTTTGAAGAGTTTATGTTAGATTTCGATATTAAGCATATGAAGATTGCGACTGGATCACCCCAGGCGAACGGGCAGGTTGAAAGGGTCAACAGAAGTCTGGGTCCAATGATAGCGAAACTAGTAGAACCAGAATAAGGTATATATTGGGACACAGTAATAGACAAAGTTGAGCACGTATTAAATAATACACAACACCGCAGCATAAAGCAAACTCCAAGCAAAGTGCTTTTCGGGTTAGAACAGAGAGGAAAAATAGTAGACGAACTGAAAGAAAAGCTAGAAGAATTAGATAATACTCCAGAAAATAGAGATTTAGGAAAGATTAGAAGCGAAGCAGAAAAGAATCAAGTAAAAGCTCAAGCTTATAACAAAACGCAATATGATAAGTCCGCCAGGAAGCCTCCTGAATACAAAAAAGGAGATTATGTAATGGTAAAGAATTTCGACAGCACAGCAGGCATCTCTAGAAAATTAATTCCAAAATGTAAAGGTCCATATGTAATTTCAAAAGTATTGAGGAACGACAGGTTTTTATTAAAAGACGTAGAAGGTTTTCAGGTATCCCGCAATCCGTACCAAGGTGTCTGGAGCATTCAGAATTTTAAACATTGGATAGGCAATAAGAAAAAGATACGAACACACAATTAAACATTGTTAATAATGTCAACAATCAAACAAAGTATGTACATATGGTCAAGGGTACAGTCGGTAACGTTACATTCTTACGCACATTTTTGGCTATATCTCAGAAAAAATAATTAAAATGCATAATGTGTTATATGCATCTGAAAGTACTCTTAGAGACTTACATTTCGTGGGTTCAAAGTTTATCTTTATTTCTCTTGCCTTCGGAGTAATCAGCTTTCAAAGTGTGGTCGGTAACGTTACTTTTTTTGGATGTGACTTCTGAGGTTAGTGCACAAATGCTTTATTATTAGTGAATGTAGCTGCACATATTTTTGATTATAAGCATTTTTTGAAAGATAAGGAATGAAAGAAAAGATATAACTATCTGATTAGCCGAAAAATTTATTTTTCGTGCCTTTACAAAACCTAAAACCAAATTCGGTAACGTTACACCAAAAAGTTTGTAACGTTACACAGTACGAAATTCTGAGAAATGTTGACGAAAATAAAGCAAAAAAAAACACTCAAATATTATTAATAAGTTTAAATAAACAAAAATATAGTAAACTTTATTGAGTTTTTTGGTTTTCAGCTGCTTAAATAGTCACTTTGAGTGGCTTAATAGTCATATTTCTTAAATATGTTTTGAGGTTTCAGAAGTCACTAATTTTCCGTTCAATACTTGAATTTGATAAGCAGATGAAATACCAGAAATGTCATTCGCACCGGCAAACACAGCAACAGAGTTCAACTCATTGTTGATTTGGTGAAATTCTACATCTGTGACTTCTTCGTGTGCTTCAATTCGTTTGAGACAAATACTTTCGATTGAAACAATTCGTTATGGTACAAAGCGCTCGTAAAGATTGTTAACTGACGTTGATTCTAGTGGGCACTTTGTACTTCATCCTGGGCCTCACAAACAAAGTTTTCGGCGAAATCCACTTGTATCAATGCCTCATCGACAAATTCGATATTGGAGGCCCGTGGAAGATCGTGAAGGATGAATATTTCAGCTTGTGCACGTTTGACAAAACAGTGTTTGAGAAAATGGGACGATATGGCAGCAAGATGTGCGATGAGCTCTGATAAAACACAGCCCTCTGTAAATATACAATGAATTCATACAAAATGGTCGGTAACGTTACACATGTTTTCAGTCATTTATTCCACCATGGTACTATTTTTGATTAATTTCAATTTGGTTTCTTGAAATACACTCTAAACACACACAAAAAATGTATATCATCAAATTGGTTGAGTTGCTTAAATATGTGTAAAAAACCTTTTTCTACATTTTTGTCGGTAACGTTACTCCCAAAAAGCGGTACATTGAAAGGTTGTTAAATAAGAACACGGATAATATTTTTGTTTGAAATTTTGATATAGTTCGTTGCTTTGGAGTATATTACACTGAATATAATCAAAATTGCATCATAAAAAGTTTAATAAAATATAAATTCTTACCTTTTTCTGAGGCTGTGTTGATTTATCAATTTTCGACACACAGTAAGAACAAGTTAATGAGTGCGAAATGTCGTACCAAAGAAACATTTCTTTGTGTGACATTAGTGTTTCCCGATGCTATGGAATATATTCTAACAGAATATCATAGCAATAGCGGTAAATTCAAAGAAAAAAATTTGTTTGCTTGGTTTCGTTTAACGTACCCTTGACCATATGTATAAATTAATAGGATTAAGTCATTATTTATTTACAAACAAACAATGTAAATCATGATCAGGGGATCAGCTAGTCAGGACGGCCGAGTTGTGGTAGGATAGATACGCATAAGGCCCACTGTACCATGTATGTATCATGTATGTATTAGCTTAGTTTAGGGTATGAAGCCCATGGTGGCAAAGAAACGCGCACGATCAAATCCCCGTTAGAATAAGAACAATACTGTCGTCTCGCTTGTGGGAGTCGGAGCAGGTTAGCAACCCCCCACAGCTATTGCTATTTTATAAAACAAAACCAAAAAACCATAGCCTGCTCCAGAAAATTGTTTTTTTTAAATAAAAATAACAAAAACTCCTTGTTATTTTTTTAAGGAAAATACACAAAGAAAATTATATTTTTTTTTTCCCTTTCCCTTTTTCTGAAAGGGAAGGAAGGTTGAATTTTACTTTAACCCTTCTCCCCAAAACAAAATTTAACTCTATTCGCTTTTTACCCTCGCCCCGCCGCCGCGCGCCCACACAGATTTACGTTTCTGCGACAACAGTGGATTGGTGTGCGTTTTTTCGTCTCAGGTAGGCTCCGTTTGCGGCCTTGTTCTCTTTTATTGTGCCTATGAAAAACAAATATAAGCCCGCCCGTTAAGGAGCCACCGGTTGGGACCGCCGGCCCCGCCACCCGAACAAACGGGTCCAAAAAGAGTAACCCTAGCAAAATTTTGTTTTTTTAGGTTAATTTTTGTTTATTATATTTTTTTTATAAAAATTTAAAAAACAAAATAATTTTAAATAAAAAAAAATTAAAAATTTAGATAAATAAAAAAAAAAAAAAAAAAAAATGTCTTCCTTCGGTCCAGTACTGGTCCTCTGGTATTGGTATGTGTGTGTCCACAAGGATGTTATGTCCCCTGGTCCTGGTGTTACCCAGGCGGAACGACCTCTTACGTAGATTATGTTGGGAGGCTTGACTTCGCCTCCTTTGCTGCCACTGGCCTTCGGGCTCAGTGTGAATTGAGTTAAATCAATAAAATATGTTTTACGGCTATGTGCCGGAGTAGCTGATCTTTATTGGTAAAGTGCTTGCTTAAAACTGAATACAAAAGAATATGCTAAGTGTGATCTACCCTGGCTTCAATGCATCACGCCATAAACCCATGGTCGGCAAGCCGACTCAGCATTTATGCAACATAGCTCGGTACCCCGGATAAGGGGTGTCCGCTTGCTGTTGCTGACCGTTCGTAGCACAGAGCGCTGAACTCGGTCGGGGCGCGTCAGCATTGTTTATATGGAATAATAAGTGTGAGTGTGTGGTAGACATGAGAGTCAGTGCTCTTAAGTGTTAACTACTCCCCCCTTAAGATTATGACCGTCCTCGGTAATTTTGAGTTTGTCGATGGTATGTTGAATCTCCGCGGAGGCTCGCCGTCTCCTTAGTGCCAGAAAAAGGATGAGTGAACCGATGAGAATAAGGTTAAGGGCCACTCCAGCCACGAACCAAAGTTTGGGGGAACCCGCAGCGTCGACCTCCTCTTTGAACCCCTGGATGAAACGCAAGTTGTCGTTGTTCATACGCTGAAGTAAGGGCAGGCTCAATGTCTGGTCATGGCCGACGATGTTAAGAAGTGGCGATCTTGCTACGCCAGGCTGCTTGTCTATTGTTTTACGGAAGTTCACGAACTCCGTACCGTTAACGGTAGCAGATCGTTCGAATGTGACAAGGTGTGTTCCTATGACGAGCGCCTCCGGGCCGCCGTCCGTGCTGATACGGGCTGTCGCCTCATTGATGATAATTATGCCATCATCTATAGGCATTATTGCCCTAAGATGGCTGGGTTGCGTGTGGCATTGGGCAGCATTTCCCGCATGGAGTGAGCGGGCGCAGGTATCGCGCCGGGACCGCTCGCAAAAGGTGCTGTGCGTGGTCTCCACGCACTCGGTGACCGCGTAGGTGTCTTCCTCGCACTCGGCTAAGGTGTCTTCATCGAGTCGCAAAACTGTCTGGTAGTGTGATACTGGGTATATGAGAATTTTCTTACATCTGACCTCCACCTTCGGATAAGCTATTAAAATGTGAATGATGCTGTCGGACTGAAGAACCCTAATCTTGGAAGCTTCTAATAAGCTAACTATGGGAGTGTCTTGTTCAATTAGCGAGCTCAAATCGGCATGGTTAAGGATTGTGGGATTAACTATATTAGCTTTGGCCAGTGTTATTGTGAGGATTAGATTTTGGATCTCTGTCGTCAGCATTCTATTTCTAGCTAGTAATGCTTCGTACAGATGCGGAGTGTCGACCAAGTCTTTGTTTCGTGCTTGAACAATTTTGTTCACGGTGTCGGTCAGTTTATTAATTTGTATCTGGGTCTCGGAATTAATATTAATTTGCCTGGAGTTGGAATCTATTAGTTGGGCTTCGGTCATTTTTATCTTTAAAAAATCTGAGGCGTCGGGAGTCCCCGCAACAACCTTGAGAGCTGTGCCTAGGAAGTCTAAGCTCCTAGCGATACGGTGGTGTATCTTTAAAACGGACAACAAATTTATAAGGTGATCTGTATCCACGTCCAACAGCTTGCGCATATGTGACTGAGGAAAGGAATCGGACAATTTCTTAGTTTCTTCTACCATGTAAATATACTCAGACAGGTTGCTCGAATGCCTCAAGCAGTTACGGTGTTCGAACACCAGTACATCTCCATCCACGACGGGAATGTACTTGGCGTGGGAAAAGTCGGTAATCCGAGCGCTTGCCACTGCCAGGGTGATGAGTGCTATGATGGCGAACCTGCAATCCAAACGTAGAATAAGATCACGGCATATTTACTTGAATATGTCTTACTACTAGGAATAGGCAAATAAAAGGTGGGAATTTTATTTGAGGTTGTCCTTGTGGACCACCCTCCCTCTAATGAGGACAGACGTTCCCATGTCTGCTTCTACACGCTCTTCTGTGTATAGGGGGGTTAGTTTATTTCCTAACCTTTTGTTGTTTTTGAGGTAGACCTTTTCACCTACTTCAAAAATTCGGTTTTGCCTAGTAGGGTTACACCTATCTAGGTTAGCCTGTTGCGCTTTTGTGATACTGGTTTTTATTGCCAGCCTCTGAGCGTCGCTGGCAGAATGTAAGGCATATTTAGGTTGTAAATTTGTTACTGAGTGTAACGTTTTGTTATATTCTACCGTGGCTCTCATGATGAGCTCGACGGTGTCGACAACCTTTTTGTCAATTTTAATGCATCTAGCTATTTCCGTTAGGGTGCTGTGGAATCGCTCCACTTGCCCGTTGGAGCTGCTGTGCAAAGGGGGTGCATTGACGATGTCAATGTCATATTGGTTTTTCAAGAGCGAAGTTATGGTCTCCGAATTGAAAGATGCCTCGTTATCGCAGTATATAGTATTGGTATTTGGAAAAAAATTTACCAATTGAAGAATGGGGCTGCGTACGTCTATTATGGCCCTGGAGTTTAACGGCTGTACCACGGCAAACTTTGAGAACTTATCTACACAGGTTAAAAATAACTTTTTATCCGTGGAGTAGATGTCTATATGCAGCATTTCGCCCGCATATGAGGGAATCGGGGTGATACCCAATTCTTGCTTCTTGGGGTGCCTGCTGTACTTAGCCTTGGTGCATGTTTTGCAATTTATAACCACCTCGTTGGCGAGTCTGGCCATATTTGGAAAATAGTAATCCTGCAGGACCTGCTTAACATTTTCCTGGGCAGCCCTGTGGGCGCGGTTGTGCTCACATGTAATAATTTCCTTCTGCTCATTTGCATCAGAGATATCATTAACGAAGTTTTTGCAATGCCAAAATTTGGTCGCTGGGAATTCCGTAACCAAGGCATGCTGGATGCATGCTAGTGTGGGGAGGTTGCAGTAAATAGCGTTGACAACATTTACGTTTACAACCTCCTTAATCAATCCCAGCAGCGAATCTTTATTATCAAAGTTGATAAGGTGTCGGTTTTTGTTTCCAAAAACAATAAAATGTCGCCGTGAGGGCTGGACTGCTTCTTCCAGGACTATTTGATTCCTGTAGCAGTTCAAAGGTTTATCGGTGGTTTCGACCGTGTAGGTCAGCGACAGTTCACTATGTACAGTGGCTGCGTCGGAATGAGGTTCACTTTCCAAGGCGTTAATTTTCTGACGGGACAAGGCGTCGGCCACAAAATTTTCCTTTCCGGGTTTATAGAACACCTTGGCGTTGTGTTCTTCGATGAATGCTTTCCATCGTTTTATTTTAGCGTTTGTATTGCGCTCGGACACAGCGAATGTGAGAGGCTGGTGGTCCGTAAAAATCCGGATTTCTCTGGTGCCGTATAGGTAATTTTGCAACTTCCCTATAGCCCATACAATAGCTAGTAATTCCCTTTCGTTTGTTGCGTAATTAATCTCGCAGTCTTTTAATGTGCGAGATATCATCGTGATCGGTCTGCCCTTTTGGGATAGTACCGCACCAATGCCGCTTGCTGAGGCATCGGTAGTCAAATCGAAAGGAAGTTTAAAGTCTGGATATGTCAGTATTACATCTTCAGATGACAGAATATCTCGCAGGCGCTCAAACGCTCTGCGTTGGGTATCGTCAAATTCAATAGCGACCTTTTTCGACATGTGTTTACTGATAGTGCCGTTCTCTCCCTTAAGTATGGAGGTGAGTGGTCTAGCTATAGAAGCGAAGTCTTTGACGAAACTTCTGTAGTAACTGGCCAATCCAAGAAAAGACCTGAGGCTGAACAAATTTCTTGGTTCAGTGTACTCTTGTATGGTTTTTACCTTTTCCGGATCTGTTTTGGCTCCGTTAGATGTGACAATAAAACCTAAAAATTCAACGCTTTCTTTGAAGAATTTGGTTTTTTCTGGGGCCACTCTCATGTTGGCTTGACACAGGCATTTAAGAACTGTGTCAATGTGTATGACGTGGTCCGCAGCATTTTCGGAGAAAATTATCACGTCGTCTACATAGACGTAACAAATTTTCCCGATTTGTTCCCGAAGCACGTCGTCGATCGCCCTTTGAAAGATGCTTCCTGCATTCTTTAGTCCGAAGGGTAAACGGCAAAATTCATACTTTCCTCCGTTTATGGAGAAAGCTGTTTTTTCACGGTCTTTTTCAGCCAGATAAATCTGGTGGTATCCCGATTTTAAGTCTAGGGTAGTAAAAAATTTAGCCTTTCCTAAATTCGCTAGAATCATAGGAATACTTGGCATAGGGTACCGATCGGCAATGGTTCGTTCATTAAGTTTCCTGAAATCGATCACCAGCCGTTTTTTTTTGTTGCCGTCGGTATCGGTCCCTTTTTTGTCAACAACCCATGTTGGGCTGTTGAATGGCGACCTAGAAGGCCGAATAATGCCATCCTTTAACAGCTGTTTGATTTCTGCGTTAACAAAATCCGCTGCTCCCATGGGATAAGGATATAGCTTGGAGTATACGGGTTCGTTAGTCTCCGTACGAATTGTGGCAATGATCGAGGTGTTAAATGGAAGCGCCTCGTTAGAGTGCGAAAACACTTGTTTCCTCTTAAGGATCATTTTTGTAAATTCAGCTTTTACTGAACTTGGTACTTCCACGTCATCGATATTCGTGAAGTTCACATTATCGCATTCGTGGTATTTTAGTTTTTCAGATACGTTTCCATACCTGATTTCGCTGTTGCGTAGATCTAATGCAGCTCCGGCCTGCGTTAGCAAGTCGAAACCTATTATGGCATCAAATGTACTGGTATCGAGTAAAAAAAATGGGGCCGTTAGGCCAAATATGTGCATTAGGCACTTTTTTGTTACTTTACTGGAGCCATGAATGGAACTCACAGTGAATGGGGAGTCGACAAGAGTTATGTTTTTCAGCTCCTTTAGGGGCTTTACATAATTTTTTGCCGCTCCAGTGTCTATGAGGATTCTTAAAACTCTCCCCGCCAGCCTTCGTTCAATGAAGGGCAAGCGGGACCTTCCTCTAAAAAATTAAGGAGGTCGTTGGGCTCCAATGAGTCACTGTCGTCCTCAATTGCATTCAGAGCGGCTGCAGCCGCGTTTTCATAATCATCTTCTTCCTTTGCGTTAGCGGCCTGTTCAACCTTGAAAACCCTCTGGCGCCTTTGGCCAGAATTTCTCTCTGAAGAGTTTGATCTTTTAGGAGCATGTTTATTACTTCCCTGCCTAAAGTTCGTGGGTTGTCGAAGTTTTGAGGATGATGGATCTATGTCCATTGGTTCTGGGGATTGATTTTGTTTGGGTAGATCAGGGACCCAGTCGTCATTTTTACGCCATGAACCGGTATTTTGATTCTTGTTTGGCTTTTTGAAAAAATGAGGGTTCTTCCCTAGGTTGTCCTCGGACTTGTTATATCTTCCTTGCGGCTCGTTTGAGCGGTTTCGACCCTTTCGGTGCTCATAGGTCTTGTCATAGGCCTTGTCTTCCAGAGCCTTTGCGTATGTATTGGCAAAATTTGTGCGCTCTATGGTAGCCTCGGACTCCCTAGCCAAAGCTAAAGCTGAGGGCAAGTCCTTGGGCTGCGCCGGCAAGACTATGGCCCTCAAGGGCTTCCTAAGGCCGGCGATAAACGCGTGAAGAGCGTCCTCCCTCACCTCATTATTAAAGAGGACAGCACTGTCCGGTTCGTGAGTCATAACGATTTTGTTGGTTATCAACGTCAACCGTTTCTCTACATCGTCATAGTATTCCATTAGGCTAAGCTCCCCTTGCCTAACTGTTTCGAGTCCCTGCCGAAGTACACGCAGCGATGTTTTGTCTGCGTAGGTGCAATCCAGTCGAGCAATAATTGCATCGAAATTTAGGACTGTATTGTGGGCAACTAGTAGCCCTCTTGCTGACCCTCTAACTTTATTTCTGATAATCGAGACAGCCTGGTAATGTGCCTCGCTACCATCATACCGCTTGAAGATTTCGTATGCGTCTACGGCTGACTGTCGCCATGACACATAGTCGTCGTGTTCCCCCGAAAAATCCGGTAATGTTTTCACGATGTCAAGCTTGACCCCGCACGGTATGTTAGGGTCTACGGTAATCTTTTTGTACGTCTCTACCTGTGGTGCTTCTACCTGCAGGTTCTGCATCTGTTGCTTAACCTCATCTAATTGCGCTTGGAACTCTCGCTTTAACCTGTTCTCCTGTTCCGCCAAAGCTTGGCTAACAGCTCCGGCTATAATGGCTTGTAGCTGTGCGGCGTCCATGGCTGCAGTGCTACTTGTGGTACTCGGACAAAAACCTACTGGCTCTGACCCAAACTCGTCGTCACTATCGCACTCGACTTTTATGTCCCTATATGCCGTCCAACTCATTTACCGTTGGTTAACCCCACGCAAATTAATTTTTTTCGATAACGCTGTTCAGCTATGCGAGGCGCGGTATTTGCACTCGCGAGAAATATGAGGCGACACAAGGAAAAAAATTGTTTAGGCGACACAAGGAAAAATATTGTTTTGTTTTCCCTAAAAAACAACAAAGACCAGGTCTGCGTAGAAGGAATATTTATTCCTATTTAATTACTTTGGCAATAGCTGAAGGTAAGGTAAAGTAGAATTTGTGCTTGTAAAAAAGCAACTTGGGGTATGCTACAGATTCTTGGTAAAAGTATGCTGTGTAAAATCAACAGGTCAAGGTAAAGTAAAGTAGAATTTACGTTTTGTAAAAGCAACTTGGGGTATGCTACAGGAAAAAGTATGCTGCGGAAAATAATGCTCCCTAGAAGCATGCAAAAAAGGCTGTTAGCTTTTTTTATTTATTTAATATTCCACACTAAATTCCTTAGGTTGCCGAGTGACTTCACTAATTAAACTTACATGGCCTGTACTCTTAACTACGCTGCTACGTTAAGATATTACTAGGTGCAGGTCCTAATGCACGTCGGGCGCCAATTAATGTCTTCCTTCGGTCCAGTACTGGTCCTCTGGTATTGGTATGTGTGTGTCCACAAGGATGTTATGTCCCCTGGTCCTGGTGTTACCCAGGCGGAACGACCTCTTACGTAGATTATGTTGGGAGGCTTGACTTTGCCTCCTTTGCTGCCACTGGCCTTCGGGCTCAGTGTGAATTGAGTTAAATCAATAAAATATGTTTTACGGCTATGTGCCGGAGTAGCTGATCTTTATTGGTAAAGTGCTTGCTTAAAACTGAATACAAAAGAATATGCTAAGTGTGATCTACCCTGGCTTCAATGCATCACGCCATAAACCCATGGTCGGCAAGCCGACTCAGCATTTATGCAACATAGCTCGGTACCCCGGATAAGGGGTGTCCGCTTGCTGTTGCTGACCGTTCGTAGCACAGAGCGCTGAACTCGGTCGGGGCGCGTCAGCATTGTTTATATGGA
>JAECXF010000075.1:0-28417 GCA_018151655.1 Drosophila bocqueti
TGTGATTGTGACTGCTGGTTGCCTTGTTGTTGCTGCCAAAACCGAGGCCCATTGTTTCTTGCAAATCTATTATAATTATCAAATCTCCTATTCGGTTGATTGTTATAATTTTTATGATAATTATAATTATGATTGTTAATGCCTGAATTGTCAGTCCATCTCGGATTTGGTCTTGGCCTCTGCGAGAAGCCATTTGCGGTTGTACTTGCTGTCCTTCTGTATGGTATATGTTTGCCATCGTGGCCAAACTGCGACCCTCTATTATTGAGTCTTGTAAAGAATTTGAATAGGACCTGTCGCCTGGCTTGTTTATAGGCTATGCAGCCTTTGTAACTGGCCACATGTCCTTGGCCGCAATTGGCACAGCATGCAGGCATTTCCCTGGGCTTTATGCAATCCCTTGTGCCATGAGAGCCGGCACATTTCAGGCATTTTTCAGGCTTGCTACACATGCGCTGATTGTGACCAAAGCTCTGGCATTTGTAGCAGCGGATGGGCTCGGGAAGGGGCGAGTGAATGGCAATATTGGCCGTTTGGTCAATAATCTTTCCGCAGACAATTAATTTATTGCAACTAGTTCTGTTCGCTGCATCTACATTGGCCTCAAATATGCCGAGCGGCTCTTTAGTCCTAAAGTGTCGCAATTGCCTTAAGGCATAGAACTTTACACCTGTCTGCATAAGGAATTGCCTAATCATATCAATAGGCAAATCCTTCGAGATTCCACTAATCCTGAGACGCAATGGTAGAGTGCGTTTCCTAGGTTGTTTATTGGGTGTTTGTTGTGGCTGATGTGATTGTTGTAAGTCTGCCGTTGGGCGAGAATCCCGTACAGGATTGTTAGCAGCAACAGAAATGGTATTATTGTCATAATTCCTACCGGGACACCCGTAATCCTGAATCCGTTTCTTCAAGACTGGCTGTTGTTGCTGTTTCAGGATTTGCAATCTCTCCTCATCGCTACTATCGCTACTAATATTTGCCCTTTTTCGACTTGTGCTAGTGGGAACTATGGTTTTATCAGAGTTGTTGTTCTTGCTGCCATGAATGCTATTGCTAGCACCCGGATTGTTGATACCAATGTCCATTAAGGATAGCGAGGAGGCACTCTCAACTGTGCTAGCGGACAGAGAGGTTCGAGGGGCAGGTATGGGGGGAGGGATATTACCACCACTGCCCTGCTGTGGTTCCCTCACGATCTGGACTGAGACAATTTTTGGGTCAATGTTTGAGGCAGTAGATGAGCTGGACTCCGTATCGGAAACGTCCGAACAGGTCAGATAGTCGGCTACATTAAATTCTTTTTGCGGCTGCTGCTGGTGACTTTGGTGTGCAGTCGTAGTGGATTCTGTCTGAGCCGTCTGCTGCTGCAGAGGCTTCATTTTCTCCTTACTCTTCCTGATTGATTTTCTTTTTTTGTGGCTTTTATTGTTCACCATTGTTGCGAAGAATGGGGTGACCATGAGACAAACAAATCAAATAGTACAACTAATGGCTGATCAGAGGAGTAATGAGTAAAAATATTAAAAGACAGTAATACAGGTAAGACAGGTAAAATATATAAATATGTAAATGTTTATTCCCCACTCAGTTTGGAGTGTCTAATTGGGTTGTCAGATTTTTCTTAATATATATTGCCGAGCTGTGTGTGTGTATTCCAATTTTAATAAATTTTGTTTTTTCTTTTCGTGCCGTGGCCGCCTGCTGCCGAACTCGTACTGGAGGAGTCGGGTTGGCAGATCAGGTACACACTCGCGGCATATCTGTTTATTTTGATGTTTTCGTGTTTCCATTTTTTTCGATCATAACGGGGTGTACAATTTTTAAGAGAGACGGGGGGTGTTTACAATAAGAGAGTGATGATGTCAAGTTATTTACATATGATGACAATAGACTGTTTATACATTTATGTATGTACCTGACTTAGAATTAATCAACAGAAAGGGCGTATAAATTGTACAAGGATGGTTTTACAAATTGATAAAAAATTATACAATAAATACAAAGAAAATGAGTGTAGAATTTTTAAATTTATAAACAGATACTATTTTTCCCAAAGTGGAAACAAGAGAACCGCTAGCATGTACTGCGTTAGGTGCGTGTGGTTCCGTAACTGGCTAACTGGGCAGAGGTTGTTTTTCTACGGAACAAGGTTGCCTACCACCGGATGGACAACCGGCCTCGCTGCGAGCTAGTGGCCAAGAAAGGACTTTGGCCACCTGGGGGTCGCCTAGCCAAAAAAGTGGGCCGGAAGGTCCGGCATATGGGCGTGCCTTCATTGGGATGCCAGTACTTAGGAAATGTCTTGGCCGCCGCTTATAAAAACTCGTATATTTAATTGGAAACATTTAACAAGAAATTTAGAAAAATAGTAATAGATACGAGAAAAATGACGGGGCCAAGTATTTAGCAGTAATAAACTGCTGAGTTAAAAATGCAAAGGCGGATGGCCAGGTGAGTGTCGAGGTGGCTGGGATGGCAGTGTGTAAGTGTAATGGGTAATTAATTAATAGCAGGGCTGTTTTTAGTTTTAGTTTAAGTTTTGTTTTTAGGGAGAGTGTATACGCTAATTGCAGCGTTTTAAAAACAAGGGTAAAAGACTTTTTTTTTTATACAGAATTCAAACGCTGCCGCGCTGCGGCGAAGCCGCAGCCGCGCCCAAAAACAAGAGGAAAACTAAAGATATTAAATAAATTCCCAGAAACCGGATTGTATACTCCATCGTCGATGCGCCCGTGTCCTCGTCGTCCTGGTCGCCATCGCCTTCGCCATTGCCGTGTATGTTGTAGTAGATCATCTCGCGCCAATACTCTAGCTGCATGCTGTCTGGATTGTTGTAGTTTTCTTCCGGAGTTGTAAATTGCTGCATCCGCAACGATTGGCCGCCACTTGGCCGGTGCATGCGGACCGCTGCTGTCTGCAACCGATGCAACGACTGGTGCCAAATGCTGCTGTCTGGTTGCACTGGCTACAGGGCTGCTGTGCCGCCTAGCGGCCGGCGAGATGGAAGCCCATGGCAGGGATGAAGTTTCCATTGGTTGTTTTTTTAATTGTTTTGGTTTGGCTGCAGCCGATGTGCTGGCTAGATGTTCTCACAGGATTGTATATAACAGTGCGTGTATATATGTGGTTTGGCCCGGGTGAGAGCCAAAGAACGCCTCGGATGGGGGGTGAAGGACATGCTGGCTAGTTGCAAGCATCCACTCCTCCTTGGAGCTGGATCATCCTTGTGCAGGGGGAAAATTGGTCCTCCAGGTTCCATCAGTTTGCCATTTATAGTGCCGCCATTTGAGGGCGACTCCAAAAACGAAAGATCATATAGAGGGCGTGCTGATTGCCGCAGATATCCAGAAACCGCTAGATCCAATTTAAATCCAATAAGAGCCGCATGGTGCGGCCGCATTCTGCATAATTAAATGCGTGTGTGAATGCGTGGTTTGGCAAATAGGGTAACACGTCTTAACGCCATGAGCTGCATGTTCCTGCCGTTGCAAGTGTGCAAGTGGGCAGGTGGATGAGCGGCATGTGCGCTCGCTCTCTCATT
This sequence comes from Drosophila bocqueti, assembly GCA_018151655.1. Taxonomy (NCBI): domain Eukaryota; kingdom Metazoa; phylum Arthropoda; class Insecta; order Diptera; family Drosophilidae; genus Drosophila; species Drosophila bocqueti. The sequence goes on from JAECXF010000075.1 coordinate 3,545, forward strand.
AGGCTTGGTGGAACTGCCGTTTCGCCCATGTCGGCGGCTGGGTATGGCAGGTCGTGGGTAGAAAATTCTGGGGGCAATAATCCGTGAGGATGCCATCAGAGGCATTAGTTGGCCCGTATGGGCCATATACACACTGGGCAATGATTGCAGGATTGTTGTACAGGATTGTTATACAGGATTGTTGGATTATGATCGAGGTGGCAGGAGTGTCAGAGTTTGGATTACAGTGTTGTTTATATTTAGCTCTTGTTTGGGGGGAGTGGAGACGCATTTGCAGCGGTATGTACAGTAAAGGATTACTGAGACTGTTGTTTAATTATTTAATTATTGCAGATAATAAATAAATGCAATCACTGCCGCGATGCGGCGCAAGCCGCAGTCGCGCCCAAACTAAAAAGTTTTATTTAATCCAATTTTAGTCTCCATTTTTATTGCCAATATCCTCGTCGTCTTCCTCGAGATTGCCGCCGTTTTTGCTGTTGGTCGACGTCAAAGCAAATCATCGAAGGTATGGTCGTGAACGTCGCTGCGGTCGTAGTCGCCGCCAGCGGATTGTTTATAAATGCTGCTTTTTTGATGGGGGTTGCGCTGCCTCCCAAGTCCAGCATAATATTTAATCCAGAATTGTTGATAGCTTGTTGCATATTTCTGTTGCATCTTCGGCCGTTGGTTGCCATTTGGTTGGTGCGTGCAGGATCGCTGCTGGTGCATCCACTGCAGTGACTGGTGCCCAATGCTGCTGTCAAGGTTGCAGTGTCTGCGGTGCTGCTCTGCCGCATGCGGCCAGCAAATATCATCCATGGCCGATCAGGGGTTGTTTATCATCTTTACAGGATTGTTCAATTTAGCGCAGAATTTGACATTCAACTTTGGAGCTGAAACAGCAATCGAGCCGCATGCAGGACCCGTCCGTGTAAGGAGTCCTGAAAAGGACACCTTCTGTGGACCCTGAGCGACCCGGATATACTGCCAGGTGAGTTGATTGTTTCTACAGGATTGTTCAATTCAGATCGAGGTGGCAGGAGTATCAGAGTTTGGATTACAGTGTTGTTTTTCAGTTTTATCTCATGTTTGGGGGGAATGGAGACGCTTACGCAGCGGTATATAAATTGCTGCCGCGATGCGGCGCAAGCCGCAGTCGCGCCCAAACGAAAAAGAGTGTAGTTAAATTAAATCCAAATTTTAAACTCCATTTAATTCCTATGCCAGTCTCCTCGTCGTAGTCATCGTGGACGCCTCCGTCATTGGTTGGTTGGTCATCGTCGAGGCGAGTCATCAGACGTATAGGTCTACGTCGGCTACGCGGCCAAAATCGCCGCCATCGGATTGTTTATTTATATATAAATATATGTTCTGCTGCTTGTATGGGGGTTGCGCTGCCTCCCAATCCAGTATATTTTCTGCTCCAGAATTGTTGTTCGTCTGTTGCTTTTTTTTTGTGCTGCATCTTTGGCCAAATGAGTGCCACTTGGCTGGTGCTGCGGGGTCGCTGCTAGTGCATCCACTGCAATAACTGGTGCCTAAATGCTGCTGTTATGATTGCAATGTTTACGGAGCAGCTCTGCCGCGAGCGGCCAGCAATATGGCTTTCATGGCCGGTCAGAGTTATTCAGGATAGTTCAATTTAGCGCATTTTCCGGTCGTTGCTCGCGCGCCGCCGCCACTTTACTCTTGCAGCTCGTGAGAGCGAATCAAATATATATACATTATTTTTTACAGAGTTTACATTTTTACATTTTTACATATTACATTAGTTTTAACATACGATCTGTTCTGCTCTTGGGTGTATATTACATTAGGCTTAGTATGATGTTAACAAGAGAAAACAAAAATCTATGAAAAATATGTATTTATGCTTAAATATATATATATATACAAGAGAAATAAACAAAAGATGATAATTACAATATAGTTTGATTTGTGGCTTGATGGTCGGTTAATTACATGAGGCTAATTGGGCTTCCGAGCTGGCTAAATTACATGGTCGTTGTTTTTATATTTCGGAAGCTGGGGGTCAACCACTAGTCCTGATGCCTCTGCGTCTGCGACAGGATCATCTTCATTTATGATGACGATCAAAGTCGCAATAGCCGATCGAGCAGGGCACCGGAAAGTATACGAACTCCCCACATTGGGCTTGCCAGGAAAATACCTATGCTACTGCACACCCGACTTGGTGCACAGTCTTGCCTCCTCGTTATAAAAACTCTTCCAAAAAATTTACAATAAATGGTTAAGCGGAAGAGAAAAATACGAGAGACGAAAGAAACTAAATCGCATCAAAGGATGCGATCCAATTGTGTGCCGTGGGCTTGTAGCGTGAGTTCAGCTTATTGCTGCCCACGCGATGATGATGAATGATGAAACAGGACTCCGTGTCCCGCTTCGATGAGATCCTTGGTCCCGGATCAGCCAGGGCGGATGGTGACAGCAGAAATGGAGGGGGCGAGGCGAAAAAGTGAGGGAGCATAGAGAGACATACCAGGGTGAATGGAGACGCTTTGGCAGCAGGCCATGGCAGTCGTCGATTATGCTGATGTTGTTGTTGTAATTACTGTTGCTGCTGCTGTGCCCGGCTTGCGAAGCAAGCCGAGCCCCAATATGAACGCTCCTCCGATGATTGTAGTTTTTGCTGTTGTTGCTGTTGATTATGATGATTTTCGCCGCCGTCGTCATCTCCGCTGTCGTCGTTTTTTTCCGGTCGTTGCTCGCGCGCCGCCGCCACTTTACTCTTACAGCTCGTGTGAGCGAATCAAATATATATACATTATTTTTTACAGAGTTTACATTTTTACATTTTTACATATTACATTAGTTTTAACATACGATCTGTTCTGCTCTTGGGTGTATATTACATTAGGCTTAGTATGATGTTAACAAGAGAAAACAAAAATCTATGAAAATATGTATTTATGCTTAAATATATATATATATACAAGAGAAAATAAACAAAAGATGATAATTACAAGAAAGATAGTAAAACAAAAATATAGTTTGATTTGTGGCTTGATGGTCGGTTAATTACATGAGGCTAATTGGGCTTCGAGCTGGCTAAATTACATGGTCGTTGTTTTTCTATTTCGGAAGCTGGGGTCAACCACTAGTCCTGATGCCTCTGCGTCTGCGACAGGATCATCTTCATTTATGATGACGATCAAAGTCGCAATAGCCGATCGAGCAGGGCACCGGAAAGTATACGAACTCCCCACATTGGGCTTGCCAGGAAAATACCTATGCTACTGCACACCCGACTTGGTGCACAGTCTTGCCTCCTCGTTATAAAAACTCTTCCAAAAATTTACAATAAATGGTTAAGCGGAAGAGAAAAATACGAGAGACGAAAGAAACTAAATCGCATATATGCTGCGATCCAATTGTGTGCCGTGGGCTTGTAGCGTGAGTTCAGCTTCTTACTGCCCACGCGATGATGATGAATGATGAAATAGGACTCCGTGTCCCGTTTCGATGAGATCCTTGGTCCCGGATCAGCCAGGGCGGATGGTGACAGCAGAAATGGAGGGGCGAGGCGAAAAAGTGAGGGAGCATAGAGAGACATACCAGGGTGAATGGAGACGCTTTGGCAGCAGGCCATGGCAGTCGTCGATTATGCTGATGTTGTTGTTGTAATTACTGCTGCTGCTGCTGCTCTGCTGCTGTGCCCGGCTTGCGAAGCAAGCCGAGCCCCAATATGAATGCTCCTCCGATGATTGTAGTTTTTGCTGTTGTTGCTGTTGATGATGATGATTTTCTTCGCCGCCGTCATCTCCGCTGTCGTCGTTTTCGCTGATGTTGGTGATGATGGTGATGTCATCTGCGTGTTGATTGTTGTTGCCGCTACTGTTGATACTGATGCTGCTGCTGCTCGCAGATAGAAATGGTGCAGCCGCCTTGGGGATCCTAAGGCAGGATCAAGGTGCATATGTATATGCACGCGGCCGCAAAAAGTAGTTCCCATTCGTTGTTGTTTTGGTGGTGGTAGTGGTGGTGGTGGGAGATGCCGCCGCCGCCGTCGTGAAGAGAGGCAGCCAAAGTGTCCTGCCACGGTTTGAGGTCTTGCCAGCGATGGTAGCAAAGAATGTCGCCCGGCTAAGTAGGCGATCTCTGCTCCTCCATTGGAGTAAGGAGCATCCAGATGTGAGAGGAAGAAGAACCAGACTACTGCTGCTGCTGCCACAGAGATTGCCCTCCATGGGCCATGTAGTTGTTCTTGAGAATTTCCTCTGCTGCTAGCCCAAAACAATAATAGTCCGTGAGGTCGACTCCAATAGCGACAACAGCTCTGTACAAGTCCGCTATTCCGCTTATGTACGCAAAAACTCCAGATTCGTCCATTAAGAGCCGCATCCTGAGGCGGCCATACTCTAAACAACCAAGAGGTTCGTTGATAACCCTCAGGAGAGTATGAGGCTGGCAGTATGCGCCGTCGTCTTACGACCTGGTGCGGCGACGATAGACCTGCAGCTGCAGCTACAGCATTTTCACTGTGCTGCTGCCGCGGCAGGTGGGATATGCTAGGACTCCATTGGGCTAATTTGAGCTGGCGCCCGTTCACGAACACGTGTTGAGGTGGGCACGATGGTGGTGATGGTGGTGAAGCAGCAGGGTTCCGGTGAAGCAGCATGGAGTTGGTTGTGAGAGCTTCTTCTCCTCGTCGTCCTGAATGCCATCGTTGTTGCTGCTGTTGTTGCTCTTGGGCCGGCAATGACTGCCACTGAGGCGGCGGCATATGATGGCGGCCGCTACTGATGTTGTGATGGCGATGGTGATGATGCTGCTGCTGCTGCATCCTGTCGTGTTGCTGTCGTCGTTCAAGTTGAAGTTGAAGTGCTCCGCCTCCTGGCGGCAGCATCTTGGCTTCTGGACGCAGTGTCACTATCATCGTCATCATAGTCGTAGAGAGATACCAGGCTGCAGATCAGGAAGAACATCATCAACATGGCACCCGTCCGTGTGAGCCGCTCTTAAAAGAGCGAAGCTCCTGTGGATGACCATGCCCCGATCGTGCAGCCGTGGAATTGATAGCTGCGATTTTGGCTTTGTCAAATGGTGGTGCTATATGATGTTGGCGGTATATATAACTTGTCCTTGGTTACGGTGGTGGTCACAGCTTGTGGTGGTATATATATGCGTTGTTGTTGTTTTTTCCGCTCCTCTCTCACCGATATCCAAAGATTGTCAGCTTGTAGGATGTGTGACACACAAGGTACATGTAAGTAAAGAGAGAAACAAACATCAAGGGCCGCAGAGGGCACAGCAGGATTAATAAATCGGTATAGTCAAGGACAAGTTGTGATAAATGGCTCATTGTGTGTCGGGAGTGAGTGAGTGTGTGTGTTTATGTCGTTTTTCATTTGAGTTTAACAATCCTCGAATTGATTTTGATTTTGATTATTATTTGGAAAAGTGGTTGACATTCGTACAGCTCCCCAGCACAATGGCCATTCAACAGTGATATATACTAAACATGTTTTACAATATCAAAATAGGTGACAAGCACAGAAACAGTGTATCCTTCAGTGTTATCCTATAAACACAGAATTAATTAATTGACCCATATATATATATATTGAAAATTATTATTATTATTCCTCTCACCTAATCCTATGTGACGCTAAGGCAGTGTTTTGGTCTGTCGCAAAGATATGGTTGTCTATCTATTTGTCTTTGACAAAACCACATTAGCGAAATGCTGTGTATCCATAAAAATGAGTAGAAAATCAAACTTTCGCTTACTTCGTTTTTTTTTTTTTTTTGTTTTTAGGCAAAAGTAAACAATAAGAAAAATTGGCTCTGTACGCCCCCAGTGTGACCTGTCAGCATTAGGAGTTGTGTGTGCAGTAACAACGTGTACACACTATGCACATTAGACTCTTATTGTGTGTTAGCATTTGGCGATTTTCCTTTGGGAAGAAATTTGACTACTATTAAACATATATATACGGTTGTTTATTCTATCACGTCTTGAAAATGAAGAAAAGGCAGCCATCCTATTGAGACCTTTAATTTTTTCAAAAAGGCTCAGGATGGCTATAGCCAAATTTTCCTTTTCAAGCAATTGTTGTGAAAATTATTACATCCGCAGAATATTCTTTGAAAAACTTAGAATCAAACCCGAGTAAAAAGCAAAAAATTCCTGCCCCACTCGTAGTTATTTTCCAATCCATTCTCTCTCTGTATGAATCTTGGTAGTCAATTTTAGTAAAATCGATATATATATATTACCATCCAAGTATATATATATGTGGCTGGAAGTCTGGGTATAAAGCCCAGGTGCTTCCTTTGATGCTAGATAATCACCATTGCTTGGGGGGTATTATTATCATTATTATTTCTTCCTGTTCCTATTGTTGTCATTAGGCTTTTTTTCAAATTGGACAATAGGAAATGAGAAATAAGAAAAACCACCGTGTATTAGATGCCTGTTTACCATCTAATTTACACGCACATCTTAGTGTGGAACATTGTTTTCTAGATTTCAGTTTATTCCCATGCGTCTATCGATTGTAATGGGCTCAGTCTGGTTCGATAACTGGTCACACCGCAGCGGTTAAAAAATAAGACAATAAGAAAACATCTGATATGTGAGTTTCAATTTTCAAACAAAAAGAATAAATAAACAAAGTTGTGTCGTCATCATTGATTGTTTGTTATTTCGATAGCAGCGATACGCTGCGATATAGTACAGAATCCTTATCAATACGAAAGGCTACATTGTACTTAGATTCCTCCATTGTGACATTTGTGATTTCCCTGTTTTCTATTTTTTCTTCAAGTGTTGTTATTATCTCGAAAGATTTTTATTTTTTTTTTTTTTTAATGAAGTGCATCCATGAGCAGCTGGTATGCCATGTGATCATCCGATTCGTCCATGGCAGTGTCGATCATATGATCCCTGGCTCTAAAGAACTTCCCATCTTGTCGCCGTCCTCTGTTATGATCGAGCACCGGAGCATTATGCTGTTTTCCCTTTGATCCATTTCTCGGCTTGGCATCAGCCAACCATGGGGATGATGAAGATGGGGAGCCTCTGATGAGAGCTCTGCCCCGCCTGCTGCTGCTGCTGCCGCGGATGGAGCCTGTGCTGCACTGACCGGCCAAGCGTCTGTCGATGTCTATGATGATGATGATCGCCGCTTTGTTGTTGCTGCTGCTGCTTAGGATTTCTGTTCATATCGGGCATACGCTTGTGCGGTCCCACATCTGTCCTCCGATTTTGAGTCCTAAATCTGTTTACAGAGTTGATGTTGTTATTGTTGCTGCTCTTGTTTCTGCTGGTGCCATTCCTATTCGCGCCTCTCTTCCATTCAGGGAGCTCCGCATGCCACTGTTGCTGCCGCAGTCTCCGCTGTCTCTGGCCAGAGTCCTGCCCTCTATCATTTCCAACTCTCGCCCACCAGTTCGCAGTCTGCTTCCTCTCATGACCGGCAGTCATATCAGGTTTAGCTGCCCTTGGCCTATGCCTACCTTGACTGTATAGCTTGGAGAGCAGTCGCTTTTTGGCAAACCGATAGACGGGGCAACCCTTGAAAGAGGCAACGTGATCCGCTCCACAATTACTGCAGCATGGTGGGGCGTCATTAGGCTTTGTGCAGTCCCTTGTGCTATGTCTACCGGCGCATATTAAGCAGTTTTCAGAGCCCCTACAGTTGTATGCAATATGGCCATATTTTTGGCATTTGAAGCACCTTCTGGGTTCTGGCAGCGGGGGCAGGAGTACTACAGTGGGTGTTTGACCAAGAATTCGGCCTCCGTTCAGCAGTTTATAACAGCTCTCTTTATCAACCACATTCACAGCCGCCTCAAAGATGGCCAATGGCTTACGTGTCTCACGATGGAAGAGCTGTCTGACATTAAGGTATTTAACTCCCAGACTGTCGAGTTGATGCCTTATCGCCTCCGTGCTGATGCCTTCCCATATGTTGGATATTTTTAGGCGCCATGGAGGAGAGTTTCTCCTTCGTCCGATGGGAGCTCCCTTGCTACTGGGATTAACATTGGCAGAATTAGTACAGGCACGAGCACGAGCATCATCGTTGTTGTTGACAGCAGTAGCGGCAGATTCGTTGCTCTGTCTGGCGATTGGAGCAGGCAACACTTGATTGGCATGCACCTGCTTTGGTTGTTGTTGCTGCTGTTGCTGCTGATGCCGTCTCTGCTGTAGTTGCTGTGAGTACTGTTGCTGTTGTTGCTGCTGCTGATTCTGATTCCGATTCTGCTGGGGCTGGAGCCAACTCTGGATAAGATTCATCCGCTGTTCTTGATAACTCATCTGCTGCTGCTGCTGTTGCTGCTGTTGCTGCTGTTGCTGCTGTTGACGTTTCTCCCCCTCTTCTCCTGTATTAGCATTTTCTGAGCTGGCTGCTGTAGCTGCTCCATCTTCTCCTCGCTGCTATCCAGATCATGGGTTCTTTTCTTCTTTGACCTGCTAGTGAGACCCAAATTTAATCCGCTGTTATTATTATTATTATTGTTGTTGTTGTTGTTGTTTTTTCCCAGATCTGACTCACTGCTAACATCGATGAGAGAGAGAGATGAAGCGCTGTTGACCTGCCCATCGGAGAAGGGAAAAGCGCACTGTTGTTGGCTTGGAAGGAGGAGGAGGAGGAGGAGCGGCAGCAGCAGTAGCTGCACCTTGTATATCGTCGTTTTTTTGCTGCTGCAGCTGCTCGGCCACCATCTCGAGGGACAAAGAGACCTGTTGCTGTTCTTTCTGCTGCTGCTGCTGCTGCTGCTGCTGTGGTAGTCGCTGCCGCTCGCCCAGAGCACGATGCTGTTGTTGTTGTTCCTCGACCCCAGCAGTTTGTGGGATCACCTCATCCTCCGAGGAGGAAGAGGATTCGATGAGAGTGCAGCCGCTAACCACACCATTCAGCGGAGCGCCCGCTGCCATTAGGCTAACATTGTTAACATTGTTGCTGCTGCCGTGGGTCTTAGCAGGAGTGTTGCTAAGGCCACCCTTGAGAATGCCCCCATTCACACGCCTGGCTTGTGCGAGGTTAGTAGTTGGTATGAATGTATGCTCCCCATTCACTAGCTCATAATTGCCTATGTTTTTCCTACCATTGCAGTTTAAAAACAACGCCCTTGAATTTCCGGCACCATCGTCGGCGGCAGCGGGAGCAGCCAACGACGACGATGACGACGATGATGATCCAGCGCCGAACTTGGCAGCTGGAAGGGATGAGCGAGGACAGACGGATCGGAGGGAGTATGGCGAACGCATCGGTGCGAGTCAGCAGGACAGCCTCTGAGCTATGCCGCTCCTTGGCCATACCTTCTCTAACCCTGGGCGACGGAGAGAGAGAGGTGACAAATGGATTGTTATTATCGTCGTCGTCACCAGGGATGTAGTACGGGCCACCAGTGAGGCTCGTATCACAATCATCAGATACGGGGTAGAACCCAATCTCCAAATCCATGCCATTCTCCAGCGTGTTGGCTTGATGCTGTTGCTGCCTCTGTTTTTGCTGTTGCTGCTGCCGCTGCTGAGGCCCGAGTTGCTGCTCAAGGGGTTGAAATCTATGCCTTTTCATGTTTAGCTGCTGCCTTAAAAGGAGCGCTTTCACCGAACTCTTTTTCATCGCATTCTTGTTTCCCCTTTTAAGTTTAGCCATATCGTTTGTATTTAATTTAAGGGACAAAAAGCCAAAAGAATTGATATTAGGATAGGGGAATATATTCGTAATTTTATTTTTGATTGTGGCCCCAAATCACGGCCAGCCAGAGTCAAGAAATAAATAGATAAGTAAATTGTTTTATATATATTTTTTTTAAGAAGCAGATTAGCGCATGTGTGTATATATATTTTTAATATAGGTCAGTAAGTAGATAATTAATTAATTTATCTCTGTGCGAATAAATGGATGAAACATGTAACATGTAATAGTCAAGATATTAAAATACAGAAAAACAGTCTTTTATCAACTATATGCCACAAAATAATTTGTATTCAATGTGCTTCAGTGGGGGTAATAAATCCGAAAAAAGATTGTAAATCGGTCAACTCAAAATAAAATTACTCTGCATTAGGTTTTTTTTTTCAAATTTCCAATAAATTGTTTAATGATTATCAAGAGTGTTTTTTTTTTTTGTAATCAATTATAATAATCAATTTAGTCGTTAGTAATTTTTGATGAGCAATTGGCGAGAAATAATACGAGTAAATAAATTGTGTGTGTCTTTAATGGGAGTGGAAGTATTCAATTAAATCGTTTTAATTCAAATTAGTTTTGTCTTTTTTCTAGTTCATTTATTATATGCCACATTTATGGATTTTCAATAAAATCAAAGATAAATAATTGTTGTTGTCTTTAACTAGAAATTAATTTATTTATTTATCAGCATTAGGATTGAAATGTATTGGCGAGAAAAAATAATAGCGATTTTCAAATTGGCAGACTTGTCATGTACATATGAATTTAAAAATGTATGTATGCACAGAGGGTTTTATTCATTTGAGAGAGAGAGAAACTTACACTCACGTAAAAAAAAGATTGTATGGGATTTCATCAGCGTCAGTGTGTGTGTAGTGTAAAGTAATGTAGAGTGGATCGTAATGTAGATCGCTCTCTCCAGCTCCACCTTTTCAAGTCTCCAAAAGAAATCTCAGTCCAAGAGTCGCACACACAGCATCCAATACACACTAATACCACCAGACCACAGATCTCCAAGTATTGATGGTACATATATCTATATATGTGCGTATGTATGTCTTCGTCAATGGCGGCTGCTATGGACCTGAAAAGATTTTCACCCAATTTTCCAATGGCCAAAAGGCGACCGTAGATCCGGAATTATTCCACAATTATATCATTAGGGTTAAAGGCTCGCCACAAGATTTGTATGATTTGTATGATTTCAGCCAGGAAAACTTGAGTAAATCGCTCGGTTGTCCAACTTCCAAAATGTCGGCCGCGTGTCTGTTTGTGGCCCGAAAATTTTCCAAGATTTTCAAAGGCCAAAAAGGCTATTAATTTCAGGAATTTCGTCGCGATTTTAGCATCAGGTTGTAGCTCGCGACTGGACTTGATTTTTCAGCCAAAAAATATTTAATTAATTCCACTTTTGTCCCAGTTAAAAAGAATTATTTAATTTTTTCCGGTCGTTGCTCGCGCGCCGCCGCCACTTTACTCTTACAGCTCGTGTGAGCGAATCAAATATATATACATTATTTTTTACAGAGTTTACATTTTTACATTTTTACATATTACATTAGTTTTAACATACGATCTGTTCTGCTCTTGGGTGTATATTACATTAGGCTTAGTATGATGTTAACAAGAGAAAACAAAAATATATGAAAAATATGTGTTTATGCTTAAATATATATATATACAAGAGAAATAAAAAAGATGATAATTACAAAATAGTTTGAGTTGTGGCTTGATGGTCGGTTAGTTACATGAGGCTAATTGGGCTTCCGAGCTGGCTAATTTAGAAGGTCGTTGTTTTTCTATTTCGGAAGCTGGGGGTCAACCACTAGTCCTGATGCCTCTGCGTCTGCGACAGGATCATCTTTACTTTTGATGACGATCAAAGTCGCAATAGCCGATCGAGCAGAGCACCGGAAAGTATACGAACTCCCCACATTGGGCTTGCCAGGAAAATACTGGTACTACTGCACACCCGACTTGGTGCACAGTCTTGCCTCCTCGTTATAAAAACTCTTCCAAAAAAATTTACAATAAATGGTTAAGCGGAAGAGAAAAATACGAGAGACGAAAAGAAACTAAATCGCATCAAAGGATGGTGTATATGCTGCGATCCAATTGTGTGCCGTGGGCTTGTAGCGTGAGACAGCTTATTACTGCCCACGCGATGATGAATGATGAAACAGGACTCCGTGTCCCGCTTCGATGAGATCCTTGGTCCCGGATCAGCCAGGGCGAATGGTGTCAGCAGAAATGGAGAGGCGAGGCGAAAAAGTGAGGGAGCATTGAAACATACCAGGGTGAATGGAGACGCTTTGGCAGCAGGCCATGGCAGTCGTCGATTATGCTGATGTTGTTGTTGTAATTACTGCTGCTGCTGCTGCTCTGCTGCTGTGCCCGGCTTGCGAAGCAAGCCGAGCCCCAATATGAATGCTCCTCCGATGATTGTAGTTTTTGCTGTTGTTGCTGTTGATGATGATGATTTTCTTCGCCGCCGTCATCTCCGCTGTCGTCGTTTTCGCTGATGTTGGTGATGATGGTGATGTCATCTGCGTGTTGATTGTTGTTGCCGCTACTGTTGATACTGATGCTGCTGCTGCTCGCAGATAGAAATGGTGCAGCCGCCTTGGGGATCCTAAGGCAAGGATCAAGGTGCATATGTATATGCACGCGGCCGCAAAAAGTAGTTCCCATTCGTTGTTGTTTTGTGGTGGTAGTGGTGGTGGTGGGAGATGCCGCCGCCGCCGTCGTGAAGAGAGGCAGCCAAAGTGTCCTGCCACGGTTTGAGGTCTTGCCAGCGATGGTAGCAAAGAATGTCGCCCGGCTAAGTAGGCGATCTCTGCTCCTCCATTGGAGTAAGGAGCATCCAGATGTGAGAGGAAGAAGAACCAGACTACTGCTGCTGCTGCCACAGAGATTGCCCTCCATGGGCCATGTAGTTGTTCTTGAGAATTTCCTCTGCTGCTAGCCCAAAACAATAATAGTCCGTGAGGTCGACTCCAATAGCGACAACAGCTCTGTACAAGTCCGCTATTCCGCTTATGTACGCAAAACTCCAGATTCGTCCATTAAGAGCCGCATCCTGAGGCGGCCATACTCTAAACAACCAAGAGGTTCGTTGATAACCCTCAGGAGAGTATGAGGCTGGCAGTATGCGCCGTCGTCTTACGACCTGGTGCGGCGACGATAGACCTGCAGCTGCAGCTACAGCATTTTCACTGTGCTGCTGCCGCGGCAGGTGGGATATGCTAGGACTCCATTGGGCTAATTTGAGCTGGCGCCCGTTCACGAACACGTGTTGAGGTGGGCACGATGGTGGTGATGGTGGTGAAGCAGCAGGGTTCCGGTGAAGCAGCATGGAGTTGGTTGTGAGAGCTTCTTCTCCTCGTCGTCCTGAATGCCATCGTTGTTGCTGCTGTTGTTGCTCTTGGGCCGGCAATGACTGCCACTGAGGCGGCGGCATATGATGGCGGCCGCTACTGATGTTGTGATGGCGATGGTGATGATGCTGCTGCTGCTGCATCCTGTCGTGTTGCTGTCGTCGTTCAAGTTGAAGTTGAAGTGCTCCGCCTCCTGGCGGCAGCATCTTGGCTTCTGGACGCAGTGTCACTATCATCGTCATCATAGTCGTAGAGAGATACCAGGCTGCAGATCAGGAAGAACATCATCAACATGGCACCCGTCCGTGTGAGCCGCTCTTAAAAGAGCGAAGCTCCTGTGGATGACCATGCCCCGATCGTGCAGCCGTGGAATTGATAGCTGCGATTTTGGCTTTGTCAAATGGTGGTGCTATATGATGTTGGCGGTATATATAACTTGTCCTTGGTTACGGTGGTGGTCACAGCTTGTGGTGGTATATATATGCGTTGTTGTTGTTTTTCCGCTCCTCTCTCACCGATATCCAAAGATTGTCAGCTTGTAGGATGTGTGACACACAAAGGTACATGTAAGTAAAGAGAGAAACAAACATCAAGGGCCGCAGAGGGCACAGCAGGATTAATAAATCGGTATAGTCAAGGACAAGTTGTGATAAATGGCTCATTGTGTGTCGGGAGTGAGTGAGTGTGTGTGTTTATGTCGTTTTTCATTTGAGTTTAACAATCCTCGAATTGATTTTGATTTTGATTATTATTTGGAAAAGTGGTTGACATTCGTACAGCTCCCCCAGCACAATGGCCATTCAACAGTGATATATACTAAACATGTTTTACAATATCAAAATAGGTGACAAGCACAGAAACAGTGTATCCTTCAGTGTTATCCTATAAACACAGAATTAATTAATTGACCCATATATATATATATTGAAAATTATTATTATTATTCCTCTCACCTAATCCTATGTGACGCTAAGGCAGTGTTTTGGTCTGTCGCAAAGATATGGTTGTCTATCTATTTGTCTTTGACAAAACCACATTAGCGAAATGCTGTGTATCCATAAAAATGAGTAGAAAATCAAACTTTCGCTTACTTCGTTTTTTTTTTTTTTTTTTTTTAGGCAAAAGTAAACAATAAGAAAAATTGGCTCTGTACGCCCCCAGTGTGACCTGTCAGCATTAGGAGTTGTGTGTGCAGTAACAACGTGTACACACTATGCACATTAGACTCTTATTGTGTGTTAGCATTTGGCGATTTTCCTTTGGGAAGAAATTTGACTACTATTAAACATATATATACGGTTGTTTATTCTATCACGTCTTGAAAATGAAGAAAAGGCAGCCATCCTATTGAGACCTTTAATTTTTTCAAAAGGCTCAGGATGGCTATAGCCAAATTTTCCTTTTCAAGCAATTGTTGTGAAAAATTATTACATCCGCAGAATATTCTTTGAAAAACTTAGAATCAAACCCGAGTAAAAAGCAAAAATTCCTGCCCCACTCGTAGTTATTTTCCAATCCATTCTCTCTCTGTATGAATCTTGGTAGTCAATTTTAGTAAAATCGATATATATATATTACCATCCAAGTATATATATATGTGGCTGGAAGTCTGGGTATAAAGCCCAGGTGCTTCCTTTGATGCTAGATAATCACCATTGCTTGGGGGGTATTATTATCATTATTATTTCTTCCTGTTCCTATTGTTGTCATTAGGCTTTTTTTCAAATTGGACAATAGGAAATGAGAAATAAGAAAAACCACCGTGTATTAGATGCCTGTTTACCATCTAATTTACACGCACATCTTAGTGTGGAACATTGTTTTCTAGATTTCAGTTTATTCCCATGCGTCTATCGATTGTAATGGGCTCAGTCTGGTTCGATAACTGGTCACACCGCAGCGGTTAAAAAATAAGACAATAAGAAAACATCTGATATGTGAGTTTCAATTTTCAAACAAAAAGAATAAATAAACAAAGTTGTGTCGTCATCATTGATTGTTTGTTATTTCGATAGCAGCGATACGCTGCGATATAGTACAGAATCCTTATCAATACGAAAGGCTACATTGTACTTAGATTCCTCCATTGTGACATTTGTGATTTCCTGTTTTCTATTTTTTCTTCAAGTGTTGTTATTATCTCGAAAGATTTTTATTTTTTTTTTTTTTAATGAAGTGCATCCATGAGCAGCTGGTATGCCATGTGATCATCCGATTCGTCCATGGCAGTGTCGATCATATGATCCCTGGCTCTAAAGAACTTCCCATCTTGTCGCCGTCCTCTGTTATGATCGAGCACCGGAGCATTATGCTGTTTTCCCTTTGATCCATTTCTCGGCTTGGCATCAGCCAACCATGGGGATGATGAAGATGGGAGCCTCTGATGAGAGCTCTGCCCCGCCTGCTGCTGCTGCTGCCGCGGATGGAGCCTGTGCTGCACTGACCGGCCAAGCGTCTGTCGATGTCTATGATGATGATGATCGCCGCTTTGTTGTTGCTGCTGCTGCTTAGGATTTCTGTTCATATCGGGCATACGCTTGTGCGGTCCCACATCTGTCCTCCGATTTTGAGTCCTAAATCTGTTTACAGAGTTGATGTTGTTATTGTTGCTGCTCTTGTTTCTGCTGGTGCCATTCCTATTCGCGCCTCTCTTCCATTCAGGGAGCTCCGCATGCCACTGTTGCTGCCGCAGTCTCCGCTGTCTCTGGCCAGAGTCCTGCCCTCTATCATTTCCAACTCTCGCCCACCAGTTCGCAGTCTGCTTCCTCTCATGACCGGCAGTCATATCAGGTTTAGCTGCCCTTGGCCTATGCCTACCTTGACTGTATAGCTTGGAGAGCAGTCGCTTTTTGGCAAACCGATGAGACGGGGCAACCCTTGAAAGAGGCAACGTGATCCGCTCCACAATTACTGCAGCATGGTGGGGCGTCATTAGGCTTTGTGCAGTCCCTTGTGCTATGTCTACCGGCGCATATTAAGCAGTTTTCAGAGCCCCTACAGTTGTATGCAATATGGCCATATTTTTGGCATTTGAAGCACCTTCTGGGTTCTGGCAGCGGGGGGCAGGAG
Organism: Drosophila bocqueti; assembly: GCA_018151655.1. Taxonomy (NCBI): domain Eukaryota; kingdom Metazoa; phylum Arthropoda; class Insecta; order Diptera; family Drosophilidae; genus Drosophila; species Drosophila bocqueti. Next base: position 19,644 of record JAECXF010000075.1, read on the forward strand.
TACTACAGTGGGTGTTTGACCAAGAATTCGGCCTCCGTTCAGCAGTTTATAACAGCTCTCTTTATCAACCACATTCACAGCCGCCTCAAAGATGGCCAATGGCTTACGTGTCTCACGATGGAAGAGCTGTCTGACATTAAGGTATTTAACTCCCAGACTGTCGAGTTGATGCCTTATCGCCTCCGTGCTGATGCCTTCCCATATGTTGGATATTTTTAGGCGCCATGGAGGAGAGTTTCTCCTTCGTCCGATGGGAGCTCCCTTGCTACTGGGATTAACATTGGCAGAATTAGTACAGGCACGAGCACGAGCATCATCGTTGTTGTTGACAGCAGTAGCGGCAGATTCTGTTGCTCTGTCTGGCGATTGGAGCAGGCAACACTTGATTGGCATGCACCTGCTTTGGTTGTTGTTGCTGCTGTTGCTGCTGATGCCGTCTCTGCTGTAGTTGCTGTGAGTACTGTTGCTGTTGTTGCTGCTGCTGATTCTGATTCCGATTCTGCTGGGGCTGGAGCCAACTCTGGATAAGATTCATCCGCTGTTCTTGATAACTCATCTGCTGCTGCTGCTGTTGCTGCTGTTGCTGCTGTTGCTGCTGTTGACGTTTCTCCCCCTCTTCTCCTGTATTAGCATTTTCTGAGCTGGCTGCTGTAGCTGCTCCATCTTCTCCTCGCTGCTATCCAGATCATGGGTTCTTTTCTTCTTTGACCTGCTAGTGAGACCCAAATTTAATCCGCTGTTATTATTATTATTATTATTGTTGTTGTTGTTGTTGTTTTTTCCCAGATCTGACTCACTGCTAACATCGATGAGAGAGAGAGATGAAGCGCTGTTGACCTGCCCATCGGAGAAGGAAAAGCGCACTGTTGTTGGCTTGGAAGGAGGAGGAGGAGGAGGAGCGGCAGCAGCAGTAGCTGCACCTTGTATATCGTCGTTTTTTTGCTGCTGCAGCTGCTCGGCCACCATCTCGAGGGACAAAGAGACCTGTTGCTGTTCTTTCTGCTGCTGCTGCTGCTGCTGCTGCTGTGGTAGTCGCTGCCGCTCGCCCAGAGCACGATGCTGTTGTTGTTGTTCCTCGACCCCAGCAGTTTGTGGGATCACCTCATCCTCCGAGGAGGAAGAGGATTCGATGAGAGTGCAGCCGCTAACCACACCATTCAGCGGAGCGCCCGCTGCCATTAGGCTAACATTGTTAACATTGTTGCTGCTGCCGTGGGTCTTAGCAGGAGTGTTGCTAAGGCCACCCTTGAGAATGCCCCCATTCACACGCCTGGCTTGTGCGAGGTTAGTAGTTGGTATGAATGTATGCTCCCCATTCACTAGCTCATAATTGCCTATGTTTTTCCTACCATTGCAGTTTAAAAACAACGCCCTTGAATTTCCGGCACCATCGTCGGCGGCAGCGGGAGCAGCCAACGACGACGATGACGACGATGATGATCCAGCGCCGAACTTGGCAGCTGGAAGGGATGAGCGAGGGACAGGGATCGGAGGGAGTATGGCGAACGCATCGGTGCGAGTCAGCAGGACAGCCTCTGAGCTATGCCGCTCCTTGGCCATACCTTCTCTAACCCTGGGCGACGGAGAGAGAGAGGTGACAAATGGATTGTTATTATCGTCGTCGTCACCAGGGATGTAGTACGGGCCACCAGTGAGGCTCGTATCACAATCATCAGATACGGGGTAGAACCCAATCTCCAAATCCATGCCATTCTCCAGCGTGTTGGCTTGATGCTGTTGCTGCCTCTGTTTTTGCTGCTTTGCTGCTGCTGCTGAGGCCCGAGTTGCTGCTCAAGGGGTTGAAATCTATGCCTTTTCATGTTTAGCTGCTGCCTTAAAAGGAGCGCTTTCACCGAACTCTTTTTCATCGCATTCTTGTTTCCCCTTTTAAGTTTAGCCATATCGTTTGTATTTAATTTAAGGGACAAAAAGCCAAAAGAATTGATATTAGGATAGGGGAATATATTCGTAATTTTTTATTTTTGATTGTGGCCCCAAATCACGGCCAGCCAGAGTCAAGAAATAAATAGATAAGTAAATTGTTTTATATATATTTTTTTTAAGAAGCAGATTAGCGCATGTGTGTATATATATTTTTAATATAGGTCAGTAAGTAGATAATTAATTAATTTATCTCTGTGCGAATAAATGGATGAAACATGTAACATGTAATAGTCAAGATATTAAAATACAGAAAAACAGTCTTTTATCAACTATATGCCACAAAATAATTTGTATTCAATGTGCTTCAGTGGGGGTAATAAATCCGAAAAAGATTGTAAATCGGTCAACTCAAAATAAAATTACTCTGCATTAGGTTTTTTTTTTTTCAAATTTCCAATAAATTGTTTAATGATTATCAAGAGTGTTTTTTTTTTTTTTGTAATCAATTATAATAATCAATTTAGTCGTTAGTAATTTTTGATGAGCAATTGGCGAGAAATAATACGAGTAAATAAATTGTATGTGTCTTTAATGGGAGTGGAAATATTCAATTAAATTGTTTTAATTCAAATTAATTTTGTCTTTTTTCTAGTTCATTTATTATATGCCACATTTGTGGATTCTCAATAAAATCAAAGATAAATAATTGTTGTTGTCTTTAACTAGAAATTAATTTATTTATTTATCAGCATTAGGATTGAAATGTATTGGCGAGAAAAAATAATAGCGATTTTCAAATTGGCAGACTTGTCATGTACATATGAATTTAAAAATGTATGTATGCACAGAGGGTTTTATTCATTTGAGAGAGAGAAACTTTACACTCACGTAAAAAAAGATTGTATGGGATTTCATCAGCGTCAGTGTGTGTGTAGTGTAAAGTAATGTAGAGTGGATCGTAATGTAGATCGCTCTCTCCAGCTCCACCTTTTCAAGTCTCCAAAAATCACAGTCCAAGAGTCACACACACAGCATCCAATACACTCTAATACCACCAGACCACAGATCTCCAAGTATTGATGGTACATATATATGTGCGTATGTATGTATGTCTTCGTCTATGGCGGCTGCTATGGACCTGAAAAGATTTTCACCCAATTTTCCAATGGCCAAAAGGCGACCGTAGTTCCGGAATTATTCCACAATTATATCATTAGGTTAAAGGCTCGCCACAAGATTTGTATGATTTGTATGATTTCAGCCAGGAAAACTTGAGTAAATCGCTCGGTTGTCCAACTTCCAAAATGTCGGGCGCGTGTCTGTTTGTGGCCCGAAAATTTTCCAAGATTTTCAAAGGCCGAAAAAGGCTATTAATTTCAGGAATTTCGTCGCGATTTTAGCATCAGGTTGTAGCTCGCGACTGGACTTGATTTTTCAGCCAAAAATAACTAATTAATTCCACTTTTGTCCCAGTTAAAAGAATTATTTAATTTTTTCCGGTCGTTGCTCGCGCGCCGCCGCCACTTTACTCTTGCAGCTCGTGAGAGCGAATCAAATATATATACATTATTTTTTACAGAGTTTACATTTTTACATTTTTACATATTACATTAGTTTTAACATACGATCTGTTCTGCTCTTGGGTGTATATTACATTAGGCTTAGTATGATGTTAACAAGAGAAAACAAAATCTATGAAAATATGTATTTATGCTTAAAATATATATATATATACAAGAGAAAATAAACAAAAGATGATAATTACAAGAAAGATAGTAAAACAAAAATATAGTTTGATTTGTGGCTTGATGGTCGGTTAATTACATGAGGCTAATTGGGCTTCCGAGCTGGCTAAATTACATGGTCGTTGTTTTTCTATTTCGGAAGCCGGGGTCAACCACTAGTCCTGATGCCTCTGCGTCTGCGACAGGATCATCTTCATTTATGATGACGATCAAAGTCGCAATAGCCGATCGAGCAGGGCACCGGAAAGTATACGAACTCCCCACATTGGGCTTGCCAGGAAAATACCTATGCTACTGCACACCCGACTTGGTGCACAGTCTTGCCTCCTCGTTATAAAAGTTAGCGAGACTAGTCGCAATTCGTGCTCGAGACTGAATGAACCCTGACGACTGATTTTCCAAGCAGGAAAACAATCGCCAGGGCTACTAGACTCGGCCAGAAAATATATTTTAAAACTTTTCTTATGAATGGACATATTATAAGTTTACAGTGGCATTAATTTGGGTCAAGTCTTGAGTATTATGTTAGGTTACAATCTCAGTAGGACAGGGATGTGCACAATGTAGGCTGCTTAGGGGCTGTCCTGGTCATCTCTCGTCTCATCAGGCGCAGTCATCGGAAGGAGGGGGGTGGCAGGGTTATATAGTGTCTGAAAGTAGGTTAATGGTCCATAAACAGTGGGTAGGAGTAGCCTCCTTTCCTCCCATTCCAAACTTAGTTGCCGTCTGCGCTCTTCTAATTGCCTGGAGTATTCAGCTTCTCTTTCTTCAGGTGTCTTCAAATCAGGAATGTGCTGCTGCAAGGTGCTTATGTACCTCTCATAAGTTGAGGATAGTCGCAAAGGGTAGAAAGGGGCTGTATACATATGTCTAGCTTCAGGATTGTTGTGGTCGCAGAGACGATTAAAGTATCTCTCGCAAAGCTTTATGTACACATCGTCAACACTTTCTACCCTCAGAACAGCATACATTTCTTCATTGTTAGTAAATCTTTCTCCCATTGCAGCTCTCAGTATACGGTTTTGCTTGCTCTGAATGCTGCCAAATAACGTCGCACAAGTAAGTGGTCCCCATACTGCAACGGAATATTGCCAAATAGGAGAGATGAACTGCTTGTATATGACAGACTTTGTGGAAAGCGATAGCTTATCATTAAGTAGCAGCCAGGATAACTGCTTGAAGCGCGATTCCATTTTATGGGGGACCTTATTAATTTGCTTGTGAAATTTTAGCTTCAAGTCGAGTATAACACCAAGATATCTGTGTTCATTTTTTGAGGATAATGCTCTGCCAAAGAAATGGGGAGTAGGCCGACTATCAAGCTGCGGCAAAGTTTTGAGAGTATGCCAGACATGTACAGTCTTCTCCACATTAACTTTAATGTTCCACTTTAAAAGCCAGGGCTCAATCAGCGACAGGGATTCTTGGGCATTCCGATTGGCAGTTTCCAGGCGGGGACCAGCTCCAAATATGACAGTGTCATCAGCGTAAGTAGCAATCATTTGCGTCCGACTATTAATGCGCTCCTGCGGCGTGCTCAAGAAGAGAGGTGTGGGAAGATCTGCCGTATAAAGAGAATATAGGACCGGACCCAGAACGCTGCCTTGTGGGACCCCCGCACGGATCTGCCTTAATGTTGATCTGGCTGCACCACAGCTTTCAACTATAAACGTACGATGCTCCAGGAAGCTGCAGAGAATCCTATAGATGACTGGCTCAACGATATTACGCAATTTGTATTTTAGGCCTGTGTGCCAAACCTTGTCAAACGCCTGCTGGATATCCAGGTAAACTCCGGAGACATATAGGTGGTTTTCAAACGCTTGCAGTAGGAATTGCGTAACTCTACCTAGTTGCTGCTCCGCTGAGTGTTGGTTACGGAAACCAAATTGATGCGATGGAATGGCCTCTCGAGTAATCTCAGACTCAAGCATCTTTCGTAAAATCAGCCTCTCAAATACCTTTGAAAGCCCAGGGAGCAAACTGATTGGCCTATATGAAGCTAACTCACTGGTCGGTTTGTTTGGCTTAGCGATAAGCGTGATCAGCGCCTTTTTCCAGATCTGCGGGAAATAGCCAAATGTCACCATCTTGTTAAAAAGTTTGGTAACATATTGAACGCCTAAGAGCGGGAGACTCTTAATTGTAATGTTGTCTATGTTATCAATCCCCGGCGTTTTGTTATTCTTCAGTTTGGAAATCTCAGCTGCTACCTCTTGGACAGAGAAAATCATGGACGCTGGGATATCACAGGCGGGAACATGAGTGTTGACAGTTTCTTCAATTACCACCTGGTCTTCTGGGCTGACAGTCGCGTTTGGAGAAAAAACTTTCTCAAGGTGATCCGCAAAAGCCTCTGCCCTCTCACCTGCGGTTTTGCACCACGGGGCTTGACTACCATCTGCAGAAAACTTTCTAACAGGTGCGTGAACTGGCCTTTTATGCTTGAGCTTGTCCGTAATCTGCCAGAGGCGCTGCATACTATAGCGATCAGCAGGGTCTATCGTCTCCAACAACTGATTGATCTTCCTGGCATTGTGGGACTTGATTTCTAGCGTGATACGCCTGGTTATCCAATTGAGCGTTCGCTTGACAGCCGGCAGCTGCGAGCTACGCCACAGAGCAGTAATGGTACGCTTCATTTCAAGTAATTTGACTATTCGCCTAGGGAGGTGTGGGCCTTGCTGATGAGCATTAGGAGGTCCTGCAGCATGCATGGCAGCGTCCATAATGTTTTTGGAGAGGATCTCAATGGCGTCATCAATGTCAGCTTTCGAGTTTATATCAATGTCTAGGTTTATAGCATTATTTAGCCAGTCCCTGAAACGCTCCTTACTCGCTGTTGGTGGCAATAGTTTTCGCCTGGATTTTTTCAAAATGGGCTTCTGGGCCAGAACCATATATAGCAGCAGATGATCCGATGTCAGGTCGTGTAAAGATTCCAGCCTAAGGAATTCACCTCGAATGCCTCGAAATACTCCAAAGTCTATGGCTGACGGTGTCTGCCTCGCATTAGCCGGGAAATGTGTGCTTTGTCCAGTAGCCAGGATGTTAATGTTATTATTGCGTAGTATGAGGTCCTGCAGTAGCTTGCCTTTTCTGCAGGCTCGAGGGTTGCCCCACCATTGGCTTTTCGCATTCCAATCGCCTGCTGCCAAAAATTTGCGGCTAAAGGCAGAGAAGGTGGATTGGGGAAACCCGCTGGGCCAGGTGGGAACTGGAGGGCAATAAACTGCGCAAATCTGGATGGCAGGACCGCCATGTATTGACAGCGCAATAGAGGCGCATTGAATATACTCATTGGAGATGGACGGAAGTTGGGTGTGAGTAATGCACGTCTTTATAAAGAGTGCAGCACCTCCTCTCCGATGTCCTGAAGGGTGATTTGCCATGTATGTAGAATATCCTTCCAATGTAAAGTCGTCTGCGTCAATGAAGTGTGTCTCCGCAATAAGTAAAATGTCAATGTCATGAATGTCAATAAAGGCCTGGAGTTCCAAGTGCTTGGAGGAGTTAGGTGTTGTTAGCCCGCGACAATTCCAGGCTATAATCTTAATGAATTCTCCCGATCTGGTATTCATGGTGATTTGCGGCTCAACAATTGAATTAACGCCATCATCATAGTGATGAGCTGATCCATTTTCTTCTCCAAGCCTTCCGTTGGCGAGTTCGTTGACGTGCTTTTTGCTGATAGAAGTGCAATGAGAGTGTCCAACTTCTCATCTGTGGATGAGCGCGAAGCATGATTGCCGCTCTGTTGATGACCCTCGCGAACTATGTTCGCGTAAGACACTGCAGCATTGCGTAGAGTAGAAGCTTTTGGTGATTGCCGTTGGGCAGGCAGCTGTGGAAATGCAGTATGCTGCTGAGTTAGGCCCAGTTTGGCGTTAACTTGCGCAAGCTTATGAAGAGCCAGATCTTCTTTTTTGCTGCGTCGGTTTACTTTGCGCTTAATGGCCCTTTTAATCACCTCGCAGCCGTAGTAGCTAGCTACATGCTCCCCTCCGCAATTGGCACACTTGCCCTTCTCGTCGGCGGGTTTGGTGCACTCTTTTGCCGAGTGTTCACCTCCACACTTCACGCAGACAGTAGCCGCTTTGCAGTACCGTGCAGTGTGCCCTAGCTTCTGGCATCGCTTGCACTGGGTTACTAGTGGGTTAGGCGTCGACACCACACTGACCCTCTGGCTGCAAAGCTCACGCAGGTCAAAAATCGCCTTGGAGTTCTCGTCTCTCTCAATGACGATGTCAAACGCATTGGCCGGCGCCTTGGAGAACCTCTTCTTATGTACTCCTACGTACTGGACCTTGAAGCTCAAGCCAGCGAGCTCTTCTCGGATCCAGGCTGGGTCAGTGGATTGGCAGAGGTTTTTAACTGTTACTCTCAGGCCGCGTTCTCTGTCCGATTGATAGGTAAAGCACTCAAAGGAAGTGGATTGATCATTAAAGATGTGCTCATATAGTTTGGAGTAAGTTTCTTGCGTGTGGCAGAACACGCGCACTCCGCCGCCATACATCCTGTTTATTATGTAGGTCCTTTTTCCGATGATCTGGTCCAGTTCCTTTATCACCGGCATAACGTCTGTCACTGAGGGAAGGCAGATTGGTTTAGGCTTTGGAGCCTTTGGGGTCACTGAAGGGGCAGTCTTCGTTGGCGGTTCCAGCACATGCTCTTCGTCAACAAGCATGTCTTCACTCAATTCCGGCTGCTCTGCCAAAATTGCAAATCTGTTATCTGTTCTTGACGGCTCAGGCGTTTTCCGACCGATGACAGCAGCCTTTTTGGGCAGCGGTTTTGGCAGCTGGGGCTTCGGGAAAGTCCTGACTTCAGCCACGACTTTGGCACGCTGGGAGTTGAGAACAGCCCCTAGTCCCTTCAAGTTTTTGTTGACGTTGGGCACAGTTCTTTTGCTGATACCGCCGCTGACCTTAATTGGTATGGCTGAACTGGCAGCTCCGGCCTTGCTAGTCGCGATAATTTTGCTGTTCTTGCTGAACTTGCTGTTTAAGGGCAAAGGAGCATCTTCAGCCAAAGTTTCTGTGCTACTGCTACGCAAGCGGTCCTTTGCTAATCGCTCATGGTCAAATGTAGCCTTAACAAATTCCTTATATATTTCAGCTTCCCGAGGAGAGAGATCCATATCAC
>JAECXF010000076.1:0-20000 GCA_018151655.1 Drosophila bocqueti
AAAAATCTCAAAAAATCTGAAAAATCTGAAAAATTTAAAAATCTGAAAAAATCTGAAAAATCTGAAAAACAATCTGGAAAAATCTGAAAAATCTGAAAAATTCAGAAAAAATCTGAAAAATCTGAAAAAATCTAAAAATCTGAAAATTATAAAAAAATCTGAAAAATCCGTGAAAAAATCTGAAAAATCTGAAAAAATCTGAAAAATCTGAAAAATCTGAAAAATCTGAAAAATCTGAAAAATCTGAAAAATCTAGAAAAAATCTGAAAAAATCTGAAAAAATCTGAAAAATCTGAAAAAATAAAAATCTAAAAAAATCTGAAAAATCTGAAAAATCTGAAAAATCTCAAGAAAATCTGAAAAATCTAAAAAAAATCTGAAAAACAAAAAATCTGAAAAATCTGAAAAATCTGAAAATATAAAATCTGAAAAATCAGAAAAATCTCAAAATAATAAAAAAAATGAAAAATCTGAAAAATCTGAAAAAAAAAATCTGAAAAATCTGAAAAAAAAAATCTGAAAAATCTAAAATCTGAAAAATAAAAAAAAAAAAATTCTAAAAAATCTGAAAAATAAAAAAATCTGAAAAATCTGAAAAATCTGAAAAATCTGAAAAAAATCCTGAAAAATCTGAAAAATGAAAAATCTGAAAAAATCTGAAAAATCTGAAAAAATCTGAAAAATCTGAAAAAAAATCTAAAAAATCTGAAAAATCTGAAAAAATCTGAAAAATCTAAAAAATCTGAAAAATCTGAAAAATCTGAAAAATAAAAAATCTGAAAAATAAGAAAAATCTGAAAAATCTGAAAAATCTGAAAAATCTGAAAAATCTGAAAAATCTGAAAAATTAAAAATAAAAATCTGAAAAATCTGAAAAATGAAAATCTGAAAAATAAATAATAGAAAAATCTGAAAAATCTGAAAAAATCTGAAAAATCTGAAAAATATAAAAAATCTGAAAAAATCTGAAAAAATCTGAAAAATCTGAAAAATCAGAAAAAAATCTGAAAAAATCTGAAAAAAAATCTGAAAAATCTGAAAAATCTGAAAAATCTGAAAAATATAGAAAAAATCTGAAAAAATCTGAAAAATCTGAAAAAAAATCTGAAAAATCTGAAAAATCTGAAAAATCTGAAAAAATCTGAAAAATCTGAAAAATCTGAAAAATCTGAAAATAAATCTGAAAAATCTGAAAAAAATCTGAAAAATCTGAAAAATCTGAAAAAATCTGAAAAATCTGAAAAAAATCTGAAAAATCTGAAAAATCTGAAAAATCTGAAAAATCTGAAAAAGAAAAATCTGAAAAATCTGAAAAATCTGAAAAATCTGAAAAAATCCTGAAAAAAATCTGAAAAATCTGAAAAAATCTGAAAAATCTGAAAAAAAATCTGAATAAAATCTGAAAAATCTGAAAAATCTAAAAAATCTGAAAAATCTGAAAAATCTGAAAAATCTGAAAAAAAATAAAAAAATCTAAAAAATCTGAAAAAAAATCTGAAAAAAATCTGAAAAATCTGAAAAAAATCTAAAAAAAATCTGAAAAATCTGAAAAATCTGAAAAATCTGAAAAATCTGAAAAAATCTGAAAAAGAAAAATCTGAAAAATCTGAAAAATCTGAAAAAATCTGAAAAATCTGAAAAATCTGAAAAAATCTGAAAAAAATCTGAAAAATCGAAAAAAAAAAAATAAAAAAAATTCTAAAAAAAAATCTGAAAAATCTGAAAAATCTGAAAAAATCTGAAAAAATCTGAAAAATCTGAAAAGAAAAAATCTGAAAAAAATAAAAAATCTAAAAAAATCCTGAAAAATCTGAAAAATCTGAAAAAATCTGAAAAATCTGAAAAATCTGAAAAATCTGAAAAATCTAAAAAAATCTGAAAATTATTAAAAATCTGAAAAAAATCTGAAAAATCTGAAAAAAAATCTGAAAATATAAAAAAGAAAAATCTGAAAAATCTGAAAAATTAAAAAAAAATCTGAAAAAATCTGAAAAATCTGAAAAATCTGAAAAATAAAATGAAATATATAAAAAAATCTGAAAAATCTGAAAAATCTGAAAATCTGAAAAATCTGAAAAATCTGAAAAATCTGAAAAATCTGAAAAATCTAAAAAAATCTGAAAAATCTGAAAAAAAAAAAATCAGAAAAATCTGAAAATCTGAAAATCTGAAAAAATCTGAAAAATCTGAAAAAAATCTGAAAAAATCTGAAAAAATCAAAAAAAATCTGAAAAATCTGAAAAATCTGAAAAATCTGAAAAAAAAGAAAAATCTGAAAAGAAAAAAATAAAAAAAATCTGAAAAATAAAAAATCTGAAAAATTAAAAATCTGAAAAATCTGAAAAATCTGAAAAATAAAATCTGAAAAATCTGAAAAAAAATCTGAAAAATCTGAAAAATCTGAAAAAAATCTGAAAAAAATCTGAAAAATGAAAAATCTGAAAAATCTGAAAAATCTGAAAAAATCTGAAAAAAAATCTGAAAAAAATCTCTGAAAAATCTGAAAAATCTGAAAAAAAAAATCTGAAAAATCTGAAAAATCTGAAAAATCTGAAAAATCTGAAAAATCTAGAAAAAAATCTGAAAAAATCTGAAAAAATCTGAAAAATCTGAAAAATCTATAAAAATAAATTAAAAAATCTGAAAAAATCTGAAAAATCTGAAAAATCTGAAAAATAAAAAATCTGAAAAATCTGAAAAATCTGAAAAATCTGAAAAATCAAGAAAAAATCTGAAAAATAAAATCAAAAAAAAAAAAAAAAAAAAATCTGAAAAATCTGAAAAATAAGAAAAATCTGAAAAATCTGAAAAATCTGAAAAATCTGAAAAAATCTGAAAAAATCTGAAAAATCTGAAAAAATCTGAAAAATCTGAAAAATCTGAAAAAAATCTGAAAAATCTGAAAAATCTGAAAAATCTGAAAAATCTGAAAAAATCAGAAAAATCTGAAAAATCTGAAAAAAAATCTGAAAAATCTGAAAAAATCTGAAAAATCTGAAAAAAATCAAAAAAAATCTGAAAAATCTGAAAAAAAAAAATCTGAAAAATCTGAAAAATTTAAAAAAATCTAAATCTGAAAAATCTGAAAAATCTGAAAAATCTGAAAAATCTGAAAAATCTAAAAAAAATCTGAAAAATCTGAAAAATCTGAAAAATCTAAAAAAATCTGAAAAATCTGAAAATATAATATAATAAAAAAATCTGAAAAATCTGAAAAATCTGAAAAATCTGAAAAAATCTGAAAAAAAAATCTGAAAAAAATCTGAAAAATCTGAAAAAATCTGAAAAATCTGAAAAATCTGAAAAAATCTGAAAAAAAAGAAAAAAAAAAAGTCTGAAAAAATCTGAAAAAATCTGAAAAAAATATCTAAATAAAAATCTGAAAAATCTGAAAAAAAAGAAAAAAAAATCTGAAAAATAAAAAAAATCTGAAAAAAATCTGAAAAATCTGAAAATAAAAAAAAAACTGAAAAATCTGAAAAATCTGAAAAATCTGAAAAATCTGAAAATCTGAAAAATAAAAAAATCTGAAAAATAAAAAAAATCTGAAAAAACTGAAAAAAAAAGAAAAAATCTGAAAAATCTGAAAAAATCTGAAAAATCTGAAAAATCTGAAAAATCTGAAAAATCTGAAAAATCTGAAAAAAAATCTGAAAAATCTGAAAAATCTGAAAAATCTGAAAAATCTGAAAAATCTGAAAAATCTGAAAAAATCTGAAAAAATCTGAAAAATCTGAAAAATCAGAAAAAATCTGAAAAAAATCTGAAAAATCTGAAAAATCTATGAAAAAAATCTGAAAAATCTGAAAAAAAATCTGAAAAATCTGAAAAATCTGAAAAATCTGAAAAATCTGAAAAATCTGAAAAATCTGAAAAATCTGAAAAATCTGAAAAATCTGAAAAAAATCTGAAAAAAAATCTGAAAAATCTGAAAAAAAAAAAAAATCTGAAAAATCTGAAAAATCTGAAAAAAAAATCTGAAAAATCTGAAAAATAAAAATCTGAAAAAAAAAAAAAAAAAAAATCTGAAAAATCTGAAAAAATCTGAAAAATCTGAAAAATCTGAAAAATCTGAAAAAAATCTGAAAAAATAAAAAAAAAAATCTGAAAAATCAAAAAAATCTGAAAAATAAAAAAAAAAAATCTGAAAAATCTGAAAAATCTGAAAAAAAATCTGAAAAATCTGAAAAAAATCTGAAAAAATCTAAAAATAAAAAAAAAATCTGAAAAAATCTGAAAAATCTGAAAAATCTGAAAAATCTGAAAAAATCTGAAAAATCTAAAAAATCTGGAAAAATCTGAAAAAATCTGAAAAATCTGAAAAATCAAAAAAAAAATCTAAAAAATCTGAAAAATCTGAAAAAATCTGAAAAATCTGAAAAATCTGAAAAATCTGAAAAAATCTGAAAAATCTGAAAAATCTGAAAATCTGAAAAATCTGAAAAATCTGAAAAATCTGAAAAAATCTGAAAAATCTGAAAAAAAAAAAAATCTGAAAAAATCTGAAAAATATAAAATCTGAAAAATCTGAAAAATCTGAAAAATCTGAAAAATCTGAAAAAATCTAAAAAAAATCTGAAAAATCTGAAAAATCTGAAAAAATCTGAAAAATCTGAAAAAATCTGAAAAATAAAAAAAATCTGAAAAATCTGAGAAAAAATCTGAAAAATCTGAAAAAATCTGAAAAAAATCTGAAAAAATCTGAAAAATCTGAAAAATCTGAAAAAAAAAATCTGAAAAATCTGAAAAATCTGAAAAAATCTGAAAAATCTAAAATATAAAAATCTAAAAAATCTAAAAAATCTGAAAAATCTGAAAAAATCTGAAAAAAAATCTGAAAAATCTGAAAAAATCTGAAAAATCTGAAAAAATCTGAAAAATCTGAAAAATCTGAAAAATAAGAAAAATCTGAAAAAAAATCTGAAAAAAAAAATCTGAAAAATCTGAAAAATCTAAAAAAAAAATCTGAAAAAAAAAAAAATCTGAAAAATCTGAAAAATCTGAAAAATCTGAAAAATCTGAAAAAAAAAAAATCTGAAAAAATCTGAAAAAAATCTGAAAAAATCTGAAAAATCTGAAAAATCAAAAAAAATCTGAAAAATCTGAAAAATCTGAAAAAAAAATCTGAAAAATCTGAAAAATCTGAAAAAATCTGAAAAATCTGAAAAATTAAAAAAAATCTGAAAAAAATCTGAAAAATCTGAAAAAATCTGAAAAAATCAGAAAAATCTGAAAAAATCTGAAAAATCTGAAAAATCTGAAAAAAACAAAAAATCTGAAAAATCTGAAAAAATCTGAAAAATTTAAAAAATCTGAAAAAATCTGAAAAATCTGAAAAAAGAAAAATAAAAAAAATCTGAAAAATCTGAAAAATCTGAAAAATTGAAAAATCTGAAAAAAATCTGAAAAAAAATCAGAAAAATCTGAAAAATCTGAAAAAATCTGAAAAAATCTGAAAAAATCTGAAAAATCTAAAAAAAATCTGAAAAATCTGAAAAATTAAAAAATCTGAAAAAATCTGAAAAAAAAAAAAATCTGAAAAAAAATGAAAAAAAAAAAATCTGAAAAATCTGAAAAAATTGAAAAATCTGAAAAAATCTGAAAAATCTAGAAAAATCTGAAAAATCTGAAAAATAAAAAAGAAAAAATCTGAAAAATCTGAAAAATAAAAAAAATCTGAAAAAATCTGAAAAATCTGAAAAATCTGAAAAATCTGAAAAAATCTGAAAAATCTGAAAAATCTGAAAAATCTGAAAAAAATCTGAAAAATCTGAAAAAATCTGAAAAATTGAAAAATCTGAAAAATAAAAAAAAAAATCTGAAAAATCTGAAAAATCTGAAAAAATTGAAAAAATCTGAAAAATCTGAAAAATCTGAAAAATCTGAAAAATCTGAAAAAATCTAAAAAAAATAAAAAATCTGAAAAATCTGAAAAATCTGAAAAATATAAAAAAAATCTGAAAAATCTGAAAAATCTGAAAAAAGGAAAAATCTGAAAAATCTAAAAAATCTGAAAAATCTGAAAAATCTGAAAAATCTGAAAAATCTGAAAAATAAAAAATCTGAAAAAATCTGAAAATATAAAAAAAAATCTGAAAAATCTGAAAAAAATGAAAAATCTGAAAAATCTAAAAAAATCTGAAAAATCTGAAAGAAAAATCTGAAAAATCTGAAAAATATGAAAAAAAATCTGAAAAATCTGAAAAATCTGAAAAATCTGAAAAAATCTGAAAAATCTGAAAAATCTGAAAAAAATCTGAAAAATCTGAAAAATCTGAAAAATCAAAAAAATCTGAAAAATCTGAAAAAATAAAAAAAAATAGAAAAAATCTGAAAAAAATCTGAAAAATCTGAAAAATCTGAAAAATCTGAAAAAATCTGAAAAAATCTGAAAAATCTGAAAAATAAAAATCTGAAAAAATCTGAAAAAAATCTGAAAAATCTGAAAAATCTGAAAAAAAATAGAAAAAAATCTAAAAAATCTGAAAAATCTGAAAAAATCTGAAAAATCTGAAAAATCTGAAAAATCTGAAAAATCTGAAAAATCTGAAAAATATAAAATAAAAATCTGAAAAATCTGAAAAATCTGAAAAAAAAATCTAAAAAAATCTGAAAAATCTGAAAAATCTGAAAAATCTGAAAAAATCTGAAAAATCTGAAAAATCTGAAAAAAAAAATCTGAAAAATATGAAAAATAAAAATCTGAAAAATCTGAAAAAATCTGAAAAAAAATCTAAATATAAAAATCTGAAAAATCTGAAAAAATCTGAAAAAATCTGAAAAATCTGAAAAAAAAATCTGAAAAATCTGAAAAATCTGAAAAATCTGAAAAAATGAAAAATCTGAAAAAAAATCTGAAAAATCTGAAAAATCTGAAAAATCTGAAAAATATGAAAAAAATCTGAAAAATCTGAAAAATCTGAAAAATCTGAAAAATCTGAAAAAATCTGAAAAATCTGAAAAATCAGAAAAATCTGAAAAATCTGAAAAATCTGAAAAAAAAAAATCTGAAAAATCTGAAAAAATCTGAAAAATAAAAAAAAAATCTGAAAAATCTGAAAAATCTGAAAAATAAAATCAAAAAAAATCTGAAAATCTGAAAAATCTGAAAAATCTGAAAAATCTGAAAAAATCTGAAAAATCTGAAAAATCTGAAAAAAAAAAATGAAAAAAATCTGAAAAATCTGAAAAATCTGAAAAAATCTAAAAAAATCTAAAAAATCTGAAAAATCTGAAAAATCTGAAAAATCTGAAAAATCTGAAAAAATCTGAAAAATCTGAAAAATCTGAAAAATCTGAAAATAAAAAATCTGAAAAATCTGAAAAAATCTGATGAAAAATAAAAAAATCTGAAAAAATCTGAAAAATCTGAAAAATAAAAAAAAAAAAATCTGAAAAATCTGAAAAATAAAAAATCTGAAAAATAAAAAAATCTGAAAAATCTGAAAAAATCTGAAAAATCTGAAAATAAAAATCTGAAAAAATCTGAAAAAATCAAAAAAAAATCTGAAAAAATCTGAAAAAAAATAAAAAAAATCTGAAAAATCTGAAAAAATCTGAAAAATCTGAAAAATCTGAAAAAAAATCTGAAAAATCTGAAAAATCTGAAAAATCTGAAAAAAATCTGAAAAAAAAATCTGAAAAATATAAAAATCTGAAAAATCTGAAAAATCTGAAAAATCTGAAAAATTGAAAAATAAAAATCTGAAAAAATCTGAAAAATCTGAAAAATCTGAAAAATCTGAAAAAAACAGAAAAATCTGAAAAATAAAAAATCTGAAAAATAAGAAAAAAAAATCTGAAAAAATCTGAAAAATCTGAAAAATCTGAAAAATCTGAAAAAATCTGAAAAATCTGAAAAATCTGAAAAAAAAATCTGAAAAATCTGAAAAATCTGAAAAAAAAAAATCTGAAAAAATCTGAAAAAATCTGAAAAATCTGAAAAATCTGAAAAAATCTGAAAAATCTGAAAAAATCTAAAAAAATCTGAAAAATCTGAAAAATCTGAAAAATCTGAAAAAATCTGAAAAATCTGAAAAAATCTGAAAAATCTGAAAAATCTGAAAAAATCTGAAAAAATCTGAAAAATCTGAAAAATAAAAAAAAAATCTAAAAAAAAAAAAATCTGAAAAATCTGAAAAATGCAAAAAAAATAAAAAATCTGAAAAAATCTGAAAAATCTGAAAAAATCTGAAAAATCTGAAAAAATCTGAAAAATCTGAAAAATAAAAAAAATCTGAAAAATAAAAAAAATCTGAAAAATCTGAAAAATCAAAAAAAAATCTGAAAAAATCTGAAAAAAAAAAAATCTGAAAAATCTGAAAAAAAAAAAAAAAATCTGAAAAAATCTGAAAAATCTGAAAATCTGAAAAAATAAAAAAATCTGAAAAATAAAAAAAAATCTGAAAAATCTGAAAAATCTGAAAAATCTGAAAAATCTGAAAAATCTGAAAAAAATCTGAAAAAATCTGAAAAAATCTGAAAAAATCTGAAAAAAAAATCTGAAAAATCTAAAAAATCTGAAAAATCTGAAAAAATCTGAAAAATCTGAAAAATCTAAAAAATCTGAAAAATCTGAAAAATCTGAAAATCTGAAGAAAATCTGAAAAATCTGAAAAATCTGAAAAATATAAAAAATCTGAAAAATCTGAAAAATCTGAAAAATCTGAAAAAAAAAATCTGAAAAATCTGAAAAATCTGAAAAAAATCTGAAAAAAAATCTGAAAAATCTGAAAAATCTGAAAAATCTGAAAAATCTGAAAAATCTGAAAAAATCTGAAAAATCTGAAAAAATCTGAAAAATCTGAAAAATCTAGAAAAATCTGAAAAAATCTGAAAAAATCTGAAAAATCTGAAAAATCTGAAAAAAAATCTGAGAAAAAATCTGAAAAATCTAAAAAATCTGAAAAATCTGAAAAATCTAAAAAATCTGAAAAATCTGAAAAATCTGAAAAATCTGAAAAAAATCTGAAAAATCTGAAAAATCTGAAAATCTAAAAAATAAAAAATAAAAAAAAAATCTGAAAAATCTGAAAAAATCTGAAAAATCTGAAAAATCTGAAAAAAATCTGAAAAATCTGAAAAAAATCTGAAAAATCTGAAAAATCTGAAAAAAAATCTGAAAAAAATCTGAAAAATCTGAAAAATCTGAAAAATCTGAAAAAATCTGAAAAAAAATCTGAAAAATAAAGAAAAATCTGAAAAAATCTGAAAAAATCTGAAAAATAAAAAAAATGAAAAATAAAAAATCTGAAAAATCTGAAAAATCTGAAAAAAAATCTGAAAAATAAAATCTGAAAAAAAAAAAATCTGAAAAATCTGAAAAAAAAATCTGAAAAATCTGAAAAATCTGAAAAATCTCAAAAAAAATCTGAAAAATCTGAAAAATCTGAAAAAAATCTGAAAAAATCTGAAAAAAATCTGAAAAATCTGAAAAAATCTGAAAATCTGAAAAATCTGAAAAATCTGAAAAATCTGAAAAATCTGAAAAAAATCTGAAAAATCTGAAAAATCTAAAAAAAATCTGAAAAAAATCTGAAAAATAAAATCTGAAAAATCTGAAAAAATCTGAAAAAAAAAAAAAATCTGAAAAATCTGAAAAATAATAAAAAAAATCTAAAAAAATCTGAAAAATCTGAAAAATCTGAAAAATCTGAAAAATCTGAAAAATCTGAAAAATCTGAAAAATCTGAAAAATCTGAAAAATCTGAAAAATAAAAAAAAATCTGAAAAATCTGAAAAATCTGAAAAATCTAAAAAAATCTGAAAAATCTGAAAAAAATCTGAAAATCTGAAAAATCTGAAAAAATCTGAAAAATCTGAAAAATCTGAAAAAATCTGAAAATAAAAAAAAAAAAATCTGAAAAATAAAAAAATCTGAAAAATCTGAAAAAATAAAAAAAAAAAAAATCTGAAAAATCTGAAAAATCTGAAAAATCTGAAAAAATCTGAAAAAAAATCTGAAAAAAAAATCTGAAAAATCAGAAAAATCTGAAAAATCTGAAAAAATCTGAAAAAATCTGAAAAATCTGAAAAATCTGAAAAATCTGAAAAATCTGAAAAAATCTGAAAAAATCTGAAAAATCTGAAAAATCTGAAAAATCTGAAAAAATCTGAAAAAATGAAAAAAAATCAAAAAAAAAAAAAAAAAATCTGAAAAATCTGAAAAATCAAAAAAATCTGAAAATTATAAAAAAAAAAATCTGAAAAATCTGAAAAATCTGAAAAATCTGAAAAAAAATCTGAAAAAAATCTGAAAAATCTGAAAAAATCTGAAAAAATCTGAAAAAATCTGAAAAATCTGAAAAATCTGAAAAATAAAATCTGAAAAATCTGAAAAATCTGAAAAAAAATCTGAAAAATCTGAAAAATCTGAAAAATAAAAATAAAAAAAATCTGAAAAATCTGAAAAATAAAAAAAAAAAATCTGAAAAAATCTGAAAAATCTGAAAAATCTGAAAAATCTGAAAAATCTGAAAAATAAAAAATCTGAAAAAAAAAAAAAAAATCTGAAAAATCTGAAAAATAAAAATGAAAAATCTGAAAATCTGAAAAATAAAAAAAAATCTGAAAAATCTGAAAAATCTGAAAAAATCTGAAAAATCTGAAAAATCTGAAAAATCTGAAAAATCTGAAATCTGAAAAATCTGAAAAAATCTGAAAAAAATCTGAAAAATCTGAAAAAAATCTGAAAAATCTGAAAAATCTGAAAAATCTGAAAAATCTGAAAAATCTGAAAAATCTGAAAAATAAAAAAAGGAAAAAAAATCTGAAAAATCTGAAAAATCTGAAAAATCTGAAAAAATCTGAAAAATCTGAAAAATCTGAAAAATCTGAAAAAATCTGAAAAAATCTGAAAAAAAATCTGAAAAAATCTGAAAAATCTGAAAAATCTGAAAAATCTGAAAAATCTGAAAAATCTGAAAAAATTGAAAAATAAAAAATCTGAAAAATCTGAAAAATCTGAAAAAAAAAATCTGAAAAATCTGAAAAATCTGAAAAATCTGAAAATCTGAAAAATCTGAAAAATCTGAAAAATCTGAAAAATCTGAAAAAAAATCTGAAAAATCTGAAAAAAATCTGAAAAATAAAAAAAATCTGAAAAATCTGAAAAATAAAATCTGAAAAATCTGAAAAAAATCTGAAAAATCTGAAAAATCTAAAAAAATCTGAAAAATAAAAAATCTGAAAAATCTGAAAAAAATCTGAAAAATCTGAAAAAAAATCTGAAAAATAAAAAAAAAATCTGAAAAAATCTGAAAAATCTGAAAAATAAAAATCTGAAAAAAATCTGAAAAATCTGAAAAAAATCTGAAAAAAATCTGAAAAATCTGAAAAATCTGAAAAAAAAATCTGAAAAATCTGAAAAATCTGAAAAAATCTGAAAAATCTGAAAAATCTGAAAAAATCTGAAAAATCTGAAAAATCTGAAAAATCTGAAAAATCTGAAAAATCTGAAAAAAAAATCTGAAAAATCTGAAAAAAAAAAAAAAAATCTGAAAAATCTGAAAAAATCTGAAAAATCTGAAAAAATCTGAAAAAATCTGAAAAAAATCTGAAAAATCTGAAAAAATCTGAAAAAAAAAATCTGAAAAATCTGAAAAAATCTGAAAAATCTGAAAAAAAAATCTGAAAAAAAAAAGAAAAATCTGAAAAATCTGAAAAATCTGAAAAATCTGAAAAAATCTGAAAAATCTGAAAAATCTGAAAAATCTGAAAAAATCTGAAAAATCTGAAAAATCTGAAAAAAATCTGAAAAATCTGAAAAATCTGAAAAAATCTGAAAAATCTGAAAATATATAAAAAAAATCTGAAAAATCTGAAAAATCTGAAAAATCTGAAAAATCTGAAAAATCTGAAAAATCTGAAAATCTGAAAAATCTGAAAATATAAAAAAAAAAATCTGAAAAAATCTGAAAAATCTGAAAAATCTGAAAATAAAAATCTGAAAAATCTGAAAAAATCTGAAAAAATCTGAAAAATAAAAAAAAAATCTGAAAAATCTGAAAAATCTGAAAAATCTGAAAAAATCTGAAAAATCTGAAAAAAATCTGAAAAATCTGAAAAATCTGAAAAAAATCTGAAAAATCTGAAAAATCTGAAAAATCTGAAAAATCTGAAAAATAAAAAAAAAATCTGAAAAATCTGAAAAAATCTGAAAAATCTAAAAAAATCTGAAAAATCTGAAAAATCTGAAAAATCTGAAAAATCTGAAAAAAAATCTGAAAAATCTGAAAAAATCTGAAAAATATAAAAAAAAAAAAATCTGAAAAATCTGAAAAATCTGAAAAAATCTGAAAAATCTGAAAAATCTGAAAAAATCTAAAAAATCTGAAAAATCTGAAAAAAATCTGAAAAATAAAATCTGAAAAATCAGAAAAATAAAAAAAATCTGAAAAAAATCTGAAAAATCTGAAAAATCTGAAAAATCTGAAAAAAAAAATCTGAAAAATCTGAAAAATCTGAAAAATCTGAAAAATCTGAAAAATCTGAAAAATCTGAAAAATCTGAAAAATCTGAAAAATCTGAAAATCTGAAAAATCTGAAAAATCTGAAAAAATCTGAAAAATCTGAAAAATCTGAAAAATAAAAAAAAATCTGAAAAATCTGAAAAATCTGAAAAATCAAAAAAAATCTGAAAAATCTAAAAAAAATCTGAAAAATCTGAAAAATCTGAAAAAAATCTGAAAAATCTGAAAAATCTGAAAAATCTGAAAAATCTGAAAAAAATCTGAAAAATCTGAAAAATCAAAAAAAATCTGAAAAATCTGAAAAATCTAAAAAAAAAAATCTGAAAAAATCTGAAAAAATCTGAAAAATCTGAAAAAATCTGAAAAATCTGAAAAAATCTGAAAAATCTGAAAAATAAAAATCTGAAAAATCTGAAAAATGAAAAATAAAAATCTGAAAAATGAAAAATCTGAAAAAATCTGAAAAATCTGAAAAATCTAAAAAATCTGAAAAATCTGAAAAATTATAAAAAAAAATCTGAAAAAATCTGAAAAATGAAAAATAAAAATCTGAAAAATCTGAAAAATCTGAAAAATCTGAAAAATCTGAAAAATCTGAAAAAAAAAATCTGAAAAATCTGAAAAAATCTGAAAAATCTGAAAAATCTGAAAAATCTGAAAAAAAATCTGAAAAAATCTGAAAAATCTGAAAAAATCTGAAAAATCTGAAAAATCTGAAAAAATCTGAAAATATTTAAAAAATCTGAAAAATCTGAAAAATCTGAAAAAAAAAAAAAAAAATCTGAAAAAATCTGAAAAAATGGAAAAAAAAAAAATCTGAAAAATCTGAAAAATCTGAAAAATCTGAAAAAATCTGAAAAATCTAAAAAATCTGAAAAAATCTAAAAAAAATCTGAAAAATCTGAAAAATCTGAAAAATCTGAAAAATCTGAAAAATCTGAAAAATCTGAAAAATCTGAAAAATCTGAAAAATCTGAAAAATAAAAAATCTGAAAAATCTGAAAAATCTGAAAAATCTGAAAAAATCTGAAAAATCTGAAAAATCTGAAAAATCTGAAAAATCTGAAAAAAAATCTGAAAAATCTGAAAAAAATCTGAAAAAATCTGAAAAAATCTGAAAAATCTGAAAAAATATAAAAAAAAATCTGAAAAATCTGAAAAATCTGAAAAAGTCTGAAAAATCTGAAAAAAATCTGAAAAATAAAAAAATCTGAAAAATCTGAAAAATATAAATAAAAAAAATCTGAAAAATCTGAAAAATCTGAAAAATCTGAAAAATCTGAAAAATCTGAAAAATCTGAAAAAATCTGAAAAAAAAAAATAAAAAAAAAGAAAAATATAATAAAAAAAATCTGAAAAATCTGAAAAAATCTGAAAAATATGAAAAATTAAAAAAAAATCAAAAAAAATCTGAAAAATCTGAAAAATCTGAAAAATCTGAAAAATCTGAAAAATCTGAAAAATCTGAAAAATAAAAAATCTGAAAAATAAAAAATCTGAAAAATCTGAAAAATCTGAAAAATCTGAAAAAAATGAAAAAAATCTGAAAAAAATCTGAAAAAATCTGAAAAATCTGAAAAATCTAAAAAAATCTGAAAAAAAATCTGAAAAATCAGAAAAAAAAATCTGAAAAATCTGAAAAATCTGAAAAATCTGAAAAAATCTAAAAAAATAAAAAATCTGAAAAATGAAAAAAAATCTGAAAAATCTGAAAAATCTGAAAAAATCTGAAAAATCTGAAAAATCTGAAAAATCTGAAAAATAAAAAAAAAAAATCTGAAAAATCTGAAAAAAAATCTGAAAAATCTGAAAAATCTGAAAAATCTGAAAAAATCTGAAAAATCTGAAAAATCTGAAAAAATCTGAAAAAATAAAAAATCTGAAAATAAAAAATCTGAAAAATCTGAAAAAATCTGAAAAATCTAAAAAAAATCTGAAAAATCTGAAAAAAAAAAAAAAAATCTGAAAAAATCTGAAAAATCTGAAAAATCTGAAAAATCTGAAAAATAAGAAAAATCTGAAAAATCTGAAAAATCTGAAAAATCTGACTGAAAAATCTGAAAAATCTGAAAAATAAAATCTGAAAAATCTGAAAAAAATCTGAAAAATCTGAAAAATCTGAAAAATCTGAAAAATCTGAAAAATCTGAAAAATCTGAAAAATCTGAAAAATCTGAAAAATCTGAAAAAAAATCTGAAAAATCTGAAAAAATCTGAAAAATCTGAAAAAAATCTGAAAAAATGAAAAAAAATCTGAAAAATCTGAAAAATCTGAAAAATCTGAAAAATCTGAAAAAATCTGAAAAAATCTGAAAAAAAAATCTGAAAAATCTGAAAAATCTGAAAAATCTGAAAAATCTGAAAAATTAAATAAAAAATAAAAAAAATCAAAAAAAAATCTGAAAAATCTGAAAAATCTGAAAAAAATCTGAAAAATCTGAAAAAAAAATCTGAAAAATCTGAAAAAATCTGAAAATATAAAAAAAAAATCTGAAAAATCTGAAAAATCTGAAAAATAAAATCTGAAAAATCTAAAAAAAAAAATCTGAAAAATCTGAAAAAAATCTGAAAAATAAAAAAAAAAAAAAAATCTGAAAAATACTAAAAAATCTGAAAAATCTGAAAAATCTGAAAAATCTGAAAAATCTGAAAAAAAAAATCTGAAAAATCTGAAAAAATCTGAAAAATCTGAAAAATCTGAAAAATCTGAAAAATCTGAAAAAAATCTGAAAAAATCTGAAAAATCTGAAAAATCTGAAAAAAAATCTGAAAAATCTGAAAAATCTGAAAAATCTGAAAAATCTGAAAAATCTGAAAAATCTAAAAAAATAAAAAAATCTGAAAAATCTGAAAAATCTGAAAAATCTGAAAAATCTGAAAAAATCTGAAAAAATCTGAAAATATAAAAAAAATAAAAATCTGAAAAAATCTGAAAAAAATCTGAAAAAATCTGAAAAATCTGAAAAATCTGAAAAATATAAAAAAAAAAAAAAAATCTGAAAAATTTGAAAATAAAAAATCTGAAAAATCTGAAAAATCTAAAAAAAATCTGAAAAATCTGAAAAATCTGAAAATAAAAAAAAATCTGAAAAATAAAAAATCTGAAAAATCTGAAAAATCTGAAAAATCTGAAAAATCTGAAAAAAATGAAAAAATCTGAAAAAATCTGAAAAATCTGAAAAATCTGAAAAAATCTGAAAAATCTGAAAAAATCTGAAAAATCTGAAAAAAAAAAAAAAAATCTGAAAAAATCTGAAAAAAAATCTGAAAAATAAAAAAAAAATCTGAAAAATCTGAAAAATAAAAAAAAAAAATCTGAAAAATGAAAAAAATCTGAAAAATCTAAAAAAAAATCTGAAAAATCTGAAAATCTGAAAAATCTGAAAAATCTGAAAAAATCTGAAAAATCTGAAAAATCTGAAAAAAAAAATCTGAAAAATCTGAAAATCTGAAAAATCTGAAAAATCTGAAAAAATCTGAAAAATTCTGAAAAATCTGAAAAATCTGAAAAATCTGAAAAATCTGAAAAATCTGAAAAATCTGAAAAATGAAAAAAAAATCTGAAAATATATAAAAAATATAAAAAAATCTGAAAAATATGAAAATATAAAAAATCTGAAAAATCTGAAATATATATATAAAAAAATCTGAAAAATCTGAAAAATCTGAAAAAATCTGAAAAATCTAAAATCTGAAAAAAAAAAAATCTGAAAAATCTGAAAAAATCTGAAAAAATCTGAAAAATCTGAAAATCTGAAAAAATCTGAAAAAAAATCTGAAAAATCTGAAAATCTGAAAAATCTGAAAAATCTGAAAAATCTGAAAAATCTGAAAAATCTGAAAAAATCTGAAAAATCTGAAAAAATCTGAAAAATCTGAAAAAATCTGAAAAATCTGAAAAATCTGAAAAATCTGAAAAATCTGAAAAAAATGAAAAATCTCTGAAAAAATCTGAAAAAATCTGAAAAATAAAAAATCTGAAAAATCTGAAAAATCTGAAAAAAAATCTGAAAAATCTGAAAAAAATCTGAAAAATCTGAAAAATAAAAAAAAATCTGAAAAAAATCTGAAAAATCTGAAAAATATGAAAAAAAAAAAAAAATCTGAAAAAATCTGAAAAATCTGAAAAATCTGAAAAAATCTGAAAAATCTGAAAAATCTGAAAAATCTGAAAATCTGAAAAATCTGAAAAATCTGAAAAAAAAAAAAAATCTGAAAAAATCTGAAAAAATCTGAAAAATCTGAAAAAATCTGAAAAATCTGAAAAAAATCTGAAAAATAAAATCTGAAAAAATCTGAAAAAAATCTGAAAAATCTGAAAAATCTGAAAAATCTGAAAAAATCTGAAAAATCTGAAAAATCTGAAAAATCTGAAAAATCTGAAAAATCTGAAAAATCTGAAAAATCTGAAAAATCTGAAAAATCTGAAAAATCTGAAAAAATCTGAAAAAATCTGAAAAATCTGAAAAATCTGAAAAATAAAAAAATCTGAAAAATCTGAAAAAAAAATCTGAAAAATCTGAAAAATCTGAAAAAAATGAAAAAAAAATCTGAAAAATCTGAAAAATCTGAAAAATCTGAAAAATCTGAAAAATCTGAAAAATCTGAAAATAAAAATCTGAAAAATGAAAAAAAAAAAAAAATCTGAAAAATCTGAAAAATCTGAAAAATCTGAAAAATCTGAAAAATCTGAAAAATCTGAAAAATGAAAAATCTGAAAAAATAAAAAAAAAAAAAAATCTAAAAAAATCTGAAAAATCTGAAAAAAATCTGAAAAATCTGAAAAAATCTGAAAAAAATCTGAAAAATCTGAAAAATCTGAAAAATCTGAAAAATCTGAAAAATCTGAAAAATCTGAAAAAAAAAAAAAAAATCTGAAAAATCTGAAAAATCTGAAAAATCTGAAAAATCTGAAAAATAAAATCTGAAAAAATCTGAAAAATCAAGAAAAATCTGAAAAATCTGAAAAAAAATCTGAAAAATCTGAAAAATCTGAAAAAATCTGAAAAATCTGAAAAATCTGAAAAATCTGAAAAAATCTGAAAAAATCTGAAAAAAAAATCTGAAAAAAATCTGAAAAAAAATCTGAAAAAATCTGAAAAATCTGAAAAAATCTGAAAAAATCTGAAAAATCTGAAAAATCTGAAAAATCTGAAAAAAATCTGAAAAATCTGAAAAAAAAAAATCTGAAAAATCTGAAAAATCTGAAAAATCTGAAAAATCTGAAAAATCTGAAAAATCTGAAAAATCTGAAAAATCTGAAAAATCTGAAAAAAAATCTGAAAAATAAAAAATCTGAAAAATCTGAAAAATCTGAAAAATCTGAAAAATCTGAAAAAATCTGAAAAAAAATCTGAAAAATCTAAAAAAATCTGAAAAATCTGAAAAAATCTAAAAAAATCTGAAAAATCTGAAAAATCTGAAAAATCTGAAAAATCTGAAAAAATCTGAAAAATCTGAAAAATCTGAAAAATAAAAAAATCTGAAAAATCTGAAAAATCTAAAAAAAAATCTGAAAAAAATCTGAAAAAATAAAAATCTGAAAAATCTGAAAAATAAAAAAATCTGAAAAAATCTGAAAATAAAAAAAAAAAAAAAAATCTGAAAAATCTAAAAAATCTGAAAAAATCTGAAAAATCTAAAAAAAAATCTGAAAAATCTGAAAAATCTGAAAAATCTGAAAAAATCTGAAAAATCTGAAAAATCTGAAAAAATCTGAAAAATCTGAAAAAAATGAAAAAAAAGAAAAATCTGAAAAATCAAGAAAAATCTGAAAAAATATGAAGAAAAAAATAAAAAAATCTGAAAAATCTGAAAAATCTGAAAAATCTGAAAAATCTGAAAAAAATCTGAAAAATCTGAAAAAATCTGAAAAATCTGAAAAATCTGAAAAATCTGAAAAATCTGAAAAATCTGAAAAATAAAAAAATCTGAAAAATAAAAAATCTGAAAAAAAATCTGAAAAATCTGAAAAAAATCTGAAAAATCTGAAAAAAAAAATCTGAAAAATCTGAAAAATCTGAAAAATCTGAAAAAATCTGAAAAATCTGAAAAATCAAAAAAAAATCTGAAAAATCTGAAAAATAAAAAAAATCTGAAAAATAAAAAAATCTGAAAAATCTGAAAAAAAAATCTGAAAAATCTGAAAAAATGAAAATAAAAATCTGAAAAATCTGAAAAAAAAAAAAATCTGAAAAATCTGAAAAATAAAAATCTGAAAAATCTGAAAAAATCTGAAAAATCTGAAAAATCTGAAAAAATCTGAAAAATCTGAAAAATAAAAATCTGAAAAATCTGAAAATCTGAAAAATCTGAAAAATCTGAAAAATCTGAAAAAATAAAAAAAAATCTGAAAAATCTGAAAAATCTGAAAAATCTGAAAAAAATCTGAAAAATAAAAAAAAAATCTGAAAAAATCTGAAAAATCTGAAAAATCTGAAAAAATCTGAAAAATAAAAAAAATCTGAAAAATCAGAAAAATCTGAAAAATCTGAAAAATGAAAGAAAAATCTGAAAAATCTGAAAAAAATCTGAAAAAAAAATCTGAAAAATCTGAAAAATCTGAAAAATCTGAAAAATCTGAAAAATCTGAAAAATCTGAAAAATGAAAAATAATAAAAAAAAAAAATCTGAAAAATCTGAAAAAAAAAAAAATCTGAAAAATCTGAAAAATCTGAAAAATCTGAAAAATCTGAAAAAAAAAAATCTGAAAAATCTGAAAAATCTGAAAAAATCTGAAAAATCTGAAAAAATCTGAAAAAATCTGAAAATAAAAAAAAAAATCTGAAAAAAATCTGAAAAATCTGAAAAATCTGAAAAAAAAAATCTGAAAAATCTGAAAAAAAAAATGAAAAATCTGAAAAAAATGAAAAAAGAAAAATCTGAAAATATAAAAATAAAAAAAATCTGAAAAAAAATCTGAAAAAAATCTGAAAAAAATCTGAAAAATCTGAAAAAATCTGAAAATAAAAATAAAAAAAAATCTGAAAAATCTGAAAAATCTGAAAAAATCTGAAAAATGAAAAATCTGAAAAAATCTGAAAAATCTGAAAAATCTGAAAAATCTGAAAAATCTGAAAAATCTGAAAAAATCTGAAAAATCTGAAAAATCTGAAAAATCTGAAAAAAAATCTGAAATAAAAAATCTGAAAAATCAGAAAAATAAAAAAAAAATCTGAAAAATCTGAAAAAAATCTGAAAAAAAAATCTGAAAAATTTAAAAAATCTGAAAAATCTGAAAAATCTGAAAAATCTGAAAAATCTGAAAAAAATCTGAAAAAATCTGAAAAATCTGAAAAATCTGAAAATCTGAAAAATCTGAAAAATCTGAAAAATCTGAAAAATCTGAAAAAAATCTGAAAAAATCTGAAAAATCTGAAAAAAAATCTGAAAAATCTGAAAAATCTGAAAAATGAAAAAAAAATCTGAAAAATCTGAAAAATCTGAAAAATCTGAAAAATCTGAAAAAATCTGAAAAATCTGAAAAAAAAAATCTGAAAAATCTGAAAAATCTGAAAAAATCTAAAAAAAT